>CM060833.1:77730000-78205000 GCA_030762175.1 Metallyticus violacea | reverse complement strand
AGTCAGCAGTTGCGACACCCATCTTGCCAATTATTTTTCAAGCACAATTCTTCCCTCAAAACTTGAAATACGCATTTCTCTGAAATGCTCAGAGCTTCGGAAATTTCGGATATTTCTAATCAGACACCTATATCTGCTAGATTTGCTGCACAAATGAGTGTATGAAAGATGGCGGGTTTGCTAACACAATTACTTCTATAATCTGTGAGTTACTTCGAGAACTTTTCAAATTACCCATACATATATCTATTTGTTATCACTTATACGGAAGGAGTACTTTATGGACTCTCTGATAAGCTGAGTGAAAAGATGCCTTACAACACAATGTACAAAATAAAAAACAGAAAAAATAGCTTGTAATTAATTAATTATTCTTCAGCCTCTTACTTACTGCCACGGATGGCCGAGGTCGTTAAGGCATGGACTCGTGAGCGGGAGGTCTGGGTTCGAATACCGCCAGGACCATCCTTCCTGACTGCGGTTTTTATTCCCAGGTTTTCCCCAGTCCTCATAAATGGCAAATGCCGGGGAGGTACCCTAAACTTAGGCCTGGAACGATTCCTTCCTTAAAAATAAATCCTTTCCCAATATATCATTTCATCTCATGTATCATCAGTGATGATCGCCTGTGGTGCCCCTGTAGCAAAAACGGGCATTAAACAACATTCATTCATTCACCCTCTTACACATTTTATTAACAAAGTCCAATATTTTGGACCAAATAAAATGACCTATTTGTTTGGACGTTTAAATAAATAAGATACTGCAGCATTTATTTATTGTTGAATAGTGTTTAGCTCCCGATTTTACTATTGCGGCACCACAGGCGGTGGACAATGATAATACACGAGACGAAATGATAAATTGGGGAAGGATAATTTTTTTTAGAGCAAGGAAGCGTTTCAGGCCTAAGTTTACGGTACCTCCCCGGCATTTGCCATATATGAGGACTGAGGAAAACCTGGTAAAAAAAAAGTCAGAGAGGACGGTATTCGAACCCCAGACCTCCTGCTCACAAGCCCGCGCCTTAACGATTTCGGCCATCGTGGCCGTGACATTTATTATAAACTCCTGTTTTTAATCTAAAAATTAACCATCTCACATAGAGCTATGGTTAAAATAAGTTGAAGAGTCCTAAAAGTATACCAACAGCCATTTTTAAAGTTATAAAATCTTTCAGGTATCCAAATGTACTTAAAAATTGAAGAGTGAAAAAGTTATTTCATATTTTCAAAACCAGGAAAATTGTAATGAATATCAATTGTGCCAATTAAAACCTTTAGTTTCTTAAACATAACAAAGCAATTTTGAGAGAAGTAATATAAGGTGAAGATTTTGTGTACTTTAACCACAAATTTAAAGATTTAGGGATACTAAAAATAGCACTGTAAAACTTAAAAATTGACCACAAGAACCAAAGAAGAAAATGCAACTTAATGAGTGGTCTTAAATGAATAAATTTTCTTTTATGCAGTATGTTGCTGGAAATAATAAAATAAATGACATATGCCCATTAAATAACTTTGAAACTTGAGCTGTATTTGTTGAATATTTTTGTTTGCAGTTTCTGGTTCATATATCGATCAAATTCCTTCGTACGCTATAAACACTTTCCTCCAAGATTTTGGTTTATTTTTAACTGTGCAAATTGATTTTAAAACGTTAAAACAACATTGCTAGAATGTTCTTACAAGAATGTGCACTCAGCTCCAGACCCAGTCACTTTTGTAAAGTGCGAAGATAGATCTTTGGATCTCTGAACTATGGGCGAATTTGCTGGTCACAACGCCACTCTGATAATGTTTTCCAAAAGTATGCTAGATGTTTACAGGTCTTTTACTTGTGTTATGTGTATTCAGTATTAAAACCTGACAGATTTTAATGCCTTTATTTATAACATCTAAAGCTTCAAGCCATTATTGTCTGTGCACATTTGCATGAGAAACCGTGGAACTATAATAAACATTTCGCTGACTGCTACAAACGGAAATGTTAAAGAGTATCTAGAAGCATCCGCCTTACATGCTGTCTGATTTTGAGCGCAGCAATGTGCGTAAATCCTGAATAATATTGAGCTATGGGACAACTCAGAGCACAAAGTATTCACATGGTGATTATGATGTGTGTAGCGCTAGGCTTTATTTCCCCCGTCACAACAAAGCTTTAGAGAGTCGCTTTATTTCGCCCCATGAAGTAGGTCACTCTCTCCTATAGGAATAACCATTATGTGGCGCATCTCTCTTTAAATAACTGCATATCATTTTCATTACATTTCCCGTAACATCTGAGCTATATAAAATAACTGCAAAACACAAACACCATAAACAATAGACGAAGGAGACAAGGCAATAACTATAAATACAAGTTAATGAATAACTCATATTAAAAGCTTGTTCACCGTGCAGTAAAATAATTATTGTACATTTACAACGTTTCAGCGTATATCGGATTTAGTACAAAGGTATGAAGTAGGTTTAGTACTTTCATAATGGTTATGTCCATTGTAGTAACATATAATTACTACAATAATTATCTTAATAATATTATCATTAATGCTATTATCACCATTATTAATCTTTCTCCGTGGTGCAGCTGCTCAAAGTACATAGTGGAACCTGGAGAACACTATTTCGACACCTCAAGGGAAGGAGGGATTCAGCCATTCTAGTGAGAACAAACGTGTAGTTATTGCTGAAATAAATAGCGTATCCTTTTCGATGGGTTGATATTATGATTCAACAACAGCAGGAAAGAGAGTCGTAATGTGGGGAGGAGAGCCGGCCTTGGCCGACACGCAAAACCCGTGCAAGCGGTGAGGACATATTCTGGAAGCGTGGTATATTCTTTTCTGTAACTGAGCATAACACATCTAATATAAGACGCCAAATTCTATGTTAAAAATAACTGTGTTAATAATCGTAATTGAAATTTAAGGTGTTATTGCCATTACCAAAGCCAAACCTACAAATGATGGTAAAGACTTAAGTCAGAAATCTATCTTTGTTCTGTTGTACGAAGGAAAAAAGTGAAATTACTTTACTAAAGAAGAAATGTCGGTATAATAATATTAGAATTAATAACCGAGACCTTCCATAGAAGAAAGGCACATAACATAAAGAACAATCTTTGAAAACTAGATGTGCTGATTTATTACTTATGTAAAACCACATAATTACATTTTAAAAGCAATAGTCCTGATAAGAGCAAGTCTTTCTTAATGCCCCTTGACTATTACCATTTTAAACACGGATACCCCACGAGTGGCCGAGGACGTTAAGGCAAGGACTCGTGAGCAGGAATTATGGGATTTGATTCCCGCCAAGACCGTCTTTCCTGATTGAAGTTTCTTGAAGATTTCCCCTAAACTGCAAATACCAGGAATGTACCTATGATTTCTTATGAAGTAAGATTAGCTTTAGTTTTGTTTCTTTTATGTTTTAATTATTAGTTATCGCAAATAACAGGAAAATGGTCTGGAACGTTTCTTTTCTTAAAAAGCTCATTTTTCAGTCTTTCATTTCATCTCACATACCATCAGTATCTCAGCAGTAAAAATGCGTGTTAAACACAATTTTAAAAAAACATAATTATCTTTTTAACTTAAATTTAAAGAATGTAAATATGCAATATAGCTGATATTTAATTATTTCCAAAAATTAAAATACAATGCTTTCAAACTGAACTGACATTCAATGCTAGAGCTCGACAGTGATAGGAGAAAAAAATGCTTAACCGGAACCTCTGACCTTCAATATCTCCTTCTAAAGCAGTTGCAGCGTTGTTTTGGTGCCATTCTGAAGTTTGATAATTATAGAAACGAAATGTTTTTGCTTTATATGTTAGCGCTGTCTTATATACAGGAAATTATTACTCTAGAATACAGAATGTTCATATGTGCAAACAAATCTTGCAAAAAGTTGAAACGGAGATTTGTAAGTAAATCTCCCAAGTCCCCATTCCAATTGACCTCTTGTCAATATTAAATTCGGCGAATTTTGAAGAAAGGTCATTAGTAAAGAATTATGCATCGCTATCTTTGCGTATGTGCTTTCTATTTTTGGGTAACTTTAAAAAAAATGTATGGGCACTACCCCCATATGTTGAAAGAAATGAAATAATAAAGGAAGATACATTGCAGCAATTTCACAAGCAGGATTAATCTGTGTATGCAAACTTTCTTAAAAGACGTGAAAGGTGCACGGTGGCCCAAGGACATAATTAACAACTTATATGACAGAGGTAGATGATTATTGTAATTAAGATGTGCTTGAATTTAGGGATTATGTATATCTGCCTCAGCTGGCAGACAGCGTGCTTCAAGTCGCCCATCGGGCTACGCTCTCACTGATGAACTTTCATTTCAAACATTGTATTTTACATTATAGACAAATAATAAAAAAATTAAAAGTCTTGTTTAATCTAATCTCTTTAAAATTCTATTACAATCTTCTATTGAAAAGAAACTCTTTCCAAAATAGGGTGTTTTAGCTTTACGCTGCTACTGAGCGTATTAAAATAATGTAATACATCTAATTAAATGGAAATTCCACAATATGGAATGTATAGGCTTTTGCGTCCACAATGTTGACACAGTCGCATTTCAGAAAGTAGGGGGGTTCAGTTTACACATCATATTTTAATTATTGCAGCATATATAAGCTTAGCAACGGGTACATTTACATGCTTAATGGTTTCATAATTAATAACCTTTGGCAAACATAAGTCATTAAAGCAGCTCTAGCAACTGCATTTTTACTCAGTTTCATAAATACTTAACCAAACATTCAAAACATTAAAAATGTACCCTATAGTATTAATACGCATGATTTTAATTGGATTATTACTATAAACGGATCAATTCCTTTGCTAGCTTAAGCCTGGCAAAAATTAGGGGTATATGTGTCAGAGGGAGGGCGTTAAATATGTGACAATGTAGCTGTTGCTAAACAAAGACAGAATTCAAGGTATGGTTCAAGCTAATTTACCTTCATATCCATGGTAGCAAAGCTTTCATTACTACTTATTACTTACTACACATATTATATGATATTTTAATTTATTCTTAGTTGGTAAATCAATAAAATGATATGTTTATTCAGTTTTAGTTTAGTATCCATGTTGAATGTTTTAATGTAGGGTGGCGGGAAATATCCAAATAAGCGCCCGTATCTTCGGCAGATCTATTGAGCCAAATTCAATGTGAACGAGGTGAGATGAAGTAACCCGATGAGGTCATGAGTTCCTGACAGTTCAATCCAGAAATTTCCCCTATTCACCATACCGCAACTGCCCCTCCGTAACGTAAGTCCAGAGCAATTTCCCCATCTCTCCAGGTTCGAGATTCTGGGTAGAGACAAGTCTTCAATAAAGAGGAATGAAACGGAGAAAACGGTAGAATCCTGAGAAAAACCCCAAAATCGCGACTTTGTGCACCGAAAATGCTCCTCTACCTTCCAGATCCAAATTCGTGACAATCCATTGCTCTAGTCAGCTAAGTTATCGGGAATGACATTTACACAGGTAAACTGAAATAAATTTGGAACACGTCTTTGCAAACCATTATAAGATTTGACTTTCATATTTAAATAAAATATTTGAAAAAGCTACACATAGTGAAGAAAATATAAAAAAAACCTCAAGTAAATCGAGGTCTTAGATAGGAATGTATTGCATCATCATCATTATGGTGTGATTTCTATAAGGGTAAGTAATTAAATTACAAATTGATTTACAACTTAAAAATAAAATACTAATTTGAAAAATGCTTTTATTTTTCAACATAATCTCCCTATACATTGAGGTACTTGTCTGATATTTCACAAGTTCCTGAAATCCAGCAGAATTCTTTAGGCTGCTGTCGGAACCAGGCAGTGACTTCTCTTTCCACAGCTTCATCGTCGGCAAAATATTCATTTGAAAATTGGTGTTTAAGACGGCTGAACAAATGGATGTCGTCAAGGCTATGCGGCGAATGCTCGTGGAAAGTTCGCAAATTGTCTGGTTGGCAGTATGAGGACGCGCGTTGTCATGCACGAGTATCATGTATTTGGTGAGGAGCCCTGGTCCGTTGAGTGGCTTTAGAAAGTTTACTGGGGATATTACATTAGGAGTCGGCATTTACAGTCAGCCTTGAGACTGGAAAGCGGTGAGTAGTATGCCCACGTGATTCCAGAGAACTGTAGAATCAATTTCTAAGCGGATGCTGTAATTTTATTCTTTTCTTTTTATTATTATTATTATTATTATTATTATTATTATTATTATTATTATTTGCAGGCGACGCAGGGTACTTTCCAAGCACTGACGTCCCCTTTGTTTCGGGCTGATAATGGCAAACCCTAGACTCATCATCTATGACAGTTTTGGTTAGTTTATCGTGTCGTTCAGTGTGGTAGCGACTGAGATGCAATAATGTCAGAACCATTATTTGCAACTTGTTTTGTGGTGTCAGCATATGTGACTGCCAATGTGCTAGAATGTATGAAAACCTAATCTGTCATTATTTATGAGGTAGGCTATGCCTTGTGAACAGCCAATTTATTTATTTATATAGTTTATTAAAGGGCATTCTTTAACATCCCAGTTCATCAGCGTCCCATTCAATTCAGGAAGTGAAACGCCAATACATTTTACTCAGAGGCCGCTTCTTTCAGGATAGAGGTTCTTTTACGTGCAGCAAGAACAAGCAATAGTAGATGTTACAGTATCTATAGTTACCCTTCAATCTGCTCGAAATGTCATCCACTCGTTGTACATTCGCCTCTATAGTAATCTCTGTGGCCGCCTAAGCGAGTTCGTCTTCGATGCGTGTCCGCCCTTCAGGGAACTTCTGCACCCAAATATAAACAGATTGACGTGACAGGTACTTCTCACTGTAGATGGAAAGCATTTCATTAGGAATATTCTTTGACTTCGTGCCTTTTTTCAACAAAATTCGCACAAAAGAGCACTCTCACTCAGAGGCGCCGCCATATTGCAACTCTGTTTAGCTATTGCATTTTCTCATGTCAAATGTCACTATTTGTCACTGGACTAATGCCATCATCTAGTGCTAATATCCCCATGTGCCTCATTCAAATATGTAGTAACCAACATTAATTTGTAAGCTACTTAATGATTTACCTATATAAATATGAATAAAAATATCGAAAAACATAACAAAAATATATAGAGAGAAAGAAACATAATCAATGGTCATACACAGAAAATGTCAAAGAAAAGTAACAATGGTGGTGGACGATAAAATAGTACAGGTCTCATTTGATAATAAATATTGCTGAATAGAATAATTTAAATCCCGTAATTAAGAGATATTTTGGAAAACCTTCCGCGATTAAAATTAAAATAATGATTACTTATTTAACAAAATTACCAAACAGCCTTGAAATGTGGAAATAAATCGAGAGCTTTAAATAATCAACATAAATTATGGCTAGAGACAGCAAAGATGCGTTTGTGAGGTCAATTGATTTGAATGACTTGGCAGGACAGAATAGAAACCAAGATATTCAGAACTCGATGGAACGATAAAATAAGTCAGAGGCCCATCATTGGAAAGAAAGAATATTTTTGGTTGTCACTTGTAGTAATGAATAGAATAGGCTCCACCATTTGTGTATTTGTACCTCTTGTATTTCTATCCCTGCTTGAATAAAACTTTCAAACTGGAGCAATTTCTCTAAGGATAAGAGAAGGACGTCATAAATTGAATATATATATACTACAACCCAGACATGTTTTCAAATACCAGGACAATCAAAGAATTTCACCAGCTAAATAAATAGAAAAATGTTGAAATGGCAATAGATAGCGAAATTTTATGTATTACTCAAGCTTCAGATCATTGACAGAAACCAAATTATTATGTGATGAGATTCTGAGATCTCATTATTATTTAAACGGGGAAGCTAATAAAAACTGGTTTAAATTCATTTTACTCTGCTAATGAGTTGAGGAGAGCTGTGTATCTGAAAAGAAAGTTGACGGACTTTCTATTCATTAGCAATAACTCCCAGCCATGGCTTTGTCATGACATCATGATATGTATTTAAGCGACGCTAAAGTCACAAAAGGCCCAAAAATAGCAAGCTAAAAAGCCAACTGGCAGAGAGAGATCTAAGATAGACCGTGTACCTCAGGAAAGAAAAATGAAAAAGGGGAAAAGCAAAACCGCGAAAGGGAAATATTATCATGCAAGGGATGAATATCATCACTAAAGGAAAATAAGCCCTGAAAGGGGCCAACTGGATAGCAGGAAGCTTCGCTAACGAGTGCTAATAACACTAACGAGACCACTGTCAAGTTACATCGCCTGAAGGAATGAACTGCCTTTTAGTAGAGCCATCAGTGGGTAAATGCGTTCCATCCGACCAGCTTGTAAAAGTGAAAGCCGTGTTCCAAAACCAGGTCTTAACTGCCCACATATCTAACTAGCTACGAAGAGGGAAACCCAAATTTTGTTTAGTATAATGATAATGCTGCAAGACATTTTGTGCTGGTGAACTAAATTGCGTAAATTCTGCTCTTATGCTACTGAATCAGATACGACTTTGTGGAAAGTGTAAAGAAGATAGATAAAGAAGTCTGTTAACAATTTTGACTTTATTTTAACATCAAAAATATTTTAATAATGTTTAATTTTTTGATAATGGGTATCATAGATGAACAATATTAACTATAGAAAGCACTGTATAATTTAAGTCACACAAAGTACTTAAAAGCAAGCTCCTAAGATGCTAAAACTAAGTTTAGCAAAATTAACTTCACTACTGATCTGATAACAAACTTCACAAATAGTCCGAATGTCTATAGACAGTTAATAATAATTTTATTTTAGATGTGTAGCAGTATTCTATACAGATGGAAGGAAGTGCTATCCCAATACTTAAAGGAATAAACAGGAGATATAGGGAAACCAGTCTTTTAAATTAAGCAGGTTCTATGGCATAGATGTTTATATTAACATCCAGAAGGGCAGTAAATACAATTTCCTTAACTATGTTGTTTTGGTTTACAAAATAATATTTGATACAGTCAACAGAAAGAAGCAAAATCTACTGATGAAATTTAAATTAATCTATAAACATCTTATTTTACAACACAGAAAAATAAACAGCTGAAATGGTGATCACAAGAAACAAGGAAAATTTTAATTTGTCTATGAGTACTGATCATTATTCAGACTAGGGAAAATGAGACTGTAGAGCATGTTACAAACATTTCATTAAAGGACACTCCTGTTAAAACCATTATTTCGTTATCAGAAGATCTTTAAAAGCTAATTCATCGGCTATCGGTTGAGTGTCACAGCACTAGACTATAAATTGAAGATCTTCATTCTAGCCCTTAAAGAAAAATATACCAATAACAAGATAATTGCACAAATAAAATGCATAAATTATTTAGGCTGTGAAATAAAAAGTACACACACTTGGGTTTACATAACAGACAAAGGGTTAAACGAATTTTCGGTAAAAACAAAAACAGACTTTTTAATAAATATAGAAAACATAGTATTTTGAAATACTCAGCATTCTCCGTTATACGGGTTAACATTGCAGAGTGATAGATAATAAAAACACAAACTTTGAATGGGATTTTTACAGTTGTGTTCGTAGCCACTGAAGAACAGATGTAAACAAATTAAAGGAAATCTGAGAAATTGTATAATGTTCTTTTCATCGTCTTTTACTGCTATCAAGAACAAACTTGTTCGGAATTTAGTAATTGCCTCCATAGAGCTGAAAATATATTGATTTATAATTACTTTCTCAGGTACTTCATCTCTTCTTTGACAATTTAATGACTCTAAGATATGTTCAGATGTCCTTATTATCTTCCTCTCATCACAGTTTTCTATAACAATGTAGATTATTACAGAATGAAGTGGGAAACTAATAGTTCGCTAAATTTCAAAGTGTATTTTTCATAGTATTTGCAACTAACACTTTTTATGGTTCCACAGATTTGATTACAGCTTACTATTCTATTATCTAAGTCTGAATTGTTTACATCCCAAACAATTAAAACTATTTAGTTGTTCTATAACTGCATCATTTATCAGAATTTTAGACATTATTTGTCTTTTTTTTTTCCTGGAAGGCCACCATTTTGTTTTTGTTTTTTTTTTTTTCAGTTGAAATCTCAAAATTAAATATTTTATGGGACTGATTTAATATGAAATACCCAATTACAGATCGGCCCGAGTTTTTGCTATAACTTGATCGTCTGCAAAAAGATAATGTATTACTGTAGATACTCTATCCTAAATAAATACTTAACTTTGTTTCTTCCTTCCATTGGAGCAGGATCTCGACCTTGTGTAAATTAAAAAGCACGGGTGTCGAGCTATACCTTGCCTAGACCATAATTTATTTTAAGAAAATTATTACTATATTTATATTCCAATTTTAAAAATATTCTATCATATTTATAAATATTTTTAGATAATTGATAAAATGTTTGAAAACACCTACTTTCTTAAAATGTATCATAAAAATTGTTCTGTCTTCTTTGTGAAATGCACTCGCATAACCAATACATGCTGATCATTTCCAACCAGATATTACATAAATTCTGTATCGAGAGGGGGGTTAACTTTTAAATTGTTTACCAAAAGTTTTTTTTTTATTTTTCTCTATAAGAAACAACATAGGAGATTATTCCAAAACCAGGTAAAATTTGAATTTAAACTTCTGAGTGTCGGTTTAAAGAACCAAAATAGATCTTGATATAAAATAAGACGTCCCCCTCCTGAGGCAGCACAAAAAGAAAAATGTGTTACAGATTAAATCCTCTATCAGTATCTGTAAGGTAAATAAATTCTGTGTTCAACATCTTCCTGGTCGAAACCTATTCATTTTTGAACTAATTTTTCGTCTGCTATTTTTTTTTTTTCATTCTTGTACATATGATTTTAATATATATCGTATTATAGCCAACACTCAATATACTTATTCTTTTTATAATTTAGCAGTTTTGGATTTGCTTTTTTTTAAAGAGCGAGTGTATAACTGCGACTGATCAATTGACTTTAATAGGGTAACTTCACATTTTTATTATTTGCTTATTACTTAATAATCGACATACAAAGCTTAGGGCTAAGGTCTGTCCAGGATTACATGAACCATTTGAATAAATTATGTTTAGCATCTATATAGGGCAGGAGCACTGATGGCCGGTTTATCGTTTTAAAGTGTCATCTAGTATGATGGTAAGGTACTACCGTAGTTTTTTTTTTTTTTTTTTTGTTTATTTATGGATGCTCTTTAACATCTCAGGTCATCAGCGTCCCATTCAATCCAGGGCGTGAAACGGCCTGCATATTTTGCTCAGAGGCCTCTTCTTTCAGGCTTGAGGTTCTTTTTCGTGCCGTAAATGTACTACACGGGACCCACGGCTTTACTTCCGTTTCGAAAGAAGGCATAATTAAGATTTTTACGCCCGAAAAAAATCCATCGATCCTGGCCGGGTTTGAACCCGCGATCTTGAGATTAGAAGGCAAGTATGGTTACCACCACACCACCAGGACCGACAGTTTTTTTTTGTCCATGAATTATTTTTCGAGATATAGCACCGTAAATATACAACACGGCTTTTAAGTCTTTCTCGCAGGTCTTACGATCAAAGTTTTCACGTCCGGATAAACCTAGATCGTGTTTAGAACCCTGAACCTTGGATACACATTACCTAAAGGTCTGTCTGTTTTGAGATGAAACAGTTCTCCAGCCACAACTTTTGAAAGGGTATCCCAGAAGTTTTACAGTGTTAGTATAATTCGTAACTCTTATTTCTTGCTTATTTCTGATATTGTTGGCAGACGGAACCTCATTCAACCTACATTACAACTGCAGCCAAGGATTTGAGCGTTCTTTTACTGAAGCTGTTTCGGTTGGGATATATCCAAAGGATTCCAAGAATGTGACTAATTACACCAAGAGTTATGTACCCACATGATTAATTATCGCGCACATAACGTTGTCAGAATGTACACTGATTTATGAACCCCTGCGTGGGGTGTAGCCTCAAGGACGGGGTTTAATAACGTGAATAAAATACGTGCAATGATTACATGTTACACGAGATCGCAAAACTGATTAAATATGGCGCTGGTGGTGCAGAAATTCGAGCCGACGTTTTTTCACATTCACACAGAATGTCACAACAAATAAAATTTATTGCTTTATTCCTACAGGCGTTAGATATTCATTTGAATTTGTTTATGTTAAAATTTTAGTTTAACCAGTTTTAGCCAGAAGAGAATGCACGTACTTTATGTTAAAGAATGCCATAGCAAAAGAAGTACATTCATTTTATTGAGTTAATGATTCATCATACATTATACATTAGTTATATGTACTTCATATTCATTTAACATCAAAATTAATGAATCTCATAAGTAACACAAGCTTAAGTGATCAAGTTGAAAGTGTAATAACATAGCTAAACATTTTGTTTTTACAAACCTTATACAATTTGATAAAATATAACCAGATCTTTATTATATATATATTACGAATTACTAACCCATTACTTCTTTTGTCCCAGGGTCGCGGGTTCAAACCCGGCAAGGATCGATGGATTTTTGCGGGCGTAAAAATCCTAAGTATGGCTTCCTTCGGAAGGGAAGTAAAGCATTGGGTCCCGTGTCGTACATTTACGGCATGAAAAAGAACCTCAAGCCTGAAGAAACAGGCCTCTGAGCAAAATTTGTCGGCCGTTTTACGCCCTGAATTGAATGGCACGCTGATGACTTGAGATGTTAAAGAGCGTCCATAAATAAATAAAATAAAAAAAAAACTTCTTTTGTCATCTAATTTAGTACTATTTGACATCGATGTTTAAACTGAAATTCCACAAACGTTTCCTGAAAAGCATAACACACATTGAAGTATCTATTCAAACAAAAATAGTTTAAAACCTTATAGACTAGTTTTACATTTGCATCCACATAACAATTTAAACTATGTTTTAAATCCGCTCCGAGTTCTTATTGCTGCAAATGGTCAGTCAGGATGCGCTAATTGAAATAAAACAGGAGAAAAAAGTAAAACCATGACTAAAATTCACCGTTAGCTTCAGCTGTATAGTTTTAAATGAACGTTCATACGCTAGAGCGCGGGGAGCGGCTTCTCTTAGTTTCTGTGTTCTCAACTAAACCAGTTGGAGTGATATCTTTATGCCATTAGGACGACTTAAGTTGATGAGTTGTGAAACGAAATGCTTTTCGCTTTATTTGCATGTTAGTGACAGAAAGTCTGTTCACTTTAAAACACAATTCACTATTCGTATGTGAAAACAAGGTCTTGCAGAAAAGTAAGACAGTGATTTGTAAGAAAATTCCCGAGAGTTTAAGATTTACTTTTTAGTCTTGTAAACGGGATGTGTTCTGCATAAGAAACCGAAAATAAACAGCTGTGAGTTTATCGAGGAGTAAGATTGCGAAATTGGAGAAAGGTTAGAACGAAGTCCAAAGAAACCTCTGTCAAGATTTGCACAAGAAACAGAAATTAAGCAAACATTGACTTGGAATGCCACCAGAATTTTAAATTTAAAACCATGTAAGATAACTGTTGTTAACAATTTGCAACCGTGCCAAAATTAAGTGAAATAAATTTCAGCTACTGAAGTTTGGGTAATTTTAGAAATTTTAGAAGTTCCTATTTGCCAGCATTTAATTATTTTCATTGATGCCATTGCTCGACTAAATAATTAGTGTACTGCGCAGTGAAGCTTTCTCTACAGAGCCTATATTTCATGAAAATACCATGAATACACGGAGATACTCAGATAATGAAATTATTGTTCGAAGAATTATTTGACATTGAATGTAAGTATATACTTTCAACAAGATATAGTGATTAAAGCCGATATATAATTAGTTTTAGTTGAACATTTTGAAGATAGGATTATTAGTAAAGGATTATGACTAGCGGAACCACAGAACTTGCCGTATGCGATTTATTTATATGGAATAACTTGAAAAATAAAGTTTATTGAAATAGCCTGCATACATTCGAGGAACTGAAAGACAATATAAGAAGAAAATTACAGCCTTTTTACAGAATAACTAATGCGTATGAGTAGGACATTTCTTAAAATACGTGAGAGATGTATAATGGCACAATGATATCATCCCCATTGTCTTCTAAGGTCATGGTAGATGATTATTGGAATTCGCATGAGGGATTTGCACACTTGAATTGAAGGGTTATGTATAGCAGTAGCAGTGTTTTTATTATTTTATTTTGTTAGATTGGGAATGGTATTTATTGATAAAAAGTTATATCAGGGCACCAATACAATACAAAAAACTTCAACAGGCGCACAAGTCCAAAGCACGGCGTGTTATTTTATTACACACTAGGCTTGTTTAATAAAAGTTGAATAAAATAAAAATGCCAAAAGAATAATGTTTAAAAATACATATAAAATATAAAGAAATCCAATTTTGAATGATATATAACTGGATTGAATATTACCCCTTACCCCTAGCCCCCTCTCCTGTTATCAGATTTTCAGCTGAGCTCACTTTTATCAGAAATTTACTCAATCTCTCTTCCCTTCCCTTGCCTGTCAGCAGAGCCCCGCATGACCATCTCCCTTTGTCCGATGTAGTAAAGCAATGCAGTAGACACTTTTCTCTCCATTCTTTCGCACTGTTACATTCAGGCAGAATATGTGTCCATGATTCCCCTTCCTCACAGATGGAGCAAATTCCCTGCTTATATTTGTCAGTGGTCTTAATCATCCGCTATGTCACTGAGCCAAATGAGCCCCTGTCTAGTGAGTTTAGTCCCTGTTTTAAGTACTGCTCCATCCCCCAATCGAATTTGAGCTTTGATTGTACTTCCAGCAACTTCATCTCTCTGCATTGCGCAATTGTCTGCTGCCTATCCATATCAATCAAGGGATTCCGGACCTTCCTCCATGCGCTCTTTCTATTCCGCTGACCCGTCATCCAAAGGGAGCGCAGCTCCATTGTGTCTAGTCCCATTCTTAATTTGGATGCCCATGTCATATTCCCTCCCACCATCCCCAGCTATTCATTAAAGTTTGGTTTCCATGAATAATTCGCAGCCAAAACTTCACAACTTTGATTTTTCGCTATTTGGTCTCACTGCAGGCCCCAACTTCCCTCTTAATTCCGCATTGCGCTGTACCCTCCCAGTCCCGAAATTCCTTATAAAACAAGTTCTCAGTGAAACTAGATTCTCAGTTGTTCCACTTCCCAAATTTCTGCTCATATGCCATTGTAGATCTTACTAGGGCCTCATAGGCGATTTCCAGTACATCCACAGACATATTTGAGATTTTGCTTCGTAAGTGAGACGCGCTCTTACAAATGATTGTCCATTTGAAATCATTGTAATAGACCGGATAGGCCAGTTGACTTACATCTTAGGAGGAAAAACATTAAATTAACAGCAGCCAGAAAAATGTACCTTTTAACATTTTAGAGGAAATCGTTTAGTAGCCTTTTATTACATACAGGAAAAATGCAATGTTCTGCCATTTATTTGTAGTAAATAATGTTATATTTTATTATTATTATTATTATTATTATTATTATTATTATTATTATTATTATTATTACACGTATAAAATAGATTTGGTGCCCACTGATATTAAATTCAGAGAAACTTTGCTAATTTTTATTTTGTGTTCGGCTACCACTGCCCATTACTAAATAACATTATAGTATCAAATGACATACATCTAAGAGATACTCTACAAGAAATATTACTTTATCGTGTTCATGATTTCAATACATTACATTATATTATTATGGGAAATATTTGTAATCCCTATAATTAATTTAAACATAGCATTTTAAATATAGAAAGAAAAGTAGTTGGTATTTTTTCGGTACCTTTTATAATTTAAAACTTATATTAACAATTGCTTGAATATATTCAGTACATTTATCTGTTAGACTTTCTTATATTAGCTCAGCGTTATAATCTTTCTCCATAATTTTCACCATTTCAGTGTTTGATTACCAAAGGATATATTCAAAGTGAAATTTTGATTTCCAAAGATGCTGTATGACATTACTTTCTCTGGTTTGGCTTAAATTGGTTTGGGTAGGGATTCTTGCAAAATGTTCAATTCCTTATTCATATTTATTTACATTTTTATAATTTTAGGTAGAAGAATGTCAGCATAAGGAATATATGGACTTTATAATTTTATTTAATATTTCAAAATAAAATAAAAATTAAGTACAATCACAGTAGTAATATATAAGAGTAAATGTTAGTCAAGATTTGAAGTCATGACAAGGGAGCTGATTGACTTCTGGAATTTGACACTTCTTGAAAAGGGATTGAAAAAACACACATTTGCTGCCCTTTAGCTGTCAAATACAGTCTTAAGGTTAAAATGACATGGAGAAGGCACGTTTTTTGGCAGAAATAAATGTACATAAATAGAGGCCACAAAAACTGCTGTCCAAGGTATTCTCCGTTTGTTAAAATGAATATTATAACTATTATTCTTTTGATACTGTATCTTGTTTTCCAACTTCTTCCCTTCGTGGCTTGTTTTGACTTTTACGACATATTATTTTATTCCCGAGATTCAATATTTACCACCTTCATTTGTCTGCCTTTGAAGCAAAGTATATAGGTTGTTTAAAATACATATTGAACTACTTGTGTACCTGTTTAATTTCTTTCCGCCTCTCTGGTGCTTATTATGTGTACTACTACAATAATTAATACTATATCCAAATGATTGAATTGATTTATTTGCATTTAAATAAACTACTCTGGAGCACGGTCACTCCGTGAAAAATCATAGATAAGAGATTAAGAATGGATGGAGCTTACAGAGCAACGCACCAGCTCTTCGAGCCTGCGTAGCTCAAGACGTCATCAGACAATAGTGCATTGTTATCATTTTCACCCACCTCATTCTCTGATCTCGTACCTTACGACATTCACCTCTTCTCCAAAGTAGAAGGTGGAACTTCATGATCGATATTTTTGAAAATGTTAAGAAATTTAATAATGTAGTCATGGCTTTTTGAATAGATTGTAAAATAAAGGGTTCAGCAAATATTTTGAATAATGGATATATCTTTGAAATAGTTATATTTTATCAAAGGAGAAATATTTTGAGAGTTTTAAAGGAATTTTCGTACACCTGAATGCTTTTGGTTCAAAAAAAGAGCAACCTGATGCAGTCCTTAACCTCTAGAAAAATTGCGAAATATAAAGTAAATTCTTTGCTAGTTTTGGCTTTGCTTAATTGGTATAATACCTGTCATTTCTACGTCATAAATATTATATAGTGGATTATTATCACAAATTAGCGATTATCTTATATATGGCAATGTTAAGACGATCTATAAATATTGTAAAGAACCAAGTGAAAAGCATATGAAACAAGAATAGAAAAAAGTGACAGCTTTCAGGCAGTCACAAACGAACGGCGTAGAAGGCAGAAGAGAGAAATATTTGCTCAGAATTTGCATTTAAAGAATTATTTTTCTAACGTTTTTAGCTGTAACCTATTCTTTTCTATCTTTAATCTATATACTTGTTTAAGATATTTAAATGCCTTAGCTTATATATTTATAGGTTCTTTTCTACCACTTCGATTTAAATTTTTATGAAAATATCACTGAAAGCTCAAAGTAGCCCAAAATTCACTTGGCGTCTGGAATTACTACAGACTATTAAAGTCTACAAAATAATCTACGCTGCTAAGATTTTACGGTGCATTCTTTTGATTTTCCTGGAAACTAATGTTTTACTTCTACAATCTGAACACTAAGATTAATATGTTTCAAAAATCACTCATGTTTACATGACCGGGACTTATGCATGCACTTCATAACTAGAAATCCCGCATGGCCAATAACAGCATTGCAGATACTCTTGAGTGCTGTAAATTGGCTTGGAGCGCTGTTTCGTGTAGCAAGTATTAGCTTCGTGGTTGTTTTGTACGAACTGTAATCTAGCGAGAGGCGTAGTGTAGAAGAGTAAGACAACTATTATCGACCATTCTGCTATTACTAGCATGATATTCCGTAAACATATGAGACAATTTCCAATTATTTCCTTTGTTTTTCGTAATGTAAGAAAATGCTTAAAATATTCGCAAAACAGGAAGGCATATGAAGACGGGTTATGCTGAAGGCTGTAGCCAGTGATATTTCTTCTCCTCCCCTTTGCATTGTCAAATTAGTACACGCTTGTTACTTGCTGCAAATGAAAACATTCTGTTAATTAATTACGCTCGAATTACCTACTTAGAGTACAAAAATGGAAATAGTATGTTCTAAAAGTGCAGAATATTTTGTTCAAGAATGTACAAATTCCATATTTATGTGACGTATATAAGTGAGAAAATGCAACTTTGACATTCACATTCTTTCGGCGTGTCATTATTGTTAACAATAAACATGAAAGCTCTTTCAAGACCATTCCAAGCATAAATAGTAAATTGTTCTAGAAAACAGTGCTCCCTTTCAAAACACTTATCTTATGTCTGGTTATAGGCCTCATAGCTGGGGGATATAGCCAGGCCATTTTCAGTTCTACAGGTTCTGAGATATAGCTCACTTTAATTTTAGTGCCCAGTATTAATGTTATTTATAGAATAGGCATTTTTAATATATTATATTCGGTTACTGTGCATTTCTGTGCGAGTGTGTGGAAAAATGCCACTTAATGCTCCTGGTCCAGGTGGTTATTCAATTCATAAAAGCGAATTGTTTCACAATTTAGCTGCCCATTGCTACCATCCCGAATTTGTATATTTAATATGCGTAATATTTGTTTGTTTTGTGTGTGTGTGCTATTACAGATTAGCAATAGCATTTATTAATGTAGTGATATAAATCTCTCTCTACAACTGCATAATCAAACGAAAGCAATGTAAATAATCCTGTGATTATTCTTTCAGTTTATTTGCTATGTAAGTAAAACGCAGAAATTGTAGATACAACGTTTTTTCTGGCAGCTATTCTGCGAAAACATAACAATGGAAAGTGATAGCCTTCCAGAGACAGGAAAAAATGATGTTTAAAAGGCTAGGACTTTCCCTCTTACCATGCGAACAAAACCCTTCTTGGGAATTGTAACTGACAGCTGGCAGAGGCCATCAACCTATATAGTCGTCTCTTTAAACTTCAAAAGCCAAGCCAATCGCCGGACTCGTATTTCCAATATACGAATCTGGCGAATAAGATGTTAGGAAAATATTTTGAAATCATCCAGTAGTCAATAGTCTTATGATAACATGGGTAGCGGCCAACGAATCTAGATTTGTATTGCATATATAAGAAGCCTTCGCCCCGTTTTTTGGCATTCAAGTCAAATGTGAATTTCGAGCTTGAGCAGTGCACTCCGCCACTGGGCGCAAGGGCTACGCCATTCACCTTCTAAGTTCAAGGCAACGAGGTGTAGTTAAAGTACTTGCTAGTGAAGCAATATACTCTGAAAACTTCACCGTAACTTCAGGTAAAGCCGATAAACATTAGAAGTGAACGCTGTTTCACTTATCAAGATTTGAGTTTATGTCATTGGTATTGCTCGTGACCGTTGAGTTCGCATCGGCAGCCTAAGCGACGAGGTTCACCTTCAATCATTAAAAGACTCTGAAGTTAACAATTTGCAATGCCATCGTATCGAGTGTTCTTTCACACTTAATTAATTCCCATCTTATTCCCGTGAGCTCCATCAACGAAAAACAGCGATAGATATGTGAGACGGAGTCTCCGAGAAAGTGTTGGCGAAAGTGAAGCTCTTACATCACCAACCTCAATATCTACAAACATTGCGATTAGTGAGAGTCTAACTAATTACCATACATCCTCAAACTTTGGCGTTCAATGTTTTCTCTCCCGAATAGAGAACAAACGTAGAAAAACAAGCAGATGTAGAAAAACCTTATGCACAAGGCAATAGACAATGTAAAGCGAAATAAATGGGTGACACGAGTGAGAGCAGCTTCGGGAAGATGATTGCCATAAAGAAATAGCTAGAAACGATGTTATATAATCAGTTATAATTAACTTGAGAGACAGTGGTGCTGATATGAAGACGAAGAGGACACCCCTGAACTACTAGTTGCTCCTCCGCCCTAAAGAAATACAGCAATTAACACCAGCAAGACGAATATTTTATATCTGCATGATTTTATTTATTAAAATAAAATTTTATTAAAAAGTATAACATGTTTCTAAATACGATCTTCCATTCCCCCTGTAAAACAACAGTGCTCTGTGCATTCACAGGCGTCTTCCATATGCCATCGTGTTTTGCGATGAGTATAGTATACAAAAAGTTTAGTGTATAAGGAATACCGATATTCTCATAATGAAAACCTTTTTAATAATATAAGCCTTGATTGAACCTATAAAAAGATACTTTAAAATTAACGACAAGACATTTTTTCATATTTACTCATTTACATAAAATAGAGTTTAGCTTTAATTAATGTAAAATAGCAATAGTTTAGAAGTCATCAAGTCTTTGTCTGCTTTAAAAAGTTCTCCTTAAGACTTCAATGCCTTATCTCATGTCCCTTTCACTTAGCAAAACAGTCTGCAAGGCTACCACTTTCCTGGTTGGGACCTCCTTAATCTCGCCCAAGGCCTAAATCTCTCTCCTTTCAACAAGAGTGAAGCCAGAAGTCGCGCGGAGATGCAGAGGAGCTGATGGCCTGGCTGATACGATGTTTTGTTGAAAACCTTGCCGAGGTGTGAAGAATGAACAGGCATTGTCTTTGTGAATGCGACGGTCATACGGTACACAAGCTCATTTTATAGCGTCCCAGTGGCCATTCAGTAGCGTGCAGAAAACTAAGCAAGCGCAATGAGCTGTTTATGGGAGCTAAAAGATACTCTGCTAAGTTTTCAAGATTTTTAAACTTTTATACCGGTATAAGTGAAACATAAATGTAATAAACTCATCAAAATATTTTGCAGCATGAGAAAATGTCGAAATTTAAATTTGAAACAATAAAGGAAATGGAATCTTATTTTAGAACAAACTAATTTACAGCTATACTCATAAATAAAAAGTGTACAAAAGGTCACATTTTCAGCAAGATTTACATTATAAAGAACTTATTACAGTACATAAAAATGCATCCAAATGTTGCTCAATAGAGTTAGCAAGTATAAGATGCTTAGCAAAAAGGAATGAAATGCTTCAAATAAAAACGAGAAGTTAAGAAAGAGAAAATGAATAATATAGCACAGTTTCTACAGAGATGATGGGCGCTTTTATTGTTTACTTGCATATTGTCAAATTGAGTACAAAGTTTAATTGTAGGCAATATATTCTAATTCACGATAATCAAGCTTAACCTTAACTTTCCTAATATTCTTTTTAAGGACAGAGAGTTTCATTATTAATTACAAATATTTAACTTTTTGCTACAGTGTGCATGAGAGACTTTCTGACTTTGGAATAACAAAGATATGAGGATAGATCCATAAGTTTCCGGCCTCACCAATAAGAATTATCACCTTCAAAAAAACCTTATCTGGTGTTATACCTTATCTGTTAAGTAAATAATTGCCCCTGTAACTTTCACTGCGCTGTTTTCATTTGCTCAGATATACCTATTCGCATAAAGAAGGCTATGTGTAGAAGATTGTGACATGTTCAAAATAGAGCATCGAGCTGTTATTAACTTCAAAAAAGAAGGACTAACTCCAAATGAAATTAAACAGCGATTGGACAGTGTATATGGGGAAGCATCCCCCTCATATTCTACCGTAAAAGAATGGCCAAACTTTTTCGACTGGAATTGAAGACGAAGAGAGTGCAGGTCGGCCCTTGGAGGTGCTCACTCCTGAAAACATCGCTCTTGTGGAAGGAGAAATTATGGAAAACCGGAGGCTCAAAGTTACAGAAATAGCAGCAAGGTTGGGCCTTTCTAAAACAACAATCCTTCGAATTATTCATGAACATTTAGACATGAATAAGATTAGTGCAAGATGGGTGCCTAGATTTATTCCCTCAGTCCAAAAGCAGCAACGAGTCATCTGTTGTTAGGCATTTTTGAAGCTCTGCCGTGGCAACGAGAGAGAAGTTCGGTTATTACAGGAGATGAAACTATGGTCCTCTGCTTTGATCCCTTGTCCAAAAGAGAATCAATGCAGTGGCGTAAACTTGGCGAAGTACCACCTCTAAAGTCAAGGTCACAGAGGACCATAGAGACAATTTTTTGGGACTGTGAAGAAATGCTCTTCATTGACTTCAAGGAGATGAACATCACAGTTAATGCGAAGTACTGTGCTGACCTACTGCACAGACTACATGCTTCTGTCAAAGAGAAAAGACTAGGAAATCAGAATGGTGGTGAGCGCTTTCTTCACGACAACGCGCCTGCATACAGCTATTGTTGCAAATGGAGCAGTGAAAAATGTGACTTCAAGAAGATCGATCATCTACCCTACAGCCTAGATCTAGCTCCTGTGACTATTTCCTCTTCTCAAAATTTAAGAAGGACCTTCGTGGAAGGAAATTTAAGTGTGACGAGGAAGTGATGGATGCTGTTCATGCCCATTTTGCATACAAGACTTCTGACTATTTTTGGAAGGGGATTGAAATGTAAATTCAAAGATGTGAGAATTCTATTGCAACAAAGGGTAACTATATTGTAAAGTGAAATATAGTTTTTGTCTTTATCATACCTAGAAAATGGTTAGGCCCGAAACGTATGGACCTACACTCGTATATGGGTTAAAGCAACAGACGATTGATCAGAACATTTTCTGTCGTCTGTGAAAAACTCGTATCTGACATTCCATTAAAAAAAGCACATTGAATTTTTAAAGCAGTACTTGACTTTACGATAACGCATGTATATATCAAAGGTAGATCAGAAAAACTGAAGGGGGATGAATAATTTAATGTGTAAGGGTTAAAAATATAAGGGATAAAGAAGTAGAGAAAATTAGTTTAAAATCAAAGGTTAAATTTGCAAAGCAAGTTTAAAATATAGTTGTATAATATAAAGCTTAAAATATTAAATACAAAGTTTAAAATAAGTCCAATATTTTTTTGCAATATGTGCATTTACAAAAGATAAGATGAAAATAAACGTTTTGGTGAATATAGACCTTAAAACAAATACCTGCTCAGATACAAAAGAGTCTCAAAGACTCACGCAAACTCACAGGAGCACATCTGGCAAACGTATTTGATATACGATACTGCAAGGTCACTGCATAGTCGATGGGGATTGAATTCACTATGTCCTCGTGCAGAAGAATCTAAATAATACGGTCCATAAATTCCCGGCTTGAATAGCAGACCATGATTCATTGTTGCGGTGTACATCTATATGATATTTCAGGAAATTTCTTTTCCGACCAGGCCATTCATTAATTGCTTGGAGAAGCCCATACTAGTCAGACATTTTGTATAACACGGCATGGTGCTCAAAATTGATTATAGGCAGTAATTACATTTTTATCTAATGATATTAAACCTTGCATTGAAGATGTGTGGGGAAGATTTCCTTCATATCCCAATATTTTTATGGGAGAGAGAATCTTGAAGATGACTCACGTAGGTCGGTGGATGTGTTGACACAAAAAGGCTTCCCATGTCGAGGAGGATGTTATGAGTGACTGGCGTCTGAAAACAAAATAAGTAGCTGCAAGGTAGCTTCCTAAAACAACTGTTTTGTGTGCTCCATCAACATCTGCCTATGTATAAGGCCAGTACAAATCGGTGCTCCGAATTCTTTCAACAGTTCAAATGTAAATGCTAATGGCATGCTGTCAGAAGTTTTAGAACCTTTGCCAGGTAACGAGAGGGAAGTAGTGGGATCCATCGTTATAGAGCACAATAAGAGGCCCTCTGCTGTGACCATATTTCACAAAGAAAATCAATGGAACGGCGGAAGAAGTGTGAAACATCTCCTAGAAAGACCAATGTCATACATTCCGAGCAGAAGATCATGGCGACAATGTTTAAGAAATACGAGAAAATTTGAGGATAGACTTCAAATAAAGGAATACAATAAATCGCTATACTCAACTTCTGCATCAAGGAAAATAACTTAGAATGCAAAGTCAAACAGTTTGCGAGCTGCTTTACAACGCACCAGTCCACAGAGCTGTTGTGGACACACGTGACTTGCAGGAGCTGGATCATCCACCATATCTTCCCGTTCTGCCTCCAGAGATAAATACCTATTCCGAAAACTGAAACCTGACCTTCGGAGACTGAGATTTACGAACGATCTTAAGACAGTAGGAAGTAACGCGGTTCAGAGACGGCTAGCGGCAGCAAAACCACGGGGCGCACAATTCTATGTCTGATTTACACTTGTGCGTACGTGGCTGAACATACCCAACACTGGGAAAGAGACAGAATTGAATAAAACATCATAGTAACCTTCATGTGTATAAATAGTAATTCTCTTAGTTGCAAATTAATTGATGACCTTATGATTAAAGACTGCAGGATAAAGTCTGTCTCCATAGAAAGCAATGTATATTGTACATTTCTGTAATTTTAAATCACAGTTTGACTCAAATTAATATTTAGAGCTGGTCTACTGAACTATTTTCCATTTCCTCTTATAATGATCACAAAGTAAAAGGCTTAGAATGCGCGCTTTATATAATTACCACAAAACGAGATTATAAAGCAACTAATTCACAAATTTACATGAAACTTTACTAGCCTGGTATTTCATAACGTATTGCCACTGATACGACAGAACAAAGAGACATTTATACGATGACCAAACGACTGGTTAATGTTGCTACAAGACCGCCACGGGTGGCAGAGGTCGTTAAGGCAGGGACTCGTGAGCGGGAGGTTTGGGGTTCGAATCCCGCCATGACCGTTCTCCCTGCCTGAAGTTTTTTTCCAGGTTTTCCTCAGTCCTCATAAATGGCAAATGCCGGGGAGGTACCCTGAAACTTAGGTCTGGAACGATTCTTTCTTTAAAAATATCCTTTCCCAAAATATTTCATCTCATGTATAATCAGTGCCCATTGCCTGTGGTGCCTCTGCAGTAAAAACGGGCGTTAAACACTATTCATTCATACAATGGTGCTACTGAGTGTCTACTTGAGAGTATTGTTACCTTAAATGTAATATTTTATAACAAAATAACTGCAAATTTTCACATATGCAATATTTATATATGACTGTTTTGCCTTTAATATTCTATTTCAGTATAATTATCTAACAGTCTTTTAAACTTTTTCATTCAACTTTGTTACGCAACAGTAATATAAAAATGGAGGTGTTCCTGGAAACGCCTCATATCTACAAACCAAGTTCCCTAAAGATAATAAACGCAAATACAAACTTCAGGAGCTAGAAAGAAGTCCCCTGCAGACATTGCTGTAGTTTTTTTATTTTGTTTTACGCATAAAAATGCATTAAGCAATAGTTTAAGGAAATTAAACGTTGACTTTTTGGGGGAGGGGGAAGCGCAAACCAGCAATATTTTAGGTGAGCCTCCCCTGCGGCCGCCTCTAACTTTCAGGTTGCGTTTATAAGGGAGAAGCTCCAAGGTCTGTAATCATTTGGTCGAGAGGTCCTAGACCCATCTACACTGGACAGAGCGGAGAAAAAACCTTCGCCCTTGCAGGCGCAGCCGCGAACCCTCTGTCTGTAATCAGTCAATTTAATCATCTACCCCGGCAACGAAAGGAAGCTGTTCTTCTCATTGGTGCTACTGCCTGGCGTGAGCCTTGGCCTGCAACAGCGACCTTTGCTTCCTCTTTCTCCGTCTTACGACTTCATTGATAGAGGGTAGCATTGAAGGAGGAATATGATTAACAAGTGGAATTAAATGCCTCATTGTTAGCACACAGTGATGTATAACAATGATAGAATGAACAAAAGTAATGCATAATAATAAAGCATATTTGTGTGTTAAATCTATCTATTTTTAACAATGAAAGTATCTAAATATTTACATCTTTTATACATAATTACGCTCGAAAATCCAGAGTACGAATGAACGGGGTTTTACTATATACCGAGGGTGCCAAAAATGTACACACACTTTCACAGTAGATATTTATTTCATATATTTCCAAGTTGGACAGAAATACAACAGTAATGTGTAGTATGATGTTTTGTAAACAGATGTGACTCACATTACGTTATGATAGCGTTGCTACGTGACAGGTAAATGAACAATGAATAAATGAAGCCAACATTATCGTATGGTGTTCTGTGAACAGATGTGACTCACATTACAGTATGCTAATGTTGTTACAACAAAATGGTGCCAAGATTATCGTTTGAACACCAGAAAGCAATTTTGAAGTGGTATTGGAAAACCGAGAATGTTTTGAAGTTCAAAGGCAATGAAGATGTGTGTAAAGAACAGAACTGCCAACGCGAGTAACAATTGCACGCATTCGAGATTAATTTGAGACTCGTCATACCTTATGCGATGCCAGGGCAGATCTGGGAGACCTCGCACAGCAACAAGCCCCGCGTTCTCGGCTATGGTTTTGGAACGTTTTGAACACTCACCGCAAAAATCTATCTAGAAAGCAAGGTGCACTGAGATTTGGATTAGCAGAACCGGCGTACGTCGTATTATTAAAACAGTCAAGTTGAAAGTTTTCATCCCAAGACGTTTGCATGCATTCAATGAAGATGGCCCTGATCGAAGAACGCATGTGCTGCAATCGCTGAGGACACTTTCGCAAATGTTGCTCATTCAGTAGTTCAACGTATCCAAAAGTTATCGACCACGATGGTGAGTATTTTGAGCAACTGTTATAATTGTAAAAGTCTAAGATGATTAGTACTCATCATTTTCTGTTTGTGTGAATTCAGTTTTGTTATGTTAGAACAGTTTTTTTCTTTGCTTGAATTGTATATACATTTTGGCATTCTCTGTATATATACATATATATTACTTTCTATATTATGTATGAAGATATTAATAATATTCTAAATTATTCATAATGGTTAACATTTCTCTTTCATTCCATTATTTTAAAATGTGTAATTATTCTTAATTATATAGTTCATTTATTATATATTATAGATTAAAGCCAAGAATGTAGCAGAGAATAGAGATTTCTCCATTAAAATAATTAAATTATATGTTTTCTAAATGCTGCAACACAATATAAGTCATTATAGCTACTACA
Source organism: Metallyticus violacea (assembly GCA_030762175.1). Taxonomy (NCBI): domain Eukaryota; kingdom Metazoa; phylum Arthropoda; class Insecta; order Mantodea; family Metallyticidae; genus Metallyticus; species Metallyticus violacea. The sequence goes on along the minus strand of CM060833.1, from coordinate 78,177,885 downwards.
CAATAAATACAGTTCACTTCCGTGGTCTAGTGCTTGAGTCTGTCACTATTAATCCAAGGAGGTTCTGGTTCAAATGCCGGTCAGGTCTTGCTCTATGAATATGATTTTATCGGGCTTTTTCCTTATCATCCTTTTTCCTTACAGGTCTCTTGAGAGAATGTATTCAAAACAGCAATAAATAAAACATAACAAAAATAATAAATAAAAGAAAAAAGCTATAAATTGATATAGGTGTTGTTGTTTACCTTCCCAAGTTTCATTTTGTGCGTAATATCAACAAACAGCAAATAAGTTGGTATACATTTTCACAGTGTTGGCTCTTAAGACACCTCCCCTTTAAAGGAGAGAGTCAAATCGCTATGCCACTAAGGTGGTTGTTGTTCTGCCATCTTAAGGAAGCACATCCGTCCATACCTTGAATGGAGTGCCACTTGTGTCTGTACGCTTGCGTGCGAGTTAATACTCTAATGGTGACGTCAGGTCGATGCAAAGCCCTAGGACACTCTTGAGTTATTACCCCCGGTAACGTTGTGTAGGAATACTAATGGGCCCACACTGTCCACCCCCATTATCTCCGTCCATTTCTGCAGAAGAGAGCCCCTGACGTCGGGAAGGTTGTGGGAGCGTGGACTAATGCGATTATTGTGAGAATGTCTTTATTCCCTCCTCATCCCACAAAGATTCGTGTGAAACAAGAGAAAAGCGAAACAGATTCTGCCTCGTTAATCAAAAGGGAAAGGTCTGAGAGCTCTTTGGTGATATCTGAAGGTTGTTTAAACCAAAGGAGCGCCAAGGGAACGATGATTTTACTTTGAGCTGCTCTGTAAACAGAGAATTTGGGATCTGTGTACGTTTCCGCAAATATCAAGAAGCACTGAACTATAGAACAGCACTTAACTAATAAGAACCTTCGGAGAAAAGTGCTTCTTAAATGTTTCACTTTATTTCAAACCAAAAGTAATAAGCGGACACATAACTGATTCATTTCACTAATTAATGATAACAATTAATTCGAAGAGTCGCAGAAAAAGTGTGAAGATGCCTTCTACGTTTCAAGTAAAAGGAAAACAACATAAAACTAGGTCGCAACAACTTAAAAAATGTTATTAGAAAAACCGTTGTGCTACAGCCTAAAACCACTGAATCCACTGCAGCAGCTATAAAGGTTCTTTTTCACTTAATTAAATCGGCGAAGATTGTTGCTCTGTACCGAAGCAATAAAGTTAGAACAATCGAAAAGGAAATATTTATAACTAAATTATTTTACTATCCCCAAAACTGTGAACTATCATGACATAGGTTTGTAGCTGAGCAGCATTGATGTTCCATAATCGACAGTCAATGTTTACCATGGTTTTGCATGAATGCTATGAGTATGATCTTAAGCTACGCAAGATAATATATCTGGTTTTTACGGATAAGGAAACGTACATTGCTGGGACACTAAGGACGTACATATTGTGTGTGCTATTTCCACTCTGAAGTCTTGTTAAGCAGATATTGCTAATTCAATCAGCTAATAATGGCTCATATACACAAGGTTGCGGTAACGTTTATTTTTGCTCGGTCTAGAACAATACTCATCTGGGCTCCCTAGACTCAACATTATCTTGAGGCAGGACTGAGTGGTTGGCTCAAACGGTAACGCTTAGAGTTCACTTTCACATCCCATGCTCAAATTCCTCTTGACATGACATTTTTTTTTTTTTTTTTCATTATTTCCTCTGGTAGATTTGGAAAATGCTGAGATGGAGCTTTCCTTTTTACGAATTTTCTACTCTTCCATTTTATATAACTTCATTCCTTCATACTGTTACAGATTCAAAAGCCCCAGGGCAAAGGGTTGGTGTGGTGTGACGGTGGCTTGCGCTTCGGAATGGTTTCTGCTCCGGCGTCGGGTATGGAAGATCCCCTAATGAGGGGCTAAACTTTCTTGGATGGGTGCTCCATCTGCGTAGGGTGTTCTATCTGGAAACAATGTTTTCATTGCTTATTCTCTTCCTTCCTGGGGGCGTAGGCACAAACGGTCAGCCTTTGAGCAAGACTGAAGTGCCGTAATGTCCGCCCCTACAATCTAATCTAATCTAGATATGAATTCAGAACTTAGACTGATGGTAACAGTTTAGAATAAGAAATCATTGGTCTTGCCGTAGTAATAAGTCGTTCCGCTGTCAGCGATGGGTATTTCTGATCGCTCTATACTAGAACTAGTTTCTCTGTATAATGGCTGTGTAGAAGTTGCATGGTGGTGGCTATGTTCAACATAATAGACAGATTAAGAGAATTCTCGGAATATCTGACAATGAAACAACTTTTGTGAATGATAAGGCACATTTTGGTTTCAGCGAATGCTTTAATAAACTGAATTTCACGTTGCCAGAAATTCCACAAGAGCTTCAAGAAAGATCGCTCTTAGATTTCGAGTAATGTTTTGGTTATTTGGAGCGATCCGCAACTTAAGGAAGAGGCTTCAAGAACAGCAGTTTTAACATAGTAAATAAAAATTGTATAATAATATCCAATATGTGTATAATAATAAATTTATAAGTCCAGTGTAATTTTCATTTCGAAACCATTCAAATCTTCTACCGAATATAGTAAAAATAGTAGTACGAGGCCAATGTGTATATGTATTAGTTGCCTTTTACTGACATCTTATTTACTTAGACTATAATTTATTGGTTATTAAACATAACTAATTACGTTTTCAGAACTTTTTTAATAATTTTGATAATAGCATAGTTCCGGGAACGAATTCAGCCTTCTTAATGTTTACTTCTTTTTATACCTAGCTATATTTCACTGTTTTTCTATATATTAACATAACAATTAATTACAGTTATTGGGACATTGTTGATATGTTGTAGTTTCTACCAACTAATGACAGAAATGTGAACCAGCTCATCCGAGAACTTCTTAAATCGGTAGACTTAAAACCTGGAAGAAAAATAAACAAATAAAACTGGTAGCTATTTCAAATATTCATGATTTTGAAATGAAAACAATTAAAATCCTCAGGGCTGTTTTGCTGAGATCTATGGTTTGGTATACTATACATAGCTTTCCACAACCTCTGCGGTTGGCATGATTAGTGGACGATGAACAACTGATTGCTGAAAAGACGTCAGCATATATTCGTCTCAGTCTGGTTTAGAAGGTCGATCAATATTAAGGTGTGTGGTGGAGGGGGGAGGGGGATATTTATTTTTAAGAACCTATTTCCATGTGTTACTTAGGTAACGCCGTTTCTGTTTGGATTTTTTATATTTCCAATTCTTCCCTTCCGGCTAGAATGAAAAAGTCTCCCTCCGTTTAATTAAAGTCGATACTTTAATTAAACGATACCTTCACGATTAGAAACGATCAGCGATATCTTCGCCTTAAACAGCTGAACAAACTGCTCTAGCAGAGCCCTAGCATTCACTCTAATACATATCTTACTTATATATTACTTAGTGGTTGTATTTAAAAGAACTTAGTTATAGTTTCCAACAATATATTATTGTTATTGTTATTATTATTATTATTATTATTATTATTATTATTATTATTATTATTATTAAACGTAAATGTGGTTTGCAATACATTCATGGAAAACATCTTGCCCTGACAGAAAAAACTGTTGTACCACGCTGTATGATTATCGTTTACGGATATTGTATTTAGCCCTGCCTAGTGCATACGGATGCAATTTAAATTATTAATGTCATTCAGTATGGACATTCAAGAGATAAAATAGGTAACTGCAAACTAGTTTAATTGCTTCAATTCTCCAGTTGCACTCAAGGACTTTAACATCATCATTAAGATTGATGTTGTAAGAAAATAATTACTGATCAAAAGTCTAAACAGGTCTCCAGTATTATTTATGTATATAGGTTTTAATATATACAATACGGCGTTCAAATAGCGCTAAAAATGAAATTAAATAAATTTAAGCAATTGAATAAGTATAAATTAAGATAATAAAAATTGAAAAAAGCAAATAATATTCTATAACGTTTCATTGTCCATGGCACTGAAAATAGAATCAAGAATAGGATGAAAATAGAACGTGTAGAAATGAAGATTCTAAGATCGTAGTGGCAAGTATTCTCCTAGTTCTTAAGGGCGACATAGAAATTACACACTATTAAGGTTATATAATTAAAAGTGAAATAATTGCAAAATGAAATAAAATAGGCGCCAATATATATTAAAATATTTTCATTCAAAAATCTATAATCCAAATCATGGGATTGTCCCATAGTCTGGTGAAGTGAATGTAGGTAAATTCAGCAAGTAGTTTATCGACCCATGTAAATTGAGCAATTATTTCAAAAAGTAAATTCTACATTGAGCAAGTAGATATGTAAGCTGGAGTTGTGTTAATTGTCGTAATGTATACATATAAGCAGGAATGTGCGCTTAGAGAGTACGTTACATACTTCAATGTATTCACCATATTAAGTTGGCGGAAATGAAAGGAGGACAGATAACGTTGGATTTTCAGGTTACTGCTAGTAAAACAGCATTTGTCGCTGCGAAGCTGTTTGCATGTAATTTTGTGGGCAAGCATTGTTCCAACAGTTAGTAATGACAAATATGTTCAACAGCAAAGGAAAATCGTTGCGTTTTTTATTCCCATTATTATTTTTAGAACTCGATGAAGTTCTGAATGTTTTGTAGAATATTTTATTGCTTATGAATAAAAAATTTCAAACATTGATGAGTTCCGTGAATGAACGCCTGTGAATTTTTTCGTACTACCTTTGGCATCATCAACCTCATCTTTTCCAGTTCCTCTCTGTTTTAAAATAATACCAAATTTGCATTAACTTCATGAAAACCAAGGAAAATTCTAAAATCGATAAAAGAATGAAATTTACAAGTACGAAATGGTAGCGGTACAAACCCAACAACTTATAAAGATGGCTTTATATAAATATCTTACCAAAAATTACAAATAGGCGAAACACAATTGTATAACGGATTCATAAAACAGACGAAATTGTATTCATAACATATAGTTTCATTTTTAAGTCTATAAAAGTGATAAGAAAAAGTTCTTGCTCGTATTTCATTTGATCAATTTATGAACATATCTATGGAATTTCCGTGGTATATTTTGCTACATCTGAAATCAGGGCATTGTGAATTTTTTTCTCAATTTACCATTCCAGGGTGAAATTGGGACACCTAGAAGGCACCGCTACAGTATCTCGAAGATGGAGACAATGAGGATATTTCGGCCTAGTATGCTCAGTAAACTTTGTGCACCAAGTTTTCCAGGCACCCTTCTTAAGAAATGAGGGAAAACCTTAAAAAAACAGAAACAGAAACTAACCCAACCAAGAATCGAAAGCGAGTCTGTCATGTGAAAAGCACAAATGCAATCTTTGTATACAGCAATGACCAAAGTATGCAGAAGCGTAGATAGAAGTCAGATAGGATGATGCTCGGAACGGACAAGTCCAGGCATAAAGGTTTACGTATAAGAATTTTGTTGGCCATCTATTTTGTATTGGAAACAACGTAGAGTATTTAGCGGTACCTGATTATCTTGCAAATTAATCAACAAAATATAAACAATTCTTGCGTCTTGTTGCAATTTCTTTCCATTTATTATTATATAGCAGCCCTAAAGCATCTTGTGGTGCAACGTAAGTTTGCTGGAGCCAGCAGCGAATGATACTGTACGAGTGACACGCGGCCAGGTATCAGAATTAGCTTCATCTGCTGTAAGAGATTGCATCACTCTCCACACTACCTGGTTCAATCTTTATTTTAAAAGCTTACAATTTAAGTGACGAGCAAAATCCAAAATGTCCCATATGTATATTTTAAGGGGGAATTTTAACATGAAACCGTTCACAAACCATAGGTATATTTTTATTTTTGAAAAAATAATGTATCTTTAAACTATATAATTAATCGGTGAAAATATAAAAAAGAGTTGAAGGAAGTAACTCACTGCACAACTAAATACCAAGAAGGTAGCTTCAGAAAATTGTGTGTTGCTCGTAGTAGTAAAACAAAAATTGATCATGATTATTAACTGATAATTTTTAATTTAAATAATCCTTTCCTCGTATTTTAAAACAATTTTATATTAATATGTTTTTTAATTTCCCCGCTAAGTTATAACTAAAGTAAATAAATAAATCATGTTACTGGGTATATAAATGATCTATCTATGTATTTTTCTTATTAGTAATTACCCTAAATTGTCTTATCTGGGTATTTATATCGAGATTGTTATGATGTTTGCTTATTTCGTTTTGATACATAGCTTATTGTGTCCAAAATATTAAAACTTAAATTAAACCTTGACTAATGGAAATAACTTTAAAAAGAAATGCATTTTGTAATACTTTCTCTGGGCTTCTTGTATAACAGATACCATTTCTTTTAGTATCAGATTAACGGAAATTAACTATTTTATCATGATGAGCAAACTCAGTTTAATATAATCTGTTTTGGACACAATAAAATAAACCTATGTTAAAATTTAATAAGTTGGATCATTTCAATATTGCAAATTATAGTTAAACTTACAAAGTGTCGGTCAAATATTTCACTAGAGGAATGCGCAAATGTCAAGTTGTGTGCGCTGAAGCAAATATTTCCTTAGAGCTCTTGTTTAACGAGTGTAGTACGATTTCAGCTGGTGGACTTTGAACCTATGCAAACAGGTTTGGTAAATTCTGCAAAGGTATGCTCTGCAAAACCGTTTGTATTGTGCAAACATCGCCACTGCTGCATTCCACGGAGAGTTCAATTAGCGTGTGGTTGTTTGAAAGGGGCGACTGTTACAGTCACAGAAACAAACGAATGACTTGGAGCTTTAATAGCCACATCTGCCCATTTTCAATATCACAATGTAGAGCAGCTGGACACTTTGGAATGGGAAAATGGAAAACTTTCAAATGCTGCTTTGTGAATTTTGCGGATCAGAAATATCATAATAAGATTGACTAAACGACGGTGCTATCCAAGTGTGGGAATTTTTAACTGGTTCATCACGGTCATCCCGATATCAATTGAAATTGAGCACCTTGAACTGAGCTAACAAATTATATTTGGACATCTATTGCGATATGTATCAGGAGACTAGCTGTGCTGAAAATTCCAAATTTGCAGAGCCATAGCCACAACTAGTGCTGGAGACTGTGAGTGTATTATCTCCTTTAACAGCTGTAATGAGAGTCCTCACCTTACGTTAGTAGGTGAAAACACATGTTACTTTGACAGTATTATGCTTGTAAATATTAGCCACTTTATCTCTTCGCTTCACTTAATAGTTTTAACCTTCAAGAGCTTCTGTTTATCCTTTTTTTATTTATTTGGCTAATTTACGGACGCTCTTTAACATCGTAGGTAATCAGCGTCCCATTCTATTCAGAACGTGAAATGACAGATTAATTTTGCTCCGAGGCCTCTTCTTTCAGGCTGGAGGTTATTTTACGTGCCGTAAATCTACTACACGGAACCCAAGATTTTACTTCTCTTTCGAAGAAAGTCATTCTCAGGATTTTTAAGCCCCAAAAAATCAATCGACCTTGGCAGGTATTGAACGCGCAATCTTGAGTCAACGAGGACTCACCAGGAACGGCGAAGGGCTGCTGTATAACCGACAATGAATGTAAATTAACTTAACACCATGCGTGATCCAGCTTCAGGGAAGGCAAAGGTTTTTAATTGTCGTAAGAGTTATCAATGTAAATTTTCTTAAGTGTTGTGGAAAGATTAAAATTCCCAGAATCAGATTTGAGCTGTATGGTACATGGCTCACGATTTCCTATGAAAATTTTCATTGAATTCCTTCGTTTTACTAATGATGGGGTTGGGCATTTTCATGCAGACAACAATCCTCTTCAGTGATTCTGAGTGCCTACCGCTATTTTTTCGCTATAGCGTTTATCGTGGTCACTTTATAACTGGTAGGTTCTCTATTTTCTTGCTTATCTTAAACATGCCCTATGAAAACGATATGCAACTAACGCAAACACTCAATAAAGATACAAGAGAAGTAGACCTACGAAACGATGCGGAAAGTAATATCGTAACAGGTTTTTGTAAAATGCGTGACAGAAGGGAAAATGCGTTGACATGTGTTAGAAATGTTACTCAGAATAAAATTTATAGAGCTTATAGAGTTTTATTTGTTCATTTCACAGGAATTTCACTGATATATTTCAATATGTCCACTTTCTTTCATCATTGCTAAATAGTGTCGAGTACATTTGAGTTTCGGACCAATCGTGCGTTTGCTTGCTGCACTCAAAAGAGTATATTAATAATTTATTTTACGTATTTTTTTACTAGTGCTCTCAGGTCATTCGATTCAGGGCGTGAAACGGACGATAAATTTTGCTCTGACGGCTACTCTTTCAGACTTGAGGTTCTTTTATATTGGTTTTGGTTTATATTGTTATTTTTGAAAATTAAAAGTATTTAAAAATGAGTATTTCAATGCTTAGCTCAGAGCCTTATAGAGCTTATTCTTGCGCTGTGCAGTACAGTCTCTAAAATCAAAATGCATATGTTTTGTTATATCGACCTTGCCATAAAAAAATAATTGATTACAAATACGTCTTAGCAGATAACTAGTATCATCATCATCATCATCATCATCATCATCATCATCATCAGAGTGTGATGTATTGGCATATACTGCTGTCTTGATATGTCTCGAAAAAATAATAACCTAAAATATATAACCTACATTATTAAATAAATTCATACAATAATTTCAATCTAACATTCGACATAATAAAGAAGAACTAGATTATAACTAAGTTACACAGATAAAATTGTATTTTGTTTTATCTTTCATTTATTTATTTTTCATTAATGTTGGCAACCGATAGAAACTAATTGCAAACTGTATTCAGCATTTAATAAACTTAGAAGGTGTGCATATATTGCACTAAATATTTCGTTTAATTTCGGGCTTCTATTAGTGCTTTTGAGCGCGTTTTGAAAGCTGTTTAAAATATGAAAAGGACGTTTATTACTGAACATATTACAGCTATGAAGGAACGCATGATTTAGAACGTGCTACTATAAAGCGCAGTCATTCAGCTAATTTTGCACGGTTGGATTTTCATAAATTATCACTCACAGGCTACAAGATAGAATTTATAGAAACAAATTTATACTGACATTTTATGCTATAAAACGATACGTATGTTTTACTATTTATAAAAACAATAAAACAATATTATAATAAGTGTAAGAATGGTTTTAGATCGAATTTGAAGTGTCAGTTAAACTGAAAGAACAATATTAAATATAAACTTCTTCTTCATAATTACGTATTGGATGCCTACTTTTTGTTCATCTTGTCTTAAAACCTTAGCAGTACTCCGAATCAACGATCACATACATTAGAACTTAGTAGCTAAGATATTTTACTCTTGAGTTAAGATTTGAAAACATGCTGTTTTATAACATTGCATTATGGCCTTAAACACTTCATTCTTTATTTACATGTGTTAGCCAGATTTTGCAATTTTGTAATCCTCTAGATTAATTCAAATGTGCACAAGATGCTAATTTAAAAATTTAATTGTGTTTACACAGACTCTATTATAGCAATATATGTGCAGAAAGCAGGTATACGGAATAATTTAAGTTGGCTTTAAGAAGACTAAATGTACCATAATATTTAATGGGTATTCTAGAAGCGCGTTATTTTTTTCCGCCGCTAAAAGGCCGACTCGCAGAATAATGAATTACAGAATAAGCACAAAGCGCACCGCTCATCCCCCGAGTCCAGCTTACGAGTTAAAAATGTCGCATGGATCTCTGTTGATAAAGACTTGTAGCGAAATATGTCGACGTTACTCTATTAGAAATGTATTGTGAAATTGTGATATTAAATAGTTTGTAATTCATATATTATTTTAAACATTTTATCACCAATAATACAATTTTACCACAACATAAAAAGAAAGTGCATATTTACCTCAAAGAAAACTGTTAATAACATGATGATGTATGTAGATCTAAGGAAATGAATAACAGACATAGAGTGCCGGTAAAAAATTAACTGAATAAAGGTAAAATCAAAGCAAAAATAATAATTGGATTAATATAGTCGATAAAACTTCTTATAAATATAAAGAAAAACCTCAATGAAATAAGCTTAAAACTATAAAAAATGGTTATGTAAAGTATTTACATAAAAACAACAACAACAAAATGTCTTCACGTTCACAAACTTTTTGATAAATTTGACGATGAAATAAGAATCATATCGAAAATAAGAAAAAGGCAAATACGCAAAAACTTACAAAAATAGATCCAATTATATTAATAACAGATGAAAAACAAAGCAATTACTTATAGATATGTTAAATGCATACTTTTTGAGTAATTCGAGAAATTAACAATAACAACATATAATCGCTATTAAAAGCTAAAATTACTCATCCACTCAAATATAAAAAGATCATCAGAATATGACGGAATTTCTGTAAAATTGAAAAAAGCATTTTTATATTTAATAATAGAATATTGAAATATTTAAATGTTCTGTGATTAAAACGTTGTTTAAAAAGGTAACAAACATAAGGTTTAAATTACAGACCCATTTTCATCAATGTTTTGAAAATTATTTCACGAAGTAGTGCATAAATTGCATACTCCAAGGAATAAATATTAATATGCATGTTGGTAAACCTTTTAGAAATCTAGCTATTAAAGCATTTCAATGTATTAACTGCAAAATTATGATATACTTAAGCTTTTATGGAATGAAAATAAGAGTCTTAATTAACTCAATTCGTGCCTTGATAATAGAAAACAAAGGCTACAAATAAATTTTTCAGATAATAATTAACATAGCATTCCAAATTGGGGAATTGTTCAACATAAAGTTTCACAGAGATAAATTCTTGGCCCATTTGCTGAATTAACGTATATAAATGATCTGTCATTTTCAATAAAAGGAATTGTCATTATTATTTTGTTTACTGATAACACCAGTGTAACAGTTCCTAAAAATGACTTTGATAATCGTTTAAAATAACACTGTGCGTTTATTACTATTTACAACTAGTTCTAGACTAACGATATCATAAAATCTATATAAAACGAACATAATATATAAGTTTTTGAAAAATAGTGAGCATTACTATGAAGGAGCTACCCATTTTAAATTTTTGCTCTCTATATCATTTCCATCTCTGTCGTCCTTCCGTCTTGCAATGTAAGCAAAATTGCGCACTCATTTGAAATCTTGACTTTGACAAGGTAAAGCCGCTTGAGCGAAAGACAGTGTCCATGATGGATATGTCAGCAATGGAAATCCATGTCGATATAAAGATAACAATGAGAGACGACGCGAATACCAAGAGGTACAGAATTAGGCAGGGACAAGGTATCCATTTTGGACAAGCAATGTCCTGACTACCCGAAAAAGTTGACCACCGATGAAATGAAGACTCAAATCCACGATATTACACTGAAGAACCGGCTTCTAACAGTCAGAACCAAAGCGCGCGGTGTGAACAAAATTAAAAAATGACACCGAGCGCAGTTGATGGAAGCACATTTGCAACGATATGCTGCAATTCCCAATGACTTCTTGAATTATCTGATCACCCAGAACGACAGAAGGAACCATCATTTCCTCCCAGAGACCTTTAGAACGATAGGAAATATGTCGTGTCACCAAGTCCAAAGATGTTTTGCGTATAGGCCTCAGCAGAAAGGAACGTGTTCATCTTCTGTGACTCAGGCTATATTGATATCATAAATGCAATGCAATTTGTATGCATTTAGAGTTCATAGAATGTAAAGAAATCTTAATTTGAAACAAATTTATAAATATATTTCTTTTCATGTGATGAATTAACAGAAAAGGAGAATCTATAGAGATTCCCGAGCGCGCGCGCGCGTGTGTGTGTTACTAAATGCTTGTTTGATACCTAAAAAAAGGACAGATTCTGGTTTTAAATGTGTCATCTCTAAGAATCTGCGAGTAAACACAAAAGTCTTGCTAGCAGGTTTAGTGTCAGTATGTCATTCAAGCTGAACAACAAACAAAACCAGGAAAAACAAGATGGCGTTGCAGTGTAGAAAGATAGTAAAAGAAAGATCAAACGAAACATAGGATAAGCAAACATAAACAGAAAATCAATGCAGAAGAAGGAAAAACGTGAGTGGAACAAGGGTGTATGGAGGTGATATTATATATTTAAACCTTTCAAAGTTGTAAGATGCTATTGTTTGCACAGAATATATTTAAATAAATGTATTTATTACATTATTTTTAACGATAAAAGCTTCCAATCATGAAAGGTAGTTGCTTCTGTAAAGACTATAAGGAAAGAGCATTTGTAAATTATAAACACTCATTTATGTGAGTGTTTGATGAAAATTCAATATATTTGTGCCGATTTTCTATCAAGATTTAGTTCGACTTCAAAACAACATTTTATATATTCCCTGTCTACCATATATTGGTTATTTATCTCCAAACAATTGGTCTGTATCTTAGAGCAACAGGATAGACCCAGATCGGAATAGTAAAGAAAAGAATGCAGATGAAAATTTGATAAGGAAAAATAATTTTTATGCTAATTCCTTCTTTACTTTGAACAAACTTTTGGTTTTACATATTTAATCTGAGATTTAAATGGCTTTCTACATTATTGTTGTGCTCAATTATTTTGTGTTGTAATTAAAAAAGAAAACATAGCAATCGTGTTGGAAACCATCTTTAATATTCTTATTACTTCCCCAACTTCATCTGTCCAGCTTTCTCTTGATTGTCCATTCTTTCGCCTTCTTTCCTGCGACAGTTCAAAACTTACTTAGGTCATCTCTCTTGCGACATCGCTTGAAAACGCTCACAAAATAGTAGAAAAATCAAATTATCCACAATAGCCTCATTGTGAATCCGATTTATTTTAAATGTTTTATCACTAACTTTTGGGTCATCTTCAGAATTTCTGAACATCAAAATACTGTGGGATACCTCAATTGCAAATAATTAATTAGTTAATTGAAGAGTAACCACTAATTACCAGTTGCGAGTTGAAACATGCTTCCTCTTGTGTTGCTGCTTCTAATTTACTCTTGCTTACACCTAAATGACCCTTGCGAAGTCAAGAGAGCTTAGTTATCCATGTACGACCTTTCAGTTCCAGAAAAAGGAGAGTCTGCTGACTACATGGCTGCTCGGTCAATTCTATTTTTTATATTCGTTTATTTCCAGCACTCCATTGTTATCCTGGATCCTCCACAATTACTCCCACAGAAAGACGAGGGCTTTCTGCATGCAACGGTATCTCGTTATCCCAGACAGACAACAGCAGAGACCCTGGATCTCTGACAACGAAATTCTAATGCTTTAGAGCAAGGATAATATTGATCAATAGAAACGGATCTGAGAGTATCTTAAGCATGAGTAGAAAATGTCATAAGTGAGAAAGAAATAATTATGTAAGTTAGTATCACTTGTGCAACATTAATAAATCCGATACAGTAGAAATGTAAAAATCTGCGGGGGGCATTGATTTATCAAATGCTAAGGGGAGGAAATCATAAACAAGGCGACATCACGCACTATGATTTCCTTGCGTACTTTCGTTGATCATGCCAAGGAAATTAAAAGATAGATTGGTGTAAATTCAAATTCAGTAGCTATCAAGCAATCTAAAACAATAAGCAGAAAGATATAATAGAGAATTCAAAATGACATTCAGCAATGTGAAGTAGTAAGCTTAGAAACAAAGAAAACTACTAAAAATGTGCAACATGTAGAAATATTAATGTGCAGATAAAATCTATTATTGAATTCTGTGTGACCTTAGGACAAGAATAAAAAAATAAAATGTTTTATAAGACTTTACGAACTAAATAATTATGTCATATTAGGAGGAAAATTAAATGCCACATCAATATAACCGACTAAATATGTAATTAGAAACCGATTAAATGAAGTAGTCCGGTTATTTATAGTTCTCGGTAGGGTATTAGGCCTCACGAGAGCGAGGAATTGTTTACTGGTTATAACACATGGATGCTCAAACTCTCTTGATGCATTAACGCTTTGTAAATAAAGCTGGATGGTTTCGCGTAAGTACCCTATCCCTCTAAGTGTTTTCCTGTACGATTCTTACACTTAACAATCAGCGGGCTCTTGAGTTTAAGGATTCAAAATCTTTCTATGAAGAAATGAGTGGTATTTTAATTCAGAAGATGCAACATGTTAGCCGGCCAAAATAAACGAGTAATCTTAGATATTTCCGAAGTTTAAAATAAGCATTATCATGAGTCCAAATATTTAAGGAAATTCTTGGAAAATTTGTTAGTTTTATTGGCAAGGACGTAAAATGTTTGAAAAATGGAGGTAGAAAATTTGAATATTTCAATATTTAGTTGGATAGGGGTATAATGGCAGATTGAATCAGCCAATTTGGATGGTGTTGCGAGCATACCTATCAGTTTAACCGCTACCTAGGATGAAGAATGTAAGATGTTGTGATTTGGTTAATGGATAATAAGGAGATTTCACTGTATTAGCAGCTCCCTGCAACTGGTTTACTCAGTTAAGGTTGATCTTTCAATGTTTCATTGCAGGTAACGCAAACATCTTTTTATCGGTTACGTTCCCGCCATCTTTATGACCATGTGTTAGTGCGCTCGTTGAGAGCAACAGTGTCAGTATGTATTAATAAGTATATAGTCAAGAGATACGAAGACTATTCTACCACAGATTGAACAGTAAATTAAGTTTAGATAACTTAGAAAAGTTTTGAAAGAGATAGTATAAAAGGGTCCATAGGATTAGGTATTATAATAAAAGGAAATACGATCAGACAGTTGGTGTTATGGATCAATAAAATAGCAGAAATGAAAAAATAATGGCAAGGAATTTTAACAAAATTCTTATTATTGCTTGTGATGCTTATACTGTAATTAGCATAAATAAAAGAAAATAATTTGCTGCACCGCAGTTATGTCTATAAATAAGAATCATGTCCTAGGGGAATGAGAAACGAGCTTTGAACGTTGATATTTGTCATGGCAAGGAGTGACATGAATTATACAGAAGAAACGTGACATATCAAAACGTTCCACTTTTTCTATTAGTATACGTCCTGTGCAGACGTTGCACGTTGCACGTCAATAACTAAAGGCAGGAAAGTAGCAAATTCAATTCTGAAATGTAATAAAGCTACAAAATTGTAATGCAGAATAATAACTGAAAAAGGTGCGATAAGTAATGTTGAAAATGAGACTTACAGAAATTGAAGAACAAAGTTTTTGCCTTCATAGTACAGAAGCAACTGTAAATTACTTCTGATCAAGTATGTACTGTTTATACCTAGATTAGTTAAAGATAAAAAGTAAATAGCAATAGTTTGGGCATTAGTATATTTAACCATCAAACTACTCTACAGAAAGTTATGATAGCTTCTGAAATATGCATTTTTTAAATTGTTTGAAGATGTTTGCTGTTTTAGCACTAAAGGGGACAATCGTCCCTTAATAGCGTGTCTTACAAAACGTCTGGAAACAAACTGTCTTACGTTAACCTTTTTAGTGGCTTGTAGCATTTGTAGTGTGGGAAAGGCAAGTTAATTCAGTTCGAGACAGACTCGCAAACGGATAGAACCTATTGATTTTACTTCTTTTCTATTCTCCCGTTCGGAGGAATCGGCTCAAGAACATGACAAAGTCATTTACATTAGGTGAAAAATGGAAATATCTTGATTAGATACTTATGCAGAGAGAGACAGTGTACCAAAGAACAAATCAAACGTAGTGTCTTAAACATCATACGAAAAACTAGCGTGGAAAAAACGAACCTACTTGTGAGAAGGCCTTTGTCCTTTAACATAACGGGTTATCTTGATTGTTTATGTAGTAATTGTATCTTGTTTTGTTAATCTGAGATACTTTAATAAATTTACAACGTAATCTAATGAATTACAGGTTTCTAATTTAACAAATTTCCTCTCGTCTTCTTAACCAAGCGAGTGTGACAAGACTATGCAGTTGCTCTTTCAATTAGTTAAATCCCACAGGACTACGTTCGTATTTTGGATATCGTAGAAGGTGAAAATATTCTAAATATAAGAGATTAAAATATCAGTAACTGAAATAAATATAGGTATAGTTTACTCAGTATTTCATATAAAATATATAAAATAAATAAGATGGGAAACAAAGTGCTTTTAAAGGCACTCTTCCGATGTTAATATTGCCAAAGGTCATGAAGAAAAGAAAAAGATTAATCTTTCGACATGGCATTTATTTGTTAACAGCATTTAAGTATTTGATATAGATAAAAGATAAAGATAGCCTAACGTGTCCCTTAAAGGCAAAGACCTGCTAGCAAGTAAGGAAAGCTTACTTTTTCTTAACGTAGTGAGCTATTCCACGCTATTGTCTGTATCCTGTTTAAGATACTCTGACTGATTTGTTCTTTGTTTACCCCATTTCTCACAGCACCAGTTGCTTCTCGAGAGATTTCCATTTTTTCTCTTCCTCTTGCTCCCTTGATCAATCTGGACGTGCATGTTCCGTGAAGAAGTCTGTCATCTTCTTCTGGATCTGCTTGTCCCTTTTTCCTATCCGGTGGTCCCACATGAAGATCTTGTATGTCCACCTATTGTGCTGCATTCTTGGGGCGTCACCACCTCATTGCCATTTTGACGCCGTGTTAATAGTGGAAAAAAGCTACCTGCCCTGATAATTTAATTGAAACTCTAAATTGTTGTTTGAAAACATAAAAATATTTACCAGGATATTATTTCAGCAGAAAAAATAATAAAACAAGGAACGTGAGGAGAATAGCAACAATAATTGCTTTATTTTTGTTTTTTATTTGTATGCAGACGTGAGTACAAGTACAAGTGAGTAACAGTATACTAAATTCTATTGTTTTTCCAGCTAGTAATCAAGCCGTTCCAGCAAAATCTTCAGAAAGCGTTTACCATAAATTGCGGGAAGCTACTTTTTAAAATATTTAAAAAGTAAATAAAAATCTTGGTATATAAATGCAAATATCTAGCAGCTGAATAAGTCAACATTTTCAGTTCAGAAGCACCGCTTACCATTTAACTCCTCGAAATGTGTACCACCGTAAATAATAGTTGACGTTCCAGTGCTAAATTAGCATAACAAATAAGCGACAGATAATTCAAGTTTTAAGCAATTATAAATATCTTTTAGTGGATAGATAAAACCTTAAAAATATACAGAAGAATAAAGGACAGGAAATGGCGTTTGTAATAATTTAAAATTGGAAAATAATACCAATCCGGGAGCCCAACAACTTCCACAATGGGAAGAAGTTGCTGATAGAAATGATGAAGTGATTTGTACTGCCATTAAAGACCAATAGCAATTATCAAAATAGAGTAGACGATGAATTAATGACTACTGATGACTAAAACATTATGCTGCGAATTATTCACTAATTGTTAGTTCGATATGAGGAAGAGAATAAGGCACATAATAAAACCAAAGCTTATCACTTCACACTCAAAACAAAATCGAGCTTCAAAGCAGCAATGGCTTCATACTTTATCCCTGAAAATCAAATAAACAAAAGTCACTTGTTCTAATTATGAAACCGTCTATGAGTTTTTGTTCTTATTGTTAGATTTCCTAAAAATATATGGATAATGAATATAGTTTAGTAATAAAGTGTAGATAAAAATTACCATCCGTGACATGGAGTAGCCACAGAATTCCGATAAATTTAAACTCGAAATGCTTGGTCAATAATCCTGCCAACATGAAGACAATATCGAAACTTAGATGGAAAATTTTCCCCGTCCTATTTGCAGTAAGATGTGATATAATATTAATTAATATAATTAATATAGAATATTTAATTAACACTTTTAGGAATATACAAAATGAACTTTCCCCGTTTGAATCCAAAATAGAATACATAATAATTATATTACATAAACTATATAAATTACATAAATTCTACATAACAAATTTGTATACCTATAATCTTCAGCCAGTGAGCTGATTAACCTTCATAATTCCATATCGTCTTAGGAATTATTAATCGCAACTTTATTTGTTATTAGGTAAATCAGCTACAATACATACTACAATCTCCCTATAGCCATATCTTCCTTATCCATATTTCTCTTAATCCTCCTAAATATCTCAACTTTTTAAACTTTTCTTCCCAGTCCTGTTTAATAGTTTTATTGATATTTCTGGCGATATATTATTCAAACTTTTCCCCCACATCTCCAATACGCTACTTCTAAACAGTGTATCTCTATGTATGAGACATATATCTACATTCTTAAACCTCTAAATTTCACACTCTTTCCAATTCCGTTCATTTTCTTTCTAATTTATCACATAAATTCGCTTATTTTGTCTTTCAATTTTCTTTATTTTCATACAGCTTTAGGAAAAATTTTCTCAAAGTATTAAATATATTGGCATTTCAATATCTTCAATTCTCCCTCTCAGTTCTTTCCAAAATTCCATACCATTACATTTCCTAAATCTCCATAAATTTCCCATTCTCCAGAGCACAATACATACTGAGAGAAGTCGGTTATCAAGTTCGCATGATGCATGTTCAGGTAGCAGCTTGTAGTTTGATTGAAGGGATTTCTGTCAGAGATTGGTATAATTGTGTCAAAATTATTTCTCCCTATTTATGCCACTACATTCTTGTAAACACAGGCTTTAAGTAATAGTTTTATGTTCATACGTATGTAAAAACGGATTCCTGCACAGAAGTAGAAATGAAATTCACAAGTTAATATTCTGGTAATCGCATTAAGTTAGAGAAACGGTGCACCAGCCTGTTGAAAAGTTGTGAGAAACAGGATATTTCAATGACAATAAGTGTATTTTGAGCAGCCGTGTATTTACGGAGAAAAAGATTAAATAAACAAATTTTCTACCCAGAAGTCAGGAACGTATTGTCTCCAAGGATCATCATTTTTAACATCTTTTAACACACAGGTTAGTACTTATTGTTATTAGTTTAAGTACAGTGTCATTTTATTTTTCAGTAAAAATGTCAATACTAGTTTTACGAAGGGCGGCTCTACCTTCCTTTTTCCAGTTGCGGCGGCTGCACTTCCCCGGTAAGCAGCTGCGCTCAGGCGACTTTAACGTGAATAAACTCCCTGCATTACTTTTTATGGTATTAGTGTTCTGTACTAGGGCTTAAGTACCCTTCCCATTACTTTGCCTCTATTTCCACCCTTCCCATTTCTGCAAGTGGACTCATTAGAAGAAACCATGGGTAATACTTGAACTAATTTGGAAAATTATTTATGTGTTAGATATGCCCTGCTCCATCCGAATATTTCTGATAATATTTAAGAATTTTCATAAACATTTTTATAAATTGTATTACAGAAATTTGCTCGAATCTCAGGAACAAGTGGTAGCAATTTGTGGACAACACTGACCTTGTATGTTTTAAATCTTAAGAGTTTGGTAGCCAATCACGTTGAGCTCAGTGTGTTTCACTTGTGCAAGCCGTTGGAGTGATTTTTGAGCAGAATGTTCCAATCTTTCTTCAGCTTAGTCTAATTTTATTCTCAGTAACCATACGTCCTTTTACGCTTCGCTTCTTATCGAGAGTTGATCCGTTTTCTCTAAATGCATTTATAAGGTACCTTTATGTCAATCGCTATGTGGATATTCTGTTAAAAAAGCGTTCTGATTTCCCTGTAAGAATATTTTAAACATGCGAAATGTATATAAAAAGTTTGTTGTGACCTGTACTGGTAGCTGATTCCTCGATGAAATATGAAAATAACACTAAGCTCTTATAAAACTCTACGGTATAAGTACTTTATAGGCACAGCAGCAGTTATCCAAAAGAAGTCTACTATTGCTGCACTAAGACTGGATGAATCGAAGGTCGCAACGTGACATGACGTTACAAACAGACGCCTTCCTGTGCTGAAATCTCGAAATGTTTGCGGAGAAAACGAACGTCAATTTAATTATAAAGTATTAGTATTGAGTTGTATATTTTTATCAATGTTATTTTATTTTTATTAAATTTAAACAAAACTAGCTAACCTATGAAAAAGTAACATTTGTTCTATTCTTAACGGTGTAGAAAATTATGAAGATTGAAAAAGAGAGAAAAAAAATTAGCCTTGGTGAATCAAGTTCACGACCTACGCACATTATTAGCACGACGCTCTAACCTACTGAGCTAACATGCACATCAGGGAAATTATTCGTTTAAAATAATTACTAAAATTATAACCAGTCGGATTTCTTCGTCACCGCTAGGGACTGCAGCCGCAGGACGGCGGCGGCACGTGTGGTAAAGTGCCATGTGCCAAGCTCCATACACGATAACAACTGTAGCTGGCGACCGTGAAAGCTCCGTACAAATATCCCAGTAAAGTTGAGAGGTTTCGTCTATCGATTCTTATCCGTGTCGCATCTTTAAGTATGTGACATAACTGATTTAATGGTAGGTATCATGCATGTATCGAGCTATTCTGACATGTGCCTAATTTCCGGGCGGTATATGTTACTGATTTTGTTTCATAACTAAAAGAAGAAGAAAGAAAAAACAAAAACATAAAGATACCTTAGAATATTGCAAATTAGGGTTCGTTCCTACGTTATTAATCTGTTCCACGTTATTATCTGCTGCAATGATCAACATCGTGATTAATTAAATTTCATCGGCAATCTCCCGATACCGCGCAGCAATCACTTTTTCAATTTTTTGAAACGTATTGAATTAAGAAAAGCCTCCAGAACCTCAAAATGTTCAGGTTGATGTACCCAACTTAGCGGTAGAAGAGAAGGGAGAAACATTTAAAAAAAAAATGCTCTCAAATTTATTCAACATATTAAAAACATTTTAGCAATTCGTACACTTCCACAAAGCTTGAGCTTAACGAAGTAAACATTACGGCAATAATTGCAATAGGTGAGGAGCAATGAGGTATACAACATCGTAATCGTAGATTTAACACACAGAAGAATAAAGTAATTTAAATTTCCCTACAACAGGACGAAATATCATAAAAATTTATCCCTAAACAAGAGATATAACGTTACATGAAAATTCACGCAAAAGCACATAAAACAACACACATTACAATATTCCTTCTAGGGCAAAAGAAAAGTTTCCACGGAATTCACCGAAAATTATTAAAGAAAGAATGCCTTATTTACTTTCACATACTGAGCCATAATGAATATTACATTTCAATTTCAGAAAGTACACAAAAGAAAAATTCCCATTATACAAATTAAGAAGAAGTATTGATTGTTTACTTTCAAAATTAGTTCCCAAAATGACACATTTTACTAAAAAAAAAGAAATGTCTATTAGATTAAACATAATTAAAGAAGAATTGCGTATTTAACTTCTGTAGGAAAAAACTACCAAACGATAAAGCAGATATATTTAACCCGAAATTCATTTCTCGAATACCAACAAATGAATTAAAATAACTTTGCATGAAGAACACCCCGTTTTAACCATTAACACTGGACTTCGCCAGTTACTAAATTTAAAACATTACCTGCGTAACGATGTAGCCGAATTAGTGAATACTGGGAAAAGTGATGTGCCGGCTGTTGCACTCCCATGCTGAAACCAAGTGTTCTCTTCCCTGTCCAACGACCTGCCCTTGCTAGGCATAAGAAACAAATACTCGTATATAACACGGAAAGGTTGACGTCACTAGGCTCACTACCCCAGTCTATTAGAGCCAAAGATTTTTACAAAGTAGCAGTTAGTGAGTGCATTCAAAAATGGGGAGGATAAGAAAAGGTAAAATTGGTAAGACAACGCTTGACACAAAAGGATAAATTGGATAAAGAATGCATTTAAAATTATATACTGATTTTGATACAAGTTTACCCATTAGATTATTTTTCTCTTTTATAGATTTATTTTATATAAAAAACCATAAGAGAAATGTTGAAGAATTGTTGAGATTAAAGAATGGGTATAAGACTCATACTTTTTTAAATAGCCCAACTGAACTTTAAACATTTAACATGCACTTTCAACATCATAATGCAGTATAACATTCGTGGATTTATTTTCATCATTTACTCATTAATATGAAAAATTGAGCTTAATATATATATATATATATACATATATGAAAAGTCAATAAATATCTTAAAGTACCTACAGACTAAAGGCGTTTTGTTATTATGTCCACATAAATATGGGAGTAAACATGAGCATAAAACATTAAATTATAATTTCTCAATATATTCAGGAAGCTTTTTGGTAAATAGAGATGTATACCGTATATATTACTTAATTTAATGGTTATTTAGCCTAATTCTTATAATTATAACAACTTCACTAACATACATTCATTTTGCAGTATGATTGGCGCATAAAAATTCAATACAGATATCACGAGTGAAATTAAATATTATATGCTAACATTTAGAATCCAACTTTTGTTTACATTTGGGTTTAGAACTGCCCTTAACCTTGTAGGAGTACTGGTATATCCACTTTTCTTATTCATGGTGTTTAATTAAAATGGAAGATAGTCCATATTTTATAGTATTTTATAGTAGTAGTTTTATAGTAATCCATGTAATTCATTTCTCTCGTTTCTATTAATTCTCTGTCTCTGCTGATTTATCTGGGATGTTCCATTTTAGAGTGTTCCCTCTTTTACATGTATATTCGCTAGCTGTTTTCATTCGTTAGATCTTCTGACCGTCACTTTTAAATTTTCTTCACCACACTAATATATTTTTTCGGTCTCTTCTTTTTGCAACTTTTCGCGTTTACTTTATGTTTATTGAGTTTAAAACGTTGCTATATTTGTACCAGCATTCCGTTTATTTTAATAAGCCCACCCATTTTACACAGAGTGAACAATTTGCTACCAACCGCTGCCCGACACTTGGACTCTCGGAGCCAGCAGTCACAGGAGACAAGGACCTCTCGTCCATGAAACATCAACCGAGCCCGTATTCATTTATTAAATATAGTGCTTACACCTCAGTAAGTAATTGCTGAAAATGTAGACATAATTTTTCAATCCTTTTGGCAAATATAGCATCTATAACTGCAGTTATCGTCAAAATAGATATTATAATTAGAATATCTTCCACAAAGAAGACCCAAGTTCAATCCCAACGAAGAGATATGGCGTATAAAGAGGCCTCTTGCCTTGATGATCTAAGAATAGTACACTCTCTGGACCCACAGCCACGGGTGGCCGAAGTCGTTAAGGCGCGGAATCGTGAGCGGGAAGTCTGGGGTTCGAATCCCACCAGGACCGCCCTCCCTGAAAGGGGTTTTTTCCAGGTTTTCCTCAGTCCTCATAACTGGAAAATGCCAGGGAGTTACCCTAAGCTTAGGCCCGGAACGCTTCCTTCCTTAAAAAAAAATCCTTTCCGAATATATTATTTCATCGCATGTATCATCAGTGTCCACCGCCTGTGTTAGCTTAGGAGTAAAAACGGGCATTAAACACTATTAAAAAAAAAACTCTCTGAACCCAACGTCTGTCTCGAGTGCAAGTCCTTCGGCAGGGACTTTAAGCCGTGGATCCCGTGAAATAGGTTTAAAGAACTCTATACCTGAAAAAAGAGCTCCTTAGACAAAAGTATCGGTTGTTTCACGTCCAAGTAATATCTTAGTTCTCTGCAAAATGAGCATGAAGGTTTTATCACCTGCCACTCTGCCTTCTTCAGGAATATAAGCGTAACAAAATTCTCCTAGTAATATAAGCCTTTCTCTTTGGAGTCTTGGTATATGGGCTGATGTCCTCCATTACTGCTGGACTGGCAACCCTGAGGTTCGTAGATCAAAACTGTGCTCTGCTCCCAAATAGTCCGCAATTTATGGATTCCTTACAAGAATTATAAAATGTTATACAACACCCTCCCTTTGATGCCCGCACGAGCATTTAATTTAGGAAGCGACTAAGAAAAATGCAACTAGGAAAAGTAGTTTCCGAGTAAGGATGTCTTTGACATTTATATTTATTATAATAATGTCATAAAACATAACAAACAAAAAATAAGGTGTGGTTTGTGCATCTGCTCTAACATTCACATTAAAATACAGTGACCTGTAAAATCCATTGAGAAGAGTTATATAATAAATGTGCTTGCCTGCAATTTATTAACATGGCCAACCACTAGCCCAATTTAACCTTGAATATTACTCTTAGCCAGTGCTTGCCTGCAATTTAACCAATGGAAGTTTAAAGGCTATGCCCATTATCAAAATTGAAATAACTTTATAAGGTGCTAGCCCAACATTTAAACTTTCTGACACGGAAACTGAAGATTGGATTAAAAATTGCAATATATAGCACAGTGCCCACGCCTTGGACAGTGGGTGAAGCCTGGGAGAGAGTAAGGATGCTAAAATAAAAAAGGTATCCAAAACCGGTTTAAATTCTGATGAAAGCGCTATTCCCTCTAATCTAAAGCAAGAAGCACATGCTTAACAGGTAAAGTTGTGACGCCATGGTACTTCTAGATAATCGATATTAGTGTACAACAATAGAAAGGACAAGGGTGCAGCTGCAACGTGGGTAGGAAGTTGAGGAGAAGGCAAACAAGAAAAGCGTATAGATGCGTGCTTCAATGTACAAAAGTAATTTGCTGTCTTAAATTAAGACTGAAGGAAGAATTCAAACATTACTTTAAACACAGTAAAGAAGCCTTTGTCACAGTATGGTCATTCTTAATACAAACAATTTTCAATACACATCATTATAACGAAAGCGTTTTTTTTTTTCCTGTCAATGTTCGCAGCTGAGGGGCAAAGATAACTCCAATCGATTGTGAACAACAGATGATTTTTTCTTGATGGCTGCACATGGAAAACCAGGCAGTTTGCTGTTGTCTGTGTGTGATTATAACTCAAATTGCAATTAAGAGGTCAGAATAACTCAATTCTTTGTTCTTTTATTTGTATTTGTATGCTGATCTTATTAATTATAATGTGTTTGTTAAATAAATTTTACTATTGTATGCTACAACTCCACGGAGAAAAATGTGTAGTCTATAGAAATAACCTTATGAGGCAGAAATGAAAGAAATACGCATTTAGAAGTATTTAAGTTCTAACAATAATATAATAAAAACGTTACATACACTTTTATAATAAGAATATACATTTTGCATACAATTACAATTTTATAAAAATATGCTAATATTAAAATTCATTGATACGGTGGCATACCTTATTATAATGATATTTTCAATCAATATATCTAAATAAATCAAATCTTTATTAGGTTTGGAAACTGTTTGCATATGATGCTAAGGGTATCTGGTTTTTGAATGTAGTAAAAAGTGTTTTATTCTTTATATGAAAGAAACTATTTTATGAAAGTATATATTTATTTAATAGTGTTAAGATAGAGAGGTTATTCTTCTGACAATTTTCTTTTCTTTTCGCACAGTGAAAATTCTTTTACTATGAACAAAATATCCAAGACAAGAACTCATAAATCATAATATAGAGATATTTTTTCGACCTATAACATTTTCATGATCGAAGAGTGACATTTTCTTGTGTCAAACTAAAGGTTATAAACGCTCAAATTATAATCTGATTTGATACAAGGTTCTGATAATGGTTGATAATTTATTGCTTGAAGCAAAACGTAAACGTTATATTCAAGCTTCTAAAAATAATTTACAAAGGATATGAAACCTTAGGTAGACTCAGTTTGTAATAACCACCGCGACTGCATTGTTTCCTCGAAAAGCTTATCTACTCGTAGGTACATGTACAATTCGCAGCCTTATGCCCTGTAGTTTCATATAGCTTCATTAGCTCCATTCTGCTACTCAGTTTAATTAATAAACTCTCAGTGTATGTTCGAGAATGAAGACCCAATATGGAGAGATACGAACATAATATCCACTCGCTACGGCCGCATAACCGACCAGCAAGCACTGGACTGGTCTATAACAACGCTTCGTACGGGGTAACAAAACCTTGTTATCAGAGTTTCAACTACACTGACCAAACAGTTCGGTGGTTTCTACCATTCTGAATTGGTGGGCTTCCACTTAACATTTGTAAACGTGCTACTAACAGAAGATCGTATCTCCTCCCTGCAAAGGCAGGCATTGCAGAGCAGTCCTAGGACATAACTGTCAGAATCAACTTCTACATCAGTAAGATGTAGCAATAAACCTTTTATAGCATTTAATTAACATAATTAGTAGTTAAAGTATTTTCCCCATTATGTTATTTTCAATTATTATTATCGTTGTAACTATGAATCTATTATTAGAAACATTTAATTAACTTCGCCCTTTTTAGGGAGTACCAAAAAAAATGTTATACGTTTGAAACAAACTTTCAGTTTCATGTCTGCGAAAGAGCATTTAAACATGTACTAAACTGCCAGAGTTATGCATTTAAAAAGGGACATTTAAATCAACTCTAGCCATGCCTCTTTTCCTAATCAGAGTTTTTAAAGAGTTTTATAGTTATTAATATTAATTTCGTGTTATTGCTGAATTGTACCATTCTATTAGCGGGTAGGCTTCATACAAACAGGAAGTAAATATTCAAGTATTTACTAATGATTTTAAAAGTGAAAGCACTAGTGGCAAGATAGTTTGTTATTTTTCTATGTTTGTGGTGAAGTACTCGCATAATAAAATTTGAATAGAAAAAAAAATGTAATATTTCAAGAAAAAAGTAAATTCAAAGGTAATAAATGCATTAAAAGTGCTGCTGAAAAAAAACCCCGAAAAGTGCGTATTAGAACCACAGCTGTCGCATAAATCACAGTTTGGTCGCTCATTTTCGCGAAAGTGTACTTTTCAGTACTTTTTACGTAATTTATACAACTTTCGAGATAATTGTCTGTAATCTGTAAAGACATTCTTCTTTTTGAAGTCAACAATCTGTATCTCAGGCTTTAGAAAATGTCTGTTTCATGTATGTGTGTGTGTGTTTGTGTATGAGTGCGTTCTTATTATTGTTGTTTTCTTTTGTTAAAATTAATTTCAGAAATGTAGTATTTTACTAGAGCATGCAACCCATATGACAGTGATGTGCAGTATATGTACCTAATTTAACTGGAATAATAAATACTACTACTACCACCATCTCAGCGTTTATCATATTTATTTTTTAATTGCGTGTTTGCAATCCAAATTTTAGGAAATAAATTATTCGTTTGCACTTTACATATTTCAATTTTTGAAATTCAGTTAATATACTTATATATTACGTATATATTTA
Organism: Metallyticus violacea; assembly: GCA_030762175.1. Lineage (NCBI taxonomy): Eukaryota > Metazoa > Arthropoda > Insecta > Mantodea > Metallyticidae > Metallyticus > Metallyticus violacea. The sequence goes on along the minus strand of CM060833.1, from coordinate 78,150,689 downwards.
AAATTATTCAGTAAAAATCAAAATCTTGATAATATTGACGCAAGTCTAACAATGAAGTTTTGAAAATTAATGTTAGAGTTCCATAACATATGGAAATACTTCCATTTTGCAATAAATAGCAGTTTTTTAAACATTAAACACACAAATATCGTTTTAAAGGTTTTTATAATAATGAAAAAAGATGTAAAAATCGTACATATTTTATGTTCCAAAGATATATGTACTCCTTTAAATAATTTAAAAACCTAAATTTTAATTTTGTAATTTAAATTTAAAAACAAAAATTTCCCACTCTAAGTGCACATTGATGTTGGATATGTTTAACGGTTTCTCTTAATTTATATTCATTTAATTTTACAAATATTTTAACACAAAAATGTTAAAATGTTTTCTTAAAAACTTATCTGAGATGCTGAAGATTTAGAACATGATTATATCTCATTAAAGATTTAAAAATTAATAATATTAAAATTAGTATGGTAAGTCATCGCCGTCTGTATTTAACGTTATAATAAACCTTAACTGCATTTAACAATTAAAGTGCTTTCAAAGAATGGAAAACATTATGTTTGTCATTCAGAAAGAAATGCTTTCAAGTCATCTTTACAGGCCTTTTCTAAGATAGTTGTTCATCATCCAACTCCAATGCGGAATATTTAAGAAAGACAAGATGTTAAAGTAAAGGCTTTGAGACATGTGCTGAAGCAAACGGACGGAGTACGAAGAAACTAAAAGTGGAGGTAAATATGAAAAAGTACGAGATATAAGTGAGTTTTCAATTAATTGTATATATCTGGTTTTCAATTCCACAGGGTTAGGAAAACGCAAAAATGCCTTACGCAGGCACTTTGATTACAATTAATGTATTAATTTTGATACCAAACAGTATTAAAATGGCTAAAGTTTAATGTTTGAGCATGGCCCCTGGCAAGTGATTGCCATGCTATATCTTCCAAGTGATGTTGCTGCAGGCTGTTCATTGTCCTTTGTAGCATATATCTAGGGATACTGGATAGCTCCTTTGAAGAGTATTTCAGTTCAGATAGTAGTTCAGGTTTTTGGAAAAAAATATGTTCCTGAGGTTACCTCATTGTAAGAATCAACTGATGACAGATCCGGGAAACGTGGCAGCCAAGAGATCGCACCTTAACGAGAAATTGCACCAAACCCACGCACAATAATAGTGGCATGTCCTCCACTTCTGCTGGTCCATTCTTGTCCTTAAATGGAGAAGGGAGGAATTGCAGCTTCGTGTAATTATCATTACTGTTGACAGTCACAAATTAAAGTTCACCGCGCTTGAAAAGTTTCATTTAAATTTTTCAAAAGGAGCATGATCCGCTTTTCATTCTTGCCTCCCGATAGCAACTCAGGTAACTAACTCAAATATATATACATATATAAGGTAACTAAGTCAAATATATAATAAACCCAGCACATAACCACTGCACTGGGGGCATATAGCTTAAGGTCTGCATGCACTGTCGTAAATACCAGCTACTCTAGTGTCCAGTGAACATTATGGAAACAATGTACATGATAAGATCGGCAATGTGTTATGGATGTAAGATATAGGGTTGATAAAATGGAACGGTTAGACAAAATTCAGAATGATTTCTTAAAATGACATCTGAGTTTGAGGAGGGTACAGCAAATTGTGACATTTAAGGGAATTTGGGCGCTATTCAAAACCATTTATTGTAAAACTCTAACTGTAAAATATTGGTTACGAATATAAAAGGAGAACAATCTGCACTAAGAGCAATTTACTTCTTTTATAAAATAGAAAACTGGCACCATTATTAATGGACAGAATAATTAAAAATGAGATTAGAAAAAATTGGAAAGCAATGGGTATGGAAAGGGGGAAAGGAACAGCAATAATGTATGGAAGAAAGTCAGAAGAAAGCTAATTGACATCAAATGGTCATAGAAGTAATAAGCAGAGAAAACTGGAGACTTGGAAAGTACAAAAAATAACCAATGAAACGATGATAGAGTTTGCCCTCTTTGTGGAAACCTGGAACATTGGCAACATATACTGTCACATTTCCTAAACATAGATCAGCGGTAGATGAATCTTAGCCAGTTTTACATACTCGAATAGGTGCAGGTTAGCATGTTGGGGTTTGCCTACGCAGATAGAGAGCTGGTCAAAGCTGAGTGTTTTTCTACTGAAGTGCGCCTAATTAGTTGTGTAAAAAATATATAATTGTGATGTAAAGCACATGATGTGTGTTTATTTTTCTGTAATATATTTACTTGTGTGGTATATTTCTGCAGTGGCTCATTATATATATTGTTCTCATACAGTTGCATTGGGTTATATAATTAGCAAATATGTCTCTGGACGACCCATACGATGGACATAAAGTAAAATTTAATGTGTACAATTTCTAAAACAAATCCCATTATCTATCTATATACATTTATTTAATGCGAATAAACTATTTTTAAAAACAATAGCAGATTTCGATAATGTGTGTTTCAATCAGGGACTTGTGAGCGGATACATTGCCTTGCAAAAAACAAACAAACAAAATAAAACAAAACAATACCAAAAAGGCCCAATATTCCCCGGTGTTTTTTTTTTCTAAAGCTAGGTCATAATGCATAATAATACGCTCCCATCGCTGTTTTACCCCGTTGTAAATCATTTTCTTCTTCTTTCTCTGTCCCTTATGCCCTGTTCTAAATAATTTGCCTTTACAATTCCTTCTTTGTTCCAAAACAGATGCGAGAACATTCCTTGCCGACTATTGGGTACAAAATTTCTTTGGGTGAGTGAACCACCCCATTAATTGTCATTTTATTTCGGGATCGAGGTAATGAACCCATACTTCGTCCATAGTTGCAATGCGACACAAAATAATCATCTTCAAAATGATGGCAAATTGACATGAAATTATAATTCTGAGTCCCCTTTATCAACATTTTAGGATGCACTTAAGAGTGATTTTTCTCACACTCAAAGATGGTGTTAAATCGCATTCATAAAGGATGTTTAAAGTTTGTGCTATGCGGTTCTTCCTCTCTCAAACTTTGCAACCCTTTTTTTTTATAGTGGGGTACGAAGGATAATGATTCTTCAATGTATTCACCATATTCACATATAATTCCTTGCCGGCAAGCCTTTTAAAAATAAGTGCTTCATCACCGAACGATACCAAAACAGCTTACTTGTTGATATGGTAACCAATGTTGATGGGAAAGGCCCCAGGCTAATAACTCACTAATACCCCCTCGTATACAACTATATCCTTTTAAGCCCCCTTTATAGAGAGAAGTTAGCTGGGTTGTATAAAAGTTGAAAAATTAGAGAAACAAGCGAATAATGTTAAAGACTATTCGTTAGAGCAGTAACACCATGGTGGCGCTAAAGGTCTACATCAATTTTAGTTTGTTCACCACTCTTATATGAGATAGTACTAATTTCTTTAATAACATTATTTTCCTCTAGACCTATTTATTTTGTGTGCAGAAAATTTTGAAAAGATTAATTTTTAAGACAAATTCAAAATATGTTTGCACAGTACTCTGATGTTTCATTTTCAGACCAAGAAAAACATAATTATATTGAGTGAATATATTTATCGTGTTTAACAGACGCTTTGATATTGTCTTATTTTATTGTCTACTGTGAGTTATGAAAAGATCATAAGATCTTTGTGTTAGTTGGTTGAACCATTTCTAATAACGCGTGTTTGCAAGTTTTACTAATTAAGTTTTAATTGATATCTAATATAAAATATGCTATTATTCTGCATAAGAAAAAGATTAACGTATTTTGTCATGATTTTGTTGTTTTATATACCTTACTTCCAGATTTATGACAAGGTTCTGTTAAGATGGCGTCATGATAGCGATGGTTAAGACGGTAATCTTAGTTAACCTGACTTCTGTTAAATTTTCACAGTCGACTAGGTAACCTCTACCCTTTACTTCCATAAAGACTTACTTAATGCTGACATTGAGGTAAGTAGTCATACGCGAAATGTTGTACTTCAGGTACATTTCTGGGAGATGTTCTTGTGGTTTACTTTCATTTCTTTCATTGGCGTTAAAGGTTCACCTGCAGAATGTTGGATTTTTTTGCTTTTAACTCGGCAATTTTTATTCATGTTGATTCCAGTATTCCAGTATTTAACACATCTCCTATTCAATCATTTTTAGAGTGTATGGCACTGCAATTTTTCAGTTCTGGAATTCTTTGAATGCTTGAACTGCCGATTTATGCCGCCTAGCCGTCAAAAGCTAGTGTATACAGTGCGACCAGCGATGTTTTCCCCTGCGGCGCGGGGTTTTCCTATGAGTGAGCCGAAACACGTTTGCCACGTCATGTATGGGTAGCAAGCCTGTTTGCTTACTTGTTGATCTTGCTGACTGTCGCGGTGGTAGCGCAGCTGTTTCCGAGTGTGTTGTGTTATTCGTTTCTTAATTCGACAGTGTACATAAAGTGTATTACACCTCGTATGTTTACAAGACACAGCATGCCCTTATGTACCATTCATAGTATTAATTCAAAGATGAATGAATCATCGCACCAATTTTCTTTGAATATACAGTTAATTCTGTAGCTTTTGCGAATAGCATACTGACTCTCTCTCTCTCTTTTAAGAGAGAATTAACAGAAAGAGATAATGTGATCGTGTATTTTTTCAACAGCATTCTGCTACTGCTCACACTGTGAATAATTCCATTAGAGCAATTCACAATGATTTTTCACTAAAGAGAGTTACCAGTAGGGATTTGTGGCCCTCTCAGTCCCCCGATTTAACACCTGCGATTATCAACTCTGGGGTAAATTAAAAAATGCCATGTACAAGTCGGAACCGCACACCATATAACAACTCGAAGATTATATTCGTCAGGAAATAGTGCAGATTTCTCAAAATGAACTACAGCAAGTGATAAATAATTTCCTATAGATGTGCCAAAAATGTGTAGAGAATGAAGGGGACAGTTTCAACATCTCATTTGATAATTTCATAAGTAATGAGTCTCTTAAATTGGTTTGTGTATTGTTGTATGGTTTCTTTGTTTTATTGTTTTACCCTCCCGCTAATCACCGAGACCTGGCTGACCGATTAACGATCGGTGCGCTCGCCCATAGGCAAAACATTCCGGGGGAAATCAAAACTGATCGCACGGGATTACCTAACTGCTGCATAATATAAGAAAAACTGTCTCTAGATGAATGTTCTGGAATCCTCTTGGTAACATTTGTATGACCCGTTCTTGTAGAGGGGCTGTACTATTGTTTGTATTACATACTTTTGTGTCTTAATTGTGAACATTGTTAAAAAGTTCAGTGCATTTATCTAAATTTTCCATTTCCAGCGAATTTAGAGTAAGGAGAAATCTTTTAGACATGCATTTGACATCAAATTTTTCTATAAACTCCAAATATACATATTGTATTTTCCTAATCGTTCCTAAATGTCATTGGGTTACACAGCAAATGTACAAGTGCATGTGCACTAATTCTAATTTAAGATTCTAGTTATATAAGATTATTGGCGACTCATTATTGACTATAATGATAAGCTTTCTCGAAAAATGTGGACCCATGATTCCAAATTCAGCAACTTCACACTATGAAACCGAGCGGATGGCTCAAAGGGGTTAACACTTGGGACTCACATCCAGGAGGGTCCGGTTTCAAATCCCTTGGAACCAGCCAATCTGATCTTGAGTTTTTTTTTTTTTTTGTGGTTTCTTCCAGTCACTGAAATAGATATTTACTTCCTAGGAATTTTCCGCTGTCCCATTTCATCTCATTTGTTCTTGCAGGGTTGAAGTGTCAGGAAAGATGGACTGGTGCTTTGTGCGTTGTGACTGTGGCTTACGTTTGTAAATGTTTTTTCCATGTAAGCAGCCCTTGTGTGGGGCTTGCGCCGGTTTCGGGTACTATATCTGGAAACAATGTTGGGGAATCCGTCTACATCTGTGCCTCGCCTGATTCCTGACCACCGGACGTCTTCCACATCTCACCTCTTCTTCCCCTAAACGGCTGAAGTGCAAAAATGTCTCTTCTTTTCCTACCGTCCCAATTCAACTCACATCACACATTGGCAGGGGCTTGATATGTCGTCGCTGAGAGTTTGCATTACTCCACCAACACAGAATTTGCCTGTTCACAGAATCATAAAATACGAAGTGGGTTTCATCTGACATAATCAGTAAAAATCCATGGACTTTAACGAATGAGATAACGCATTAATGTACAAAACTATTTGCGTGCAAACAAACTTCGGAGGCTTAAATGTTTATCTTTATGCATGATTTCCCTAAACGATCGATCTGAAACCGTAAAGCTGCAGCGTGTCGCCGAGCGGGTTCCTTTTTGCACTCCGCGTGAATATACCGGAAAGATTTGCAATTATTGCTGCTGTCCGCTCGTTCTTCACTCCGTCCTGATTTAACAATAAAGTTGCTTGAAAACAACTACCTGCCTGTAATGGTGGGAGTGCCTGATACTTTTATCCTGGCGATTGAAGTAACTAGACAGTCGTTCTTGAAATAAGTCTCCTTATCTAAACAACAATATCGAGCGAAATACAAGCTAATTGTCAGCAGATTGTTTATGTTGTCTGACACATTGTTGCTAGTATCAGCACATTATGAGAGTCAAAACTCACTGTGAACGGGGCCGCAAATTATGCATACAGCAGATGAAACATAGTTTGTCTGTACAAAGATTGTTTATCAAAGATTAAAATTACCTGTATTTACGATCGAAGAAAATTTAAACTTGAAACCTCGGGAGTCAGCGGTGTGAAATCTGATGTTAAAATGGGGAAAGAGCTTCAATTAGTATGCAGAGTTGTGCAGATTTCAACATTTTTTTTTAAGCAGAATTATGTTGTAGAGGTCATTCTTCAGGATACGCATTAGCACAACTGAACACGCATCTAATGATCTGGTATATTCTGAGGTTCTGGAAAAAAGAGTACAGCAAAAGTGTCTTTCACCGACAGTGGTCACTATTCTAGAAGTCTCCATCAAGTATGTAAAGATTAAAAATTCAAAGACTCTGCTAGCCATCATATTGTAAATCTATTGAACACGTTCTGTCAGTTTCTGAACTGAAATTCCTAAAAGAACGATTGCACCAACTGAAACATTGTAAATTTGAAATAATTAATTTCAAGTAATTAATAAGTTACATAATAAAACTATACGCGTTTGTTATTTTCACTAAAATTAAGTACAATTTAATTGTAATAGTGAATAGTTCTCTTAACTTAGAATCTTCCCCTTAAATGTTCTCACCAAAATAATGTGCAATTAATCTAGACAATATTTTGTCTATATGTTTGACTTTATTACCTTACACCCAGAACTTTGTTCTAAACAAAGAGTGAGAGTTAAACTCACAGTCTGGAAACAACAACAACTTAGTGCCACATAAAGTAGAACTGCACATATCACCTTTGATGTCTCACAGAATTGATAAACGATGCAATACGAGAACGATCTGTAAAGTTTCCGGCCTAACAATGAAGGAACGGGATTTTATCTTAAGCATAATTTTCATTTTTCAACCTAATTTCCCTTAATTTCAACAAATATAATCAAGCGCTGCCTCAATGTCATTATTCCGTCTCTGATGTAGTTTTCCAGAAGCTTTAAAAATACTTCTTTATAGCTGTAATCATCTCATAAGTTAATGATACACCCTCATTTGCGAGGAAGAATTTGATTTTGGGGGAAAAATAAGTATGAAAGAGCCAAATTTACGGAGCAGGGTGGAAGCTCGGGCAATTCTTTTTCAAATCTCATAATTTTCCCCTTTCTAAAACAGAAGCATTTTCTTCTTGAAAAATTACTTTTTGTCCTGCAATCGAATCTTTTCTCGTAAGTTTTTTTTTTTCGTTAATTTGTTTTAAATTGTTGGTACATAGTACTCTCCGGTTACGACTTTCCTTTTTAAGATAATGAATTAGTAACATTTCTATAGCGTCCCAAAAATTTACACCATAACCTTTCCTGAAATTGAAACGGAATATGCTGAATATGCTGAACAATTAGCTTCTGTCCATTTGTTTGACTGCTTTTATAAATTCTGATGTGTTATATGAATTGAAGCCATATCCAGTTATAAGTACCAGATCAGTGCCGTTGTTTTTAAAATGCTCAAAACACTATTGCGAATGCTATTAGCAACATAGGCACCCATCTTGCGAAAAGACTTTTCATACGCAATTCTTCATATAAAATACAATATTCACATTCCTTTGAATTGCCTGTAGCCTCAGAAATTTCATGCACTTAATTTGTTGGTCATCTAATGACATATAATGTACTTGTTAAATGAAGTCTGCTTTTGTTGTACTTTTTGAACGTCTTTCATATCTCCAAACGTCATACAACCATGTTTAAATTAATTTAATGTAATATTTTAAAAGTTAAAAACGTGTAAGTCTGCACACAAATTTAATAATTTTGGTACGAATTGCTTATGGTGTTTAAGTGCCTTTCCCAATAAAAGCTTTATTACTACCACTCCACAACATGTGCTTTAGAGCACTACTTGAAATGAAATATTAAGACAGGTATACCAACATAAAGGAAAAGCGTTACCTTGAGAATTTAATGGTTTCCTATGGTCGAGGTTGAGAACTTTTCACATCATCCTAGTAAATTGATCAGTACTGGGCTAAGAAGCCTTAAGTAGGGGAAGGATCGAGAAAAGGAAAACAAAAGTAAGGGAGCTTGAAAAACCGAAAGTAACTCTTGTCTCAAGTTTAGGATGCTTTCAAATGTTTTTCTCCCCCTCCTTATCTTATTATGTGCATATAGCTTTCGGAGAGCTTACAAACTCCTATGTTGTATACGGTACCTTACTTCCTCCCTTGTTCAAGATTTCTTAGCCCAGTGTAAAAATTTTAAAGGATAAATTTTTTTTTCTTAGGATAAAAATGACATTGTATAGGTTTCGTTATATAATATCGCTGAATAACAAGAAGTAGACAGACCGGATCCTCTTCCGCGTATATAGAGAGGCAAAGAAACTGTTCTGACATTCTCCTTCCACAAGAGAGAAGACAGCAAGTGAAGCATCATTAAGTGATGACTGGTAAAATGTCTATGGTAGCTGTGTTCCGATTGAGACGGTCTCCAAAAAACCTATGAATATAAATAATATTTTGAGATATAAATAAAATGGTACTTTACTTAATTTCATTTAAAAAGAAACAAACTTTTAGATAAGTACTGCATTTACATAAATGAAGTATCACACAATGGCAAAAACCATATTCTTTGTTAATATAATATTTGTATATCATTAAGTATCGTAAGCATATTCCAAGAACAAGATACTTAATAGAAAAATGTATAATTTCTTGAAACATACAACAAGCAATGAATGACCTATTAAATGTTGAACAGTATAGATAATAGATTTGTTTTATTTACAGAAAAAATCCAAGGAGTATAAGTATAAAGAAAATAATTTGAAAAAAGAAAAAAAAAAAGACTTTCGCGCGAGTTTTTTTCCCCCCCACTCTTCATCCTGTTTATTTTTCCTCGAATAAATTCTTACTATTACAGTAATTCTGTTCATTCGTGTACAACTTTCTTTGAAAAGATTCCTTCACATTTCTCCACTTGTGACTTTATTTGTACATAAGGGAAATATTTTGGAGTAGTCTCTTACTAAATCCATGTTAATATTTTTCTTCCACACGTGAAAAGGACTGCACATTTGTGAGCAAAGAAGTGCACCATTGATCTGTATACCATTTGGTTCTCTTGCTTTACGAACTAACGACCACATTTTTTTTTCTTTAAAGACTTCTCCTTTTGTTGAGATATGAATTTTATGTTGTCTTCTCTTAGTTATTCTTTCTTCACGTTTTATATTATTTAATGTTTTGTATTCTCTCTTTTTATTGTGATATTTCTAGACGGAATTCCCTGCATTATTTAACACAAGACCTAAACTGTTTACTCTGTAGCAACAACAGGCCTTTCAGCTGCCCATATCCTATGTCCTTGACTCATAAGCCCAAATTACCAAACTTCAGACACTGTTAGATAAAAAAACAAATGTAGCTAATGGAATATTCCATGATAACAGGGCCTATATACATATGAACCTGTTTTTCGGTTACATTAAGTGTCAAATGCAGTACTCGTGTAGATATAAAAGAAAAGATTTTAGTCTTAGGATGCAGGCAAGACTCGGATTTTAGAAAGGTATAGCAATAATTACTTGAGAATCTTCTATTAAAATATTAATATTATGGAAATACAGGGAATTTTGTCAGAACTTGTGTGTTCGAAAAGTTTTCATAAAAACATAATGGAGATTGTGATACATTATACTTAACTATGAAACTTGTAGAAAACAATTATCAAAATTTATGCTAAGAATCTAAAATGAAAATGAACAGGTAAGTAAAATACAATTGCTACTAATTATTTGTAACGGCTGTATATTATTTTACTAATTTCTAATTTGTATATTGATGATGGGGTTAGAAAATGAAGGATCGAGTGTAATATATTACTATTTTTAAATATCGTCATAAACAAACCTGTCTTTTTTGAGAAATATAGTGTTAATTCACAATAATAAACAATAGAACAAGCTAATTTTTCTATCGCTTGGGCTGACATCTAAGAATTAACTTTTACTATTCCTTAGAAGGTAAAGAGTGGACATTTCAAAATACATATGGTACAACATAAGCGATAAAAGTTACTTTTCAGGTTTACTGGTATCAAAAGTTGGATGTATAGTTGCTTTTAGTTGAAAATGCAGTAAAACTAAATAGCTCATTGACGAATTGTCTCCTAACTACAGTTGAATATTTTTATATTAAAATATATGAGTAGTTCAGAGGTTTTGGTATTTTGCAGTTATTCTATAAAAGAAGATGAATATTACAATAACGAACTATAAGGTGTTTTATTACAAAATATACAAAACATGTAAACTAGAATCGCTCTTATACGCTATTTACTTTAATTTTTTTTAATAAAATACATTAAATTTTTTAAATACAGCTCGTTTTTCCTCAAAATTTACTACAGTTTTACAAATATGTCCCCCAAGTTACAGGCCTAATTTATTTTTAAAGATGAATAAAGAAAACAATTATGTCACTTTATAACATGATTTCCGTTCATTTCTACATACTTTCCACGTCATATAATTGTCATTTCTATGTACAATGTTCTGAAACGACTTCCTTTATCTTATATCCTTAAATTTTATTCTTCAAAGGCATTTCTTAAAATTTTCAAAAAACATATTTGCCGAGGGCCTGGATTTGCGCTGCGTGAAGAACGCACTGGTCCAGAATCCATAGTTCTTCATGGCATTATTTGCAATTCGGGCAGTGTGCACTTGTCATGCAGAAGGTGAATACCATAACTCAGTTTATATAGAAGGCTACAAGTATAAACTTAACCTATGACTTATATAAAGTCAAGCCCCAAGAAATTTGAACATCATATTTCGCAAATGCGGGTCCCAAGCGTTCGTTACCTCCTGAGCTACCTCTTTCGGGTACCATGGTTTTCGCAGGAGAGTCTGTTGGGTTTAGTAGTGTATTAGTAATTGACGATAAAAAGCATGGATGTTTCAGAGAAAGCATTAGATTCTACATTTTCGCATGCTGTGACCAGATGAAAGGAAGAAAAATGCATAAGCGGCTCATAGTGAGCAAGTTTTGATATTATAGCATGATGAGGTTGAAGAGATGCGAGGGTTTTGGCCTTGGATGCTGTCTATGAACGAAAGAACATAGGCACTTGATTAAGGAAAATCGCTTTATTACATTGAAGCCCTAAGTATAGAGCTTAGTTTTAGTGTTGAGAGCATTTACATTGTACATACTGGCATTTAAACTACGAAAAACACGTCCAAATTGAGTTTCACTTTCCCTAACCAATAAATAGAAGATGAGTAATAAATATACAAGGTCCTCAGAATGTGGCAAGATAATTATCAGATTAGAAAAAGAAGGTGGGTTAATGATACATATTTATATATTTATTTTGCATGCAATAAGAAAAAGTGGCGAGATATATTTAGAGAACACACTGTTAAAAACGATACAAATATCGCTGAAGAAAGAAGGAGCCAAGAAGGTCTACTATAAAGACGATGAAAAATATTAACATTTCTGAGGGCGGAAGAGACACAAGAAAAAAATATAATTTTTCTTTGATAGGTTAATACCATGCAAGGGATGATAATTTTCAAAACTTAATATCGTGCTTTTCATTCACTAAGGCATATCCCTGTCAAATGTCGCTGAAATGCTTCTACTGTTTTGAATATTAGAAGTAAAAACAAAAGCCTAGAGCGACCAATGAAAACAATATAGGAGAATATAATAAGGACCTAAAAGCTAGTATTTATTTATTTATAATAAAAACTTAATGAACCGAAGCATATTTATTGTGTAAATATGTGGACCTGCTTTACCTATGACAGTTACACTTGAGATCACCATTTCAGCAGTTTTCGTAATTTTTACTCCGTCACTTTGTTGACCGTTATCAGTCTCGCGCGAAGGAGCTGCCCCTTCATGAAAATTTGCGCACGCACCTGCGCTCCATTCCGAGATTAACGTTTTTCCTGCTAGGTGTGTTTACATATTCACAAATAATTAGAACTGCAGTTATAAGCACACCCCCTCTTTTATGCCATTAATTATCAACAGAAGAGCGGAGAGCTTAGCAGGCAGATTCCGGCATGATAACATTTTGAAAACAACGTTTAAATTACGCCCTGTTTTAAATTACGCTACGATGAACACGTTTAATCCTTTGTGGTCCAGTTTTTGCTTAAATAATAAAAAGCTGTGGTTTATAACGCAGAGTTCATAGCATTTACAAGAAAAAGTGTGCTAATTTTCAATTTATCTAAAATAGTGTCTTCAAAAAGACAGCATTAGTAATTGTCTGTTGTACACATCTGTGAATCGATCAGAACGAAATAGTTCTGAACAGATGTACATTCACATCATAACATGTGCGGCAAGCCTGGAACCAGAGTTGCACTGAAAACGTGCTTTTATATTATGAATTATTTTAAGAGCAACTAAAGGCGGAAATGATCTTTTCAGCATACCAGCATAAATCGATAGTTTAAATGACCCGCTTCATCTTAAAATCGTCCTTCTGTTGTTTGCTCTGTGTTCCTGGTCTTGTTTTCTCTTCGCTTGGTAATGTAGTATCGGTTTATCTGCTTTCAGCTACCCGGGAATCTTATAAAAACAGTTAAGTCTGCTTTCTCAGCTGTTGTTGTTATTATATTGAAGATTAAATATGATCGTGTATATCTTCTCATGTTGTTTTTTAAAGTACTGCAGATAGTTCGGTTTTATAAATGTGTATATGACTTCATCACACACTACAATGAGTCTTTTGCTTTATTCCACAAATTTATTTCAATTATAGTGTACCTTCATTCCGAAAAACAATATGAGTTTGCTGTACACACTAGTGGTTGACCTTCTGTGGATCTACGATTCTCGCAAGACTGGGGTTAAAACTTCCACTGACGCAGGCAATTGAGCTTGCTGACGCAATCTGTTTCGCTAACATTTCTTTACAAAATGCATGTTAGAATTGTTACTGGGTATTTATATATGCCGAGAAAGATACAGGCCTACCAAAAGTTTAAGGACACTTGCATATATCAACTAAATGCATTCTGTCCTTAAACTATTTTGTCAAGCAGCCTTGTGTTTAGTCAAAAAAAAAAAAAAAAAAAAAAAAAAAAAAAAAAAAAAAATCAGCTTATTAAAAAGTACATTTTAAAAAAAGAATTTATGTAAAAGTCATTATTTTTCATAAATTATGGTATTTCTTCACTTTTAGAAAAGTTGCAAAAATTATCCTTTTTTATCTTTGTGGGGATATAGACATGAAAATATATTGGGTATAAATGTTATTTTTTCTGAAGATAAACGCACATGTCGTATATAAGAAACATTTATAAATATAATATTACTATCTTATACTAGTTTATCAAAAATTGAATCAATGTTTGTTACTTTTCAACAAATTGAAGAAAAAAAAAAGAGTTTGAATTTGACCTTTGTTTAAATCGCATGTTGAAAGAACCAGCGAAGACGGAGTGCTTATTTGTGTACGATGTCCATATTATAAACAAGCACCACTCCGACTTCGCTGGTTCTTTCAACATGCGATTTAAACAAAGGTTAACTAAAACCCATGAAATACAAAAAAAAAAAAAAAAAAAAAAAAAAAAAAAAAAAAAAAAAAAAAGGAGGATCTGTAACTGTTCTATCGATGTGCATGAAGTATCTGAGAATAGGCGAAATTCTCAAAACACAGTAGTGTCAATTTTGTTGGAATAATTGAATTTAATTGATATTTTCCATTTAAGCGGAAAACTCAGAAACTTACAAGATGCCACTGACAAGGTAGCCAAGGTCGTTAAGGCATGAACTCATGAGCAAAGGTCTGGACTTCGATTTTCGCCAGGAAATTTAGTTGAATTATCAATCGGCAATAGTTGTAGCAATATAATTATACCCGTACCCCCTGGAGATAAGATCTTATGTAAATTTGCTTTCTTACACTGCCATTATTGCTTAGACCAATTCTTCTGTATGTTCCACAATCACTCCACTCAAAGAGCAGCGTTTTCACTTTCGTGTGACCCTATGAAACATTTCTGTGATAATTCCATACAGTCGTATTATCCTTGCTTTGTGATGTATATGAGCAGGCACTTGTTTCTTTTCCTTCAGAGTTCCCCTACAATGAAGAAAAAGCAATACGAAGTGCAAAGTAGTCGGATCTGCCCTGTGAGAATCTTTTCTTGAAGACGTGGTATATATTTTCAATATCTCCAAATGAAAGTATGCATTCGTGTGAACAGTAAAACAATAGATACTAAACAAATGACAAATGTGACTCAACCCATATCATGCTGTGGGGAGTATTTCTTTCCAAATCTTTCTGTAATGGGAAAATGACGTTTTCCAAAGGACAACATTTGTAATAATGTGATCTTTAGTGAATTACTTCTCCTTCGAAACGGGACACATTAATGATGAAGTTTCATGTCCGCGCCTGGTAGTTCATAAATATTGGAACATAGAGACTAGTTTTCAAGTATTTTTAATGCTGACATATATTTTCGTGATATTCCATATTTTTAGCAGTTTGATTACGAGTTTATTTCTTATGGAATTCCCAATGAAATCGTCAAGAGCAACATATTTCAAGATGTATTGACTATTGTCTATCCAGCTGCCTATCTTACACACTTCCTAATTTATTTCTAATTAAAAGTATTGCTCACTTTTTTTATTTGCTTCATGTGCTGTCGTTCAGACATACAAAACACGATCTATAACAACAATAATTAAATTAATAATAATAACAATAATAATAACAACAACAACAAAAACTGTAAAGGAATTATCTAACTACATTCAGAATTAATTTGCTATAATCAGGGGTACGGTGACTTTTTGACGTAAATATTTCTCGACTTCTCGTTAGGAGACTGGGCGGGTCACCCTCCCTGGTTTGTGTTAATATTAAATCATTGCATTGGAACAGCATCCCCGTCGTTTTCACTTCAAAATTTTTATTAGTAGCGGTCAACTCCTTCGCTAATTGTACTAATGGTCCAGGTATTTTTCATTTTAGATTGGTGATATTTTTACTATGGAGAAAACCTTGGGATTTCTATGTTAATCATATTTTAGTTTTGAGAAAAGTAGATATTTAATTCTTCTTTATTGTGGATATAATCATGCAATTCTTTGGCATACTTTCGTGGCTTTAGGAATTGATTTGGAGTAACTTTTTCGATACACATATACCAACACAAGGAAAAATAAATGTTAATCTTTTACTTCCTAGAGTATTAGAAATAATGAGCCCGCCTGCTGAAGTACACTCTGATACGGATTTGACTGGATATAACATGTATTTTTCTCAGAACACGTAACTTTATTTTGCATTTTAGAGTGGATTCTAGCGATTTTAAATATTAATCTAAGTATGTTTTAATTTTACTTTTCACAGTTCATTTCAACTACTAAGCACTATCGGTCAATAATTGTAACTGATAAGTGACTGTAAAAAGTAAACCAGTTGATATGGGATTTAGCTACACTGTTACCAAATATTTAAAAAATAACCATTTCTTTAAAATATTTGAAAAAAAACTAACTCACTATTTTGTAAAATGTAGATTATTTGCATTTACTAGGTATAAGAAATAAATAAAGTGGTAAAATAATATTTTTAACAGAAAATAAAATTTTCAGTATTATAAGTATTGTTTTAAAATGGTATACTATAAATCCGTTAGCTTGTCAAAATAGGTAACAATGCTGTGTGCTGGAGGAGGGTGTTATTTCCTAAACATTTTAGTGCACGACTTTGTATTCTTATGTACTTTCTACAGCATTTCTTATGTGCAAATAGGAGCATGAACGGTCTGGATAGATCCATGCGCTAGATAACTATGTAATTTATGTATCTGGTAAACGATTTAAAAGCAATATCTGCACTATTTCTAATTAATTCATAGTTAAAATACATATATAAATTTTCTTACCTCTATTCCATACTGTCATGTTCTTCAATTCTGATGCTCTACCACATACCGGCTCTGTACTTGGAAGTGTACCAATGCTTCCTGCTTCCTACTCGAAGAAAAAGAGCAGGATATGAAAGTAGTTCAAATAATTATTATTTTAAAATTCTCATTCTTATGCGCTGGAAAATAAAACGTTTATTATTTACGTGTTCCCTACTTGAGATTTCACTTTGAAAATGAGCTTCTCTCTGTGAATCAACATCAAGGGAAGAGTAAAAATCTTCAAAAAACTGTAAAAATGTTTAATTTCCTTTGACTTTCTTCCATTCTTCTCTTCTTTTCAATGATATGCCACTTTATTTGAGATCGGGCATCCAGAAAATTTACAAATTAATATTGACTTGGAAAAAAGTATGTGTGCGGGTATATAAAGAGGGTTAATATATATATATATATATATATATATATATATATATATGATTATGTGAAGGTCGTTTTGTAAGTCTATTTCAATGCAATAAATATATTATATATTTATGTTTTCGAAGAACATAAACATGAAAAGTCTAATACAAGACATTTCAAACAAAGTTCATATTATAGCTGATAGCACACAGTCTATTTCCTTTTACATATTAATTACAATTAAACTAATTCTATTTACTTAAATCCGTTGTATAGATGAAGCCTAGAGCTCAAAGTATCTGGGCTCTATAAATTATTTTAGACCCATAAATCGTGGCAAGTCATCTGAAAATTTTAATTCCTGTAGGTACAGCAATAATTATAGTAGCTCCATAATTGTGTGTGCGTCACATTTAATATACAATATCAACAGGAACATACAATAATTAATTTATATTTGACTAACTTCCCCATAGAAACCTGAAAACATTATAGGCTTGTTGCTCTCCCATTGATAAAAAATGTATCAATTTGATGTTCCATCAAGAACAATTCCCCCCAAAAAGTCGTGAAGTCATTTTTGAAACGTTGCATCTGCACATGGTTATGGGGCTGGGCGAGAAGTCAACTGTATTACTTTGACTTGAGATTCCTGGCTGCTATACTAGGGGCTTGCAAGACAAACACAAGGACTCTACTTCTAGATATGTTTTTTTTTTCTAGATTCGGTTACCTTGGAGTATAAATTTGAAAAATACATTTATTTAACTTAAAAATTGCAATATATTTATTTATCATTACTTTTCAAATATACTTAACATATACCTTTTATAATCATGTAAAATAATGACTTATTTTATAAACCATTAAGTTTTGAAAGATATACATTTTAAAATCAGTAATTGTAAACAAATTTCTCTGTGAAGCAACATGCTTCATAAAAAAACTTTTTAATACAAACATAAATTTGACAAATGTTTGCATGGAAACTATTAAGTCTATCAATGTTACATTTTAATACAATACTCGTGTTTATATGCTTTCCTAGCGTAAGAAGAATGTCAACATTTAAAAAATGTAGCACAATATTTTTAATTTTTGTAATTATTGCAAACGACTCGTTTAAAATGAATACAAAAGAATAACAGAAAAGGTATAATAAAAGATTAAAACGGTACTAAAATGGCATGAAAAACGCAAGAGGCCCCAGAACTAGTAGTAAGTGAAAAATATAAACATATTTGCCGTTGATAAAAGGCACATTGAACAGAACAAAACAGATGATGAAAAATTCTGCCAGAGAGTGCAGAGGAATGGGAAAAAAACCGAAATAAGAGGAGGTACAAACGAAATTAAAGCGGTCTCGCGTAGAAAAAAGTGGGTGCAATTGGATAAAATGACTGGGTGGTTAAATAGTAGCTCAGTATATGCACACGGGTTTAGTCTTAATTAATTTGTTCTGAGCCGGGTTCACAGAAGTGCCATTGTTAAATAAAAACGAGTATTTCTTTGTACTATCAAAGCTTAAATTGACACGTAAAGGCTTTTATTACTACATGGCATTGTGTTTTTGTTCAATACACGCCTGTGTGATATTCATACGTGCCTGGTTCTCTCTACTTTCAAAGACATTTATGGGCATGTGGTATTGAGCTGTTGCATCGTGAGTGAAACTTTTTCTGACATGTCAAGCGCATTAAAAAGTGCTTCTAAAGTCTACTTACTTCGTAGGAGTGATGCTTTTTCCTTCTGATTTTTCCCTCTCAGAAAACTTTGCTTCCATCTAAAGTATCGAAAAACTGAGTTTTCCATAAAGGGGAAAACTGTTTCCTGGAATCCAGGGGAATACAATACTTTGGCAATACAATTCTCAAAACAGAAAAATCAGGACCAATAACTGCTCAGGAACGTACACCATCTTACTGAATGGCATGTTTTTACGATATGTCAACGGTAACATTGTCTAACAATGAAAAAGATACTGTCAGGACATGGATCTGAAACATTTCCATAAGAGAAGGCACCTGTTATTGGCCAATATGACGATGGAACCATGAATAGTTTGGTATTTCCTTTGCCCTTCAAGTTTTTTAATAATGTTTAACTATCCGTTTTTACTACTGAGGCACCACAGGCGATGGACACTAATGATGCATGAGATGAAACTATAACTTAGAAAAGGATTTTTTAAGGAAGGAAGCATCCCATGCCTAAACATTTGGCACTATGAGGACCGAGGAAAACCTGGAAATAATCTTAGATAGGGAGGACGGTCCTGGCAGGAATCGAAATGCAGAATTCTCGCTCACGAGCATCTGTCTTAATGATTTGACCACCCGTGGCGGTAGTCGGCTCTTTCTTAAGTATACCTAAATGCTTGATCGACAAGTACACACAAAAATGCAAACATATCGGGGTGTTGGAATATATTAGCATTAAATATTGCAACAGGGCACAAAATGTCACTTTCCTTGTTTCATCTCTGGGGTTCAAACAACGCCCAAATATCTTTCACTGGTTGATATTGCATATGTAATAATTATAGGACGCAGGAATCGTTTACATTTATTAGTGGGGGCCAACAAACGACCCCGGGTCATATACGACTACCGGGACTATTTTCTCGTACCCTCGAATGGAAGTTTGCTACGTTTCTTAAAAACTAAAGGCTGGACTTAGGCCACATTTCTTCCGTCGTCATTTCTGGCTGCGTTGTTTCAGATTTAAAAATACTGCTAACTTTGCATTCTATGAAAAACAAAGCAACCTCAGTGCAAGGTCGCTTCAGCACCAAGGTGAATGCAAAACTTGATCATTCATAAAGAAACTAGGGATTACAGCAATTTTCAACTTCTTTCCTTGTACCTTCGGCTCTATAACACGTGTAAGTCACGAGTTAGCAGAGCGTGTGTGAATATAAAGAGTTAACTGCATTAATCATGGATTTAAATTCTTCAAACACACACACACACACACACACACACACACACATATATATATATATAATTTGTTATAACTTAGTGATTTTCTTTTGAAAACCGCAATGACGGTTTTCAAGTTGTTATTATTATTATTATTATTATTATTATTATTATTAATGATAATGATGATGATGATAATAATAATAATAATAATAATAATAATAATAATAATAATAATAATAATAATAATAATAATATGAAAGCGTATATCGATTTATGCCTGGGAAAACTCTGACCCTGACTGTGAAACCTTTAGACCACATTGACATACAATTCGGCATATTAGCCAGTAATGCTTTGGTTGCATTCAATGGAGAACTTTCAGTTTGAAGTAACCGAGTTTCAACTAAGGATATGTTCTGAGGTTATGACATGCCATGTTCTTAAATAGCTAAAGTGCTACAAAAGGCTGTGAATGCAAAGATAGTTTTGGTTTGATAATCTAGATTTAATTTTTACTGAATCATTGAAGGCATTTCTCTGGGAATTACATGGTATGCATGAGAAACTCAATAATGGCCAAAATAATGAACTTTTATGTCATGTAGCGACTACACTTGTCCCCAAATAAATAATTATAAATTTGGCCAGAGGTAACATTTATGTATCACCATGATAGGCTATACTTTAAGCATCTTCAAATTTTGAAACTAAATATAACACATATCAATCAATCGGTTTGTACCGTTGACAATTGCTGTATATTTGCATTTATTTTACTCTTTCTGCAGTGTATTAAATCTAATAACTTTAACAATGATTACTATCGTAAGCATTAATATCACCGTAATAACAGAATTAAGTGAAGCAAAATCGTTTCTGATGCGCATAAGAGTTCAAATTTACACACAGTAGACAAATAGAGCATTAGTTAACCTCAAGCGGTCATGACCTTCTCCATAATGTAGCGGCAGCGTTTGCGCTTCCCACGCGGCAAGTTCAGGTTCAATTCCAAATTGAGTTAGTTTCCTTACTGAGGTTATTCCGGGGGTTTTAGTTGAATTCCTGAGAAACTTACACCCAAAAGTTGTCTAAACTCATTCGACTGAAATTCACCAACAATATAAACGCTTCCCTTTCATCGCTTGACTGAGTGCCATTAGATGATGACATTTGATGGATAAACCTCATACATTTTCCTAAGCTTGTAACTCTGAGACCCTCCTATCACCTTGAAGACTCTGACCTCGGTCCTCAATGGGCAATACTTGGAGCTCTTCGTTATCCAGTACCAAACTGAGCGAGAACCAATTTCTCTTACAGGTCTTGACCCCCTATCAGGTTTCTGAAGCGACAGGATTCATTGGAAATTCTTGGTGCTGTTTCTGTAGGTATTTGGCAGATGAGGCTTGGGAAGTCATTGGGTTCATATACAAAGTCAATAAGTCTTCTATAGACCGACGTACCTCTACTCGTTCTGCTTTTCATTCTTACAGATATTTACAATTTCTAATTAAATATCTAAGTAGGAGCTAACTACAAGGTGTTTTAAAAATCACATTATTTTTAAATGATTGTAAGTGCTTTAGTTGCTAATCGTTTTCGTTAAACTAATTTTATTATAAATCCCTTGTCTTGAGAGTTGAATTTGGATGCCATTTTTCTTTACTATATATATATATATATATATGTGTGTGTGTGTGTGTGTGTATGTGTATTTGGCGCCTGTGTAAGAATGAGTCAAAATAAAGTCAATTGCGAGATTTTCGAATCTGTAGTACAAGTACCCTGCGATCAGTTTTGTTTTCTCCCCGGAGTGTTTCGCCTAGGGGTGAATGAACCGCTCGTTAGTCGGTTAGTTAGGTTTCGGTGATTAGCGGGGGAGTAAAAATATAAAACAAACCAAACATACAACCATGCACAAATCAATTTAAGGCTCGCTCATAGGAAAGAATCACTTATCGCTCTGTACAAATATGGTGAAAAGCCCGCAGTGGAATCCAAGAGACACTGGATGTCAAAATAATTAAAATGTTTATCGTTAGTGAGAATCTCAGATGCGAAAAAAAAATCGGGAAGACCGTCGACTACATTTGCAGGCAGCAGTAGGAAACGCACCATTTCATTTAAGGGGAAGCTACACATTTTTGCTACAAGCAAAAATAGTATTTTGGTCAATTTTTGGCAATTTTTGTTTTTGGCAGAAAATAGTTCAGTGAAGTTGAATTTATATGTTTAAAAAGTTTACAGCATCTATGATACTACAATAAATTATTTTGAAGGCCGTGTTTAAAAATTGCGCATAATGTGGGTCAAAGTGATAATGAAAGTTGCATTCCCCTATATGGAGACAGCTTCCAAAAAAATCTGCACCTTGAAGCCGGAAATAAGGCTGCCTTTATTAATTTAATAACTAAAGGCTGCAGAGTCATATTTATAAAGGCATTAGATTTGATAAGGATAATTATTATGTCTATGTGTAATGAAATAATTTAGAGATAGGTATAACAGGAATTTATATAATTTGTAACTTGTACTTATGTGTATGTCATTTGACAGGTGATGGTATCTTACAAAAGGGGTTTTGTATACATTTTGTAGTAAAAGAGGTGAGAAAGAGACAGATGTATACCTGACCACTCGTCCACTGACCACTCCTTAGACAAGGCTGAGGAAAGGGTAAACTATCTTTTGTTAGGTCACGAACCTTCTGCCCAGGAAACACTTAGGAGTTCACAATAAGAAAAGCATATGGCTGTAACGGGACAGTATTTGAACAAAGTCTGACGTAGCAATAATTTAAGAGAAAATGGGAATGTCAGAACGGAGACGAAAATGTTTTATTACAGGAAAGCCGGGGGTACAAGTTATTGAAAACAGTCCATCAACACGTGCGTTATCTCTGAGGACATTTGGAAATCTACAAACTAAGGAAGGCAAAAGATATTTCAATAGAAATCAGCATGCAAGCAAAGTACCGAAATCTATGACAGGTTGTTCTTGGAAAATTCAAGTTCGTGGGAAGATATAGTTGATCAGGGGGAAAGAATAATTCTAGCCAATGATCATCGGATAAAAGTCAACGAATAAGGAGAACTTAGATACAAATAAATATTTTTAGGATAGCCAATGATGAACATACAACACGGAAATAGGATAATATACGAGGGAATTTAATTTAGCGAAAGGCGTGGCGATGTGGTAGAAAAACTGGAATACAGAAGTTAGAGAGACATTCAGGCGAGAAACAGACGACCGTAGAGATGTAGGACAGACGACAGTAGAGATACGAGAGACACGATCGAGTACAGAAGTCAGGGACATGCAGACATTCAGACATTCAGACGAGACATACATTCAGACATTCAGGCGAGAAGTAAGACATTCAGACGAGACATGAGAGGATTCACTCCAGAGATATACGGAATCCGGCAGCCTAAGTCATACGAAAGTAATCCGCCTAAGTCACACGAAAGCGATCAGTTTAAGTCATTTCTAAAGCCAGTCTAAGTGAGTAGCGAAGTCAGCGGCGAACAGTCAGGAAGTAGCCCCAATATTTTTTACATGTGAATAAAGTATTTTAAACAAAGTCAACCTGGTGTATCTTTTGGGCAATACATTTCTCGTTCCCGTGGATCTATACTTATCCGCGAAACACTCCAGTGGACCCTGAGATCAAATTCAACAGAATTGGAGCAGACGTCTTCATTGAGCAGCCCGGCCGGACATCCAGACCACAGCCCAGCAGCCAACAACACTACGTCCCCGCATCACCACCTAATCCTGCTCCAACTTCCAAGCATTGTTTTTGAGCAGGATTGGCCCTGACTGTATCAGGTTATAATTAATTTAGGTTGTACCAGAACCATATTAGACAACCAACAAACAGCTGAAACTTCTCCTTAGAATTTGCTCAACTTCAGGACAAGAAGAGAATCCACACATCACACGCAAGCTGTGGCTACACTCATCAGGATGAAGGAAAAAACCAGGTTGCAAAAATGAGCAAGCAAAGAAAAGAAGAGAAGAACCTACTAGGCAGCATTGTTCTAGATGGTATTGCCTTTGTAAGCTGATAAGAAATCTCATACAAAACAACAAAATCCTTAGATCTCTTTTTCTCAACTTTTAATTTTAAAAAAATTCCACAGCTTCGTTTTATATCTACTTCCAAAAAATTGAGCTAATTAAACGTGAAAGTGTGCTAAATAAAAAAACAAGGAGATATTTTCCTATATGTTTGATAATTTAGTTGCAAAAATTAAATTAGTAAAAATATTGTAATTTTAACAGTTTTCAGTAGTTATGTATAGGTTAATTGTTATAAGCTTTTGAATGAAATTAAACTAAAATCTCCCTCGGTGGTATTTTTCTTGATGCAAGGCATCTGTATTTAATTTTTCAGGGTTTAATGTTTTAAAAAGAAGTAGACAGAATTATAATAATGCCGCTTTTTAATAAAAAATAACTCAAAAAGTTATACATTTGGTGAAACCAAATTTGGTAGGATTATTTGACATCACTATATGGACTTTGTACCAAATTATTGTTGCCATTCTGTGTTTATTACTTTATAAGATACAATGTTCAATATAGCCTTCCCTTAAAACGCTGGGGTATAAGTGAAGAACATAGAGTTCAGATTTTGGTTGGTCCTCATAAAATACAAGAAACTCCTGACAGAATTTCTAAACGATGTGCAAACATATATGCGACGTAATTGGCTATGTATGGATAGCTCCCCGTTTTCTTTAACTTTACCAGAACTAGGATTCGCTAACTTTCCGAGTGAATTTCTTTTTTCGTGTTTCAATGCCTTAATCACAATGGAATCGTCATCTTTCATCCTACAGCATTACTGTTTCTATCTGCACTAGATCTCTGGAAAAAGAAATAAGAGAATCTCATTAGATTTGTGGCCAAACATTTATACTTAAGGACATGAAGAAAAAGTAAACAATTCTTGATCAATATCTAAAAATAATTATTAGTATTTTCCACATACATTACCATTATAAATTATAGAATCTAGCTAACAATTAATAAACGTACACTGTAATAATTCCTTATCATTTACATGATTTCTAATACTGTCTAGAGCTCGCAGAGGGGAAGTTCGAGCACATACCGGGAATGGAACTTTATAGAGTTCGATAACACGTTACACATAACCTGTGGATTTAGCTACATTAACTTTGTCACATCACTTGACCCTTCCAAACTTAATTTCAATTGCTTGGAATCGTAAAGTGCGTCTGGTAGTTCTATAGCGAGGCAATTTGAAATATGGCCCATTTGCAGGGAGTAGCTTGTTGTTAGTCTGTCAGCGGTAGTTGTGCTTTCTTGTGCAACTCGCTATTTTCATTGGGTGAAAATTGTGTGCTAACTGTTCTTTGTTACGTATAGTGTTGAAGAACTGGTCTGTACAAATGTAAAAATGGATTCTTCCAGAGAATTACAAGATGATTCACAAAAATAAAAGTCCTGGCAATCGTGTTTCAAATAAAGAAATTATTCAACACTTGTTAAAAAGTTTCGAACCGCGCGTTCTTATGATAGAAAAGCTAAATGAAATACAAGAATTTTTGCGCAGATGCCGGCAATGTATTGCCGTTGAGAGGCATCACTGCCCACTTTTATTAAAACACAGATTAGAGATTAACATCATCAGCTTTAAACTCTTTGTAATTTTATTCTTTAGTAAAAAAATTAATACAATTCCATTTCCCTT
The DNA here is from genome assembly GCA_030762175.1 of Metallyticus violacea. Lineage (NCBI taxonomy): Eukaryota > Metazoa > Arthropoda > Insecta > Mantodea > Metallyticidae > Metallyticus > Metallyticus violacea. The sequence continues at coordinate 78,125,074 of CM060833.1, read as the reverse complement.
CTTTTTCCGGTTGCAGCGTCTGCACTTTCTAGGTAAGCAATCGCGCTCTGGCGGCCCGTAGCACAAATAACCTTACTGTAATTGGATACAATACTATGTTGGTGATTTAGTGCTGAACGTTTTTCTGGTATGATATTTTAAAAAACTGTGTATAACAGAGAAGTATCAATATCATAATATCTCTTACAAGCAAAATCAAGTTCAGTATTTACCATACTGCGCATAACGAGACTGCCTTAGAAGAAGGAGACATCTTTCTCTCTATAATTTGTCAGCCAAGTAGAAGAAAGGGATTGAGTAGTTGCTGCGCAATTGAAATATGCCCAACCTGTTTCTTAAGATGCCACTTATGAATTGCGAAGGAGTACACTGTCGTATTCCGCTAGTAATTACACTATTTTCTGTTTCGTGCTTTCTTTCAATGGCTTCTACTCCCATTTTCTACAAGATGTAGTAATTACACTTCTATTAACTTGAAGCGCAGCGGACGATCGAAAGGTTTTCCTCACAATAGCAGATGTCCATGTTGTTTGTCTGCACAGTATTCGAAATTCTTTTACTTGTACTTCAACTCACTTAATCTCAATCGGTCTTGCCTTTTCCTTTCTCATATTCCCATTTCCTTTAAATGATTCTTCTAGTGTGGTCTGTTGTCAGCTGACAGAGATTACTTCGATTCCAAAAGTTTAGGTATTTCTTTAAAATTGGCAAGACTCAACTCCGTTAGCCCGATTCGGTGACTTTGCTATTAAGGGGATTTATTAAGTTTTATTCATTGAATTGTAAAGGTTTTAATGTAGCTTTTAAGATCTTTGTTTCGTTTAACTGAAATTGAAGTTTGTGTGTTTTAACCTTTTTTAATTTTCTGTAAAATCAGGGTAGCATTTTTGATATGTTTTTTAAATTGGAATTTTGTAAAGTGTATTAGCTCGATATTTAGATCTGATGAATCTGTGACCAATATGGTATGAGCATTTTAGGAATTCCATCCAATTATAATCATATATTGCTACAATTTTATCATTTCCGTTTTATCGCTTTTACTTTGCTGCATATAAGGGTAATTGTTTATATGCAAACCCTTTAGAACAGCGAAATGAAATATCTTTAGAGATTCTTTAGCCCAAACAACACAGTGCTCCCACGTGCAATTCATTTTATGCAAATTCATCAGAATAGCATACTGAATCTCTCTCTCCCTCTCTCTCTTTACACACACACACACACACACACACACAGTGTCTTTGGCCTGAGGATCAACGAGCATTAGAGATCAACATGACGGGCAATTGAAAACATTTTGGTGGGCTTCATATACACAAATAGAGATTGTAATTCAAAGTTCCAAGCAAAAGAATACTAAACAAAATAGAAATGTGTGCGGGACCCGTTTAACCAATGGGGTTTCAATTTCAAAGTTGTGATTTTAATAACGTTACATATAATAAGTATTTTATGTTATCATGCTTCAGTTGCCTTCAGTTTGTTACCAAAGATTGAGCTGGAATTCGTCGTTAAGGGCTGTCGATGTTGTTTACGCTTCGGTGACAACAATTTCTCAAAGGATTATTCGGTTATTTTGTTGATTCGTACTTAGCAGCACTGGAAGAGGAGACCAGTAGTATAAATGACCACAGATGAGACAGTATATATATATATATATATATATATATATATATATATATATGGTTTATTATGCTCAAAGTCTTTCGCGTCCTCTGATGCTTTGCGTACGATAGCATTTATTTACATCGAATATAATTGTAACTGCCTGACTTCCACAGACATGAACTGTGGAGCAGGATTTCCTAGCTCCAACGATCATGGTTAATATAAGATGTTATATTTAATTCACTGATGAATCATAAACATTAATCAATCACCATTAATATAAGTAAAGCAAAAGTTTTAGATATGCTTCAGAAATTCTGTATCTGACATTTGTGCAGTAACTTTGCAAAATTCTAATAGTCCGGACCTCACGACATTGCTGTCCCCCTAATGGAACAAGCAAGCAGGTCATAAATACCGAACCCCAGATACAGCTAGCGAGGGGTGATTTTATGGCTTGGAGAACCTTGAAAAAAGACGGAACTTTAACAAAAACATAACGGAACATTTTGTAACACAAGAGTAAATTGAGGGTGAGATTCGAGAGGAGAAATAAAATAGAAAGCCTCGAAGTTCGTTAGTAGGAGGACCCTCAGAGAAATCGGCGCCAAATCGTAGCCTACAAGTAACGAACCGGGAACCACGTGTTATTTATGTAGCCAATCTACGAGTTGAACTTAAGAAGACGCTACCAGAATTTGAACATAAATTTATTGAATGCACGTAAGACTGACCGACTGAAGGTTTAATAAAAGTCATGGGAAAACCGAAAGAGCCCACTCTTTCTCTTTCGTCTCAGTCAGACAAGCCAAGTTGGTTAGGCAGCCACTTCTTCTTGTCAGCCAGTTCGCGTCAGTGAGTTCAGTTCAAGCCAGTCTACTCAGTTCGAGTTAGTGAGGCAGTTAGTTACTTACTTAATCAGGCTGAGTATAATCGATAACTGCTAATAAGAATAATACTAAAGTGATCGATGACCGCATGTGTCCGCGCCAATAGAAACACCACAGGAAGGGTTTTCAAGTGTATATGCCAGCTACATCTAGTACACTAAACAGATCCGCGTGGTTTTTCAAGGTTCTCTTCTGGCGAGAAAACACAAGTGATATATATATATATATATATATATATATATAATAATAAGAGATTCATCGTCTCAGTGTAAATAGATAAAAATAAACAGTTCTCAGAAAAACTTATATAAATCTCTTGGTGTGAAGAAGATGATGTTCCCATTTCCCATCCTGTCTCCCTGGTAACGTATATAGATTACTAAAACCAAAATACAAATACCGACCCTGAGATCACATACTAATCAACCCCATATATGTAAATTTTCCCCCTACTAAATACTGCTTCATTTCATCGAAGCGGAGAGGCAGGTCAACTTGATTTTCCACCCTAATTAAAAACTGCTTCAACTGAATCTGAAAACCGCGATTGGAGTAGAATTTATTAAGACTACAGCATATATATATATATATATATATATATATATATATATCCTGAAAAATACAAGGCTTGTTCTGCATGTAAATCTTAGAAGTGAGTCTTGCTGCGTGGAGAACTTAGATGTGAGTATATGTGTGCCCGCAGAATGTGAAATTTAAAATGAGTTACTTAAACTGAAGTATCTGCGTGTACCGCCCATAACTGCATTGAACTGCATGAACTGAATGAACTGATGGCCCAGCGGAGCAAGAGTCTCCTTATATATTAATTTAACATCTAGTCATCGTTGGTTTGACGACATCAAAGGGGTTCACCCAAGCAAGCGTACGTTTCGAGCTAAAAGTTTAACATATACATTTACTATTGGCTGGTTTAAATTCACCAGCCTGCACGTGCCATTCGTTATTATTTGGCGTTTAAAACTCTTGTTGACATTGGCTAACTCAAAGGCTAACTGTACAACCTCTTATCGGATTCAAAGCTCTAACGAATTTAAAAGTTCTTGTGTTTATTAACCGTCCAAAGGCAGTCCTTTTAAAAGTGACATCACACTTGACCCTAAGGTGCACTATTTTCCTTTTGTATAGAGTTTTATGGCCTCTTTGGTTTTCCAAGCTATCGTAAACAGAAAACACAGATAATCTCTCTTTTGGCTGCATACGTATTAAAGTTACTCTCATGAAACACACATATACATATACAGAGGGAGCCAAAATGTATAACAAAGAAAAAACTGTGTTAACATAATAAAAATGAATTCACACAAACAGAAAATAATGAGCACTAATCATCTCAGACTTTTTAAGTTACAACAGTAACAAAAGTTAAACAATTTTTCAAAATGCCCACCATCGGTTTCGATACACTTCTGAGTACGTTGAACTATTGATTGAGCAACGTTTCCGAAAGTGTCCTCAGGGATTGCAGCACATGCCGTTTAAATTTCTTCCCGAAGTGCTGTCAGTGTAGCTGGTTTTCTATGGCATACAACATCCTTAAGAGTTCCCCATAGGTAGAAATCCAACGGCGGTTTTGTTCTGTACACACGTCTCCATTGCCTTTGCACTTCAACGACCTTCTCGGTTTTCCAATACCCCTTCAAAGTTTCTTTCGGCTGTTCAAACACCGCCATGGGTGGCCGAGGACGTCAAGGTGCGGACTTGTGAGCGGAAGGTCTGGGGTTCGAATCCCACAGGACCATCCTCCCTGACTTGAGGTTTTTCCAGGTTTTCCTCAATCCTCATACAGGGCAAATGCCGGGGAGGTACCCTAAACTAAGGCCTGTAACGATTCCTTCCTTAAAAATAAATCCTTACCCAAGTTATCATTTCATCTCATGTATCATCAATGTCCATCGCCTGTGGTGCCTCTGTAGCAAAAACGGGCGTTAAACACCTTTCATTCATTCCGCTGTTCAAACGATAATCTAGTCTCCGTTTTGTTGTAGCAATGCTAGCATAACGTAAAGTGACTCACGTCTATTTAGAGAACACCATACGATAATCTTGGCTTCATTTGTTCATTGTTGATTTACCTTTCACGTAGCAATGCTGTCATAATGTGAGTCACATCGATTTACAGAGCATCATCCTACACATGACATGTTATTTTTCGGTCCAACTTTCAAATATATTAAATAGATATCTACTGTGAAAGTGTGTATACATTTTGGCACCCTCTGTATAACTGCATTACTGAAATGCTATGATTATGTTTGCATATACATACTAAATTTACATTTGCTTGCGGGTGGGCCGTAAGTGCCGTTTTAGAGTTTAAATGGAAAAAAAATATATCCCGTAAATATATTTAATTTAGATTTCCATCTGTTCCCCTGTTAGCAGAAATTAAAACGCCAGACTGTATGTTAATAATTGTAAGTGCATTTTGGATATATCATTTGATTTTTATTTTATTCGCTAAATTGTCCAAATAAACTCAAACTGTAGATTCTGTGAAAATAAATTCTGTAGCTCTCGTTATATTACCACAGATAATTACTTTATTTTTAAATAGTAAATATTAAATTTGTATTTTATATGGGGCACTAAGTTAGAGTTTCAATTTCTGAGTTATGTTGGTGTGTAAAGAGTCAATGTTAAGCGTATTTCTGCAAGTTAATCAATTTTGCTTATTGTTAAATAAATGACAACATTTGAAAATTATATTCTTCCTTATTGGAAAGCTACCTTTCTCCAGCCTCTTGCTCAAACTTTTCCTTCTAACATATTTCCTAATTCAACTCTAGCGACAGGTGTAGAATTGAGTATTATATGGCATTTCGTGGCATGAATTTAGGACAAGCTGCACTGTAAAGAAAAGAAAAGTAAAAATTTGTGCGACAACAATGAGAGGATCGATAATAAATAGGAATATTTATGAAAGATTGTGACTATAGTAGTCAGTGAAGTATATTACATTATATTATTACATGTCTCCGAGTTTAAAGGGATATAAATACTGTAAGGCAGGAAACCGCAAAGCTTTCCATAACAAAAACGCAGCATCTTCTAGTCTGACATCTTTATTTTTATTAGCCACCTGTTATGTGCAAGGTGTACCATATGACGTCGACTAGGTCGGTGCATACAGGTGGAAATGCGAAGCTTACAACATGGCAGAAAGTTAAATATTCAGCTGGTCGTAGAGATGATGGCATGTACTTAACCAGAAGCACGAAACTCTACCGTCATATGTTACCTTGCACTGACACTGTTCATGCGCATGAGGTAACACAAAACGATTATCGAATAAAAATGAGACGGCTCCCTGAAATGCTAGCCATTAGAGACTTCTATCGTGTGAGAAAGTACTAAGTGATATATGTAGTGCATCTAGTGGATTTCATATAATTATTGGTCGTTTTCTTAATTCTGTATTATTAATAATAATAATAATAATAATAATAACGATAGTAACAATAAGGGTAGTAATAATAATAGACTAAAGGGGAAGAGTCGGTGGTTAGCCAAAATGAATGTCTAACCAAAATATACTTTTATATTTAAGCCCACTTTGTTCTGTTCAGTTTTACACCTATATAATATACGTAATTTCATTGTTATTACTACAGTTCTTGGTATTTATTTTCGCAAAGGCCATATTATAATCAATAATATAACAAAATTAATTTAAAAGTAGAGCGCAGCAATGAGAAGAAATAACTAATATTTCTTTGCAAGAGTTAAAGAAAAGTTTCACTAGAAAAAGCATGATTCATTCCAAATATTTCTTTATATTTGATTATATTAATTCTTATAATTAAAATTTTATAGTAATAATCTAAAATGTTCGCTTTTCACATACTTTATGGACCATTAGCTGCGCTATAAACTGCAAGTATAGGAAGAAGTACTTTTGTTACATAATATGAAAAATGTTAACGTATTAAAAAACATTAAAAATTTAAATTCCTAGCACATGTATTAGCAATTCTGTTTTCCTCTTATCCTGAGTTTAATTTTCCATGTTTCAAACACATTCGCAGGATTCCATGGTTTGCAAGCCGGTTCAGTAAAAACAAATATTCTCTTTTCTCAATATACAGGTACCCAATTTATAAAGCATACGTAAGTCATGGCTATGAATACAAATTCGGACACCGAACGCGTGAAATTAATTACCTCGCATCGTATTCTGTATATGAATGTCAGAGTTCCTTTAATGTGACGTCTTTCATTTTATACCCCAGTACATTATACAACTTTCGGCAACCTACAGCTAGCAATTCTTAAACTTGTATATTTTGATATCCAGACTTAGTTTCCTAGTAATAGCATAGCTTAGATTAATGCTAATTTTTCGCTAAAATGCGTGTATTTGAAAAATTATGCAAACGAACATGGTAGCATTGAAAATCTTGAGTAGGTATGTTGGCATCGAATATCTCACTCGCCCGAGAGGTGTGACATCAGCGCTACCTACCAAAAACAAACATTAAAATGGAGAACCAACACTCATTTTGCCTTGCTGGCAAAGATGTTGTGCAAGCTTTGAGTACACACTCGACTCCTTTTATATCTACCCCCATTAAATAAAACCAGATTTTAATTAATACTTTACCTTTCCTAGAAGAAATTCGAGAGTGATTTTAACCCCTCTCTCTGTAAATGTTAATATTTTGCTGCTCATATGATATGCTATCTATACTGTCACAACTCCCAAACAAGCAAAAGCGTATCGACGGTTACAACCTACTGAAAATATAATTATTCCAAATGCAGTGTAAATGTTTAAATGCATTTACGGCATTTTAATAGGACGGCAAGTGTTTATTCTAAGATACATCCTGTCATGTTTTTTAAAGATTAAAATCCTATTATTTCGGTTTGCAATCATTGGAACATAATTAATATTGCAGTATTCCAAAAATCTCCAGGGTGATTTCAGTCTATCAGCATGTCACTCACGCAAAAAATATTCGTCTACCCGGATTATGGTTAGAATTTTGTTTTTGGTTTAATCCCGGAGGTTATTCTGCATTAATGTACTGACCAGTCAATCAAGCCTGTAGCGATGAAACGCGGGAATCACAGGGCGGTGGCTGTTACCTAGGAAACATAATAAAAATGTTGACCTAACAGAACATGTTTTCCCTTTCAATGCTTATCTTTTCATTAACTCTGAAAACTGCTTGATAATTTTAATTCACAACGAAGAATGCATTTTATTTATAAGTAAGTCTGTACATCACTTAATTGAACCGCTTCGTGCGAGGGTTTAGAAAGAGCGTATTATTATTGATTTATTTATTATCTTTAAGAAGTTAATGTCGCGTTGCGATTAAAATAAGGCATTGAAAGGTATAAAATTACTGCAGATTTCTGAACCAAGAATTTCATTTAGCATTGCCTTGTATTGAATAAAATAGAAGCAAACAATTAAGAAATACAATATAAAAGTAAAGTGTTTAAATTAAACTTTTAAATTAAGGCATCTGAAGGAAATTTTATACCTATTTAAAAATATTTTAATGTGTTTAAGGACAAACATGCATAAAATTCTCAATGTCTGGGGCATTTATCTACCATTAAAGTATTAGGGCATGTGCAGCCTCAAGGGCAGTACGACTTGAAATTGTATCCAATAAAAACCATTACTAAATATCATTCAAGCAGGAAGACCAGCTAGGTAGGTTGCGATGTAAGTACTCTAGGTTTACATAAAATAATTTTAGATTTGTTCACATTTTTTTGCCAGAAAAATTTTAGTTTATGATTAATAAATTAATAGAAAAACATAGAACAAAGTGCTAATGACACATACACTAGCTGCATATACAGCAGAAAATATTTAACACTGTTTTATGAAATATTTTGCTCAAAACAAAAAAACCTTAAAACTCATGGTCAGAATAATTGGATAAAGATACAATGTGTTAAATTCAGGAAACTAAGGTACAGTTAAAAACATGATTTTATAATAAATAAATTTCAAAAGTATAGTAATAAAATTTTATGTATTGCAATATTAATAGTTCACTATATTCACGAAATAAATTAAGAATTTACATATAACGATTGTGAGGTCTCTCTTAGAAAGCTGTCAAGTTCTCCATCTTTAATTGATTAGCAGCATGTGCCAAATGTCGTTTAACCCCCATAGATCTATGAACAGAATTGCTTGTGTTCGTCATTTGGAGCATAATGAATTTCTTTTTTTTTCACTAGGGCAAGCAATGTCTTAACAAACTAAAATGTATGTTTTTCAATATTTTAATTTTATGGTCAAGGTCAAGTTTATACCCTGCCCAAACATTAACATTATACTGAATACAATATATTTTGCACATATTTGAAAGAGATTGTTTTGTCATACACTTACATGATATTAAATAATAAAAAAGATACTGACCCATTCATTGTTATCTTTGACTCTTCGATTATTTTTATACCAACCACTGGTACAAGCATTTTATGGCCTGTTTTCTTTCGTCAATCAGTGAAACAAACCAGGAAAGTATTGAGTTAAATCTCAGTTACAGAAGCAATACATAGCCTTCACTATTTGCTATTTGCAAAGCTCTGCAAATGTTCAGATAATTTCTTGTAAATGACAGAATGTAATTTGATAATGAAATCTGTCATGCACTCTGGCTTAGGTTACTGGAAGGTAATTTGATAAAGTGTGTTATTCTCTTGGCTTAGATATTATATTACCTGAAGAAATGGACGTCCATAGGCTCTGCATATTTGGTAGGTTTTGGTGGGGTGATTTTTAAGAGACAGAGTCGGCATGGCATAGACAGAGGCCTCTAATGGACAAATACAGAAGTTTGCAGACAAACGCATGTCATCAATACAGTAAGGGACTAATAAATGAACCGTCACAGAATTTTGGTGCAAATGTGTATGTTTGGAACCCAACACGTTCCTTGTAAGAATCGCAAAACCCTCTGTGTACTGATCAACAAGCGCTTGAACAAAACAAGTATTTCAAAAAGAAAGAGGAGGAATGCGATTCTTATTTTTGAATACACAGCTATCACTTCATGATAAGAGCTTTTTTCATGTTTCCGATTCCCAGGTTGATCAGTTTTAGCAAACTTGATGCTATTTCATCCCCGTCGTTTCCTATTATTGCTGCACATTGTACCTCTCTTATGAGCGACTCAAATGGTGACACTGCTGCCAACTTAAACCTATTTTCTTTTACTCTACAGAGAACTGGACTCAATTCTATTGCCATGCGTCACCTCCTTTGTACTGTCGTGTTCCAATGATTTCCGACTCGCTTATTGGGAGACCGGTAATAGAAAGGGTTGTTTTGGCAGGCAATTGTTTGTTAGTGAGCATGTCCGTCTTCATCTCAAAAATCAGCCTTACATTTGTATACTAAAAAGCAAGGGAAATACTGGTTAGAAAGATAAAAAAAGAACATGCAAAGAACCATGACAATAACTTCCGAAAATATTACACTTCTTATTGTCGACCTCTGGGAAAATGATCATTGCATTACTCAAAAAGCAACTAATATAGAGACAGAGAAGAGAACTGATTTTGATAGGATTCAGCAGTTCCGGGATGAAAAAGATGGACTCACCTTGATGCACAACTGAACGGCACACTGCATATGTGGGTGCGGCTGTAGTTCATCATTACAGAAAAAATCCTCTCCGTCCCTTTAAGAAGATACCTCCAAGTTGCTGGGGTCCATAACTGGAAACCAACTTTAAAATAGAATCTAACATCAAAACATCAGGCTGCTCGTGTCGCGTTTACACTGCAATTATTCCTAAAGCCGAAAGTTCTGAGACATAGTAATACGAGGTGGTATCCACAATATTCGGGACTGGTACTGCCATCTCGACAGCAGTTGCAGTAGAGTTTTATATCCCTAGGTGATAACACTAGCACATCTGAAGAGTGAGCGTTAAAGTTTCATGCAGGCTGGGTAGATGTTTTGAGATTCTATGACACTTTTCATGATACGCTGTGTGTAGTGTGTGGCGATTTTACGATGGATCCGGATTAGAACAGAGAGTGTTTCTTCATATTCTGTGCAAATCTCGGGTAAAATGCTACGGAGACCCTCCCAATGATGCAATAAGTATGTGGGGGACAAAGCTTGGGCTGTACACGTGTATTTGAGTGGCATGCTCGGTTAAGGGCCGGCCGTACAGCTATTGAGATCGATGCTCATACCAGTAGGCTTATCAGCTGCACAACGCCTTACATTGTTACCAAAGTTGAACACTTTGTTCGTGAGGATCAACGTCGAACCATTGAAAATCTTGCTCATGAAGTGGGAATTGGTTATGGGACATGCCAACGAATTTTAACTGATGAATTGGGTATGCATCGTGTCGCCGCAAAATTTGTGCCAAGGATCCTGACCTCTGATCAGAAGGCGTAGCGTGTTGGTTTGCGCGGAGCTTGTCAGGCCGTATCCGATGACCCAACCTTCTTGTCCAGGGTCATCACCCCCGACGAGATCTGGATGTACGCTTATAACCCCGAGACAAAACAACAATCCTCCCAGTGGAAGAGTCGGAAGAGACAAAACAACAATCCTCCCAGTGGAAGAGTCGGAAATCACCAAAACCAAAAAAAAAATAAGCGATACAAGTGAAGAACAAAGTCAAGAGCATGCCCCTCGTTTTCTTTGATACCAAGGGGATTGAGCACAAAGAATTCGTTCCACCAACTCAAACAGTGAAGTCCACGTACTACTGTGACGTTTTGCGACGGCTCCATAAAAATGAGCGGAGACGACGTCCCGAACTTTGGTGACAAGGGAACTGTCTGTTGTATCACGATAATGCGCCCTGTCACAATGCCTTGTTCACCAGGAGCTTTTTGACGAAAAATAACATGACAGTTGCCTTCACCCCCCGTACTCAACTGATTTGGCACTCTGTGACTTCGCTCTATTCCCTAAACTGAAAATCAATGAGAGGACGTCGGTTCGACACAATTGAGAGGATTCAAGAAGAAACAGTGTCTGTCCTAAACACCCTCAAAGAAATGACTTTCAAGATATACTTGGAAAATGGCAGAACCGGTGTATAAGTGTGGAAGGGAACTACTTCGAGGGTGACGGCAGTGATTAGTCTTAAAGTAAGTTTTGACCAGATGGCAGCACCACTCCCGGATATTCTGGATACCACCTCGTATGGATATATGACAAAGATGGTAGGATCACATTTTAGCGCACAAATAAAACCCGCTACTCCCGCAGCTGAAGGATATATCCCACTTTGGGACTGATGTCTTCCGCCATGTATGGATCAAATTCGCCCTTGTCTCCAAAAATAAGCTCCGAGAAGATGTTACCGAGTGTTTTGGCTGCGAATACAACCATCCAACTTATCACGTTGAAATAAAACGCGTGAGGAATAACATATATCAAAGTTCGTTCAAAAATAGAGTTGTCTCGTTTCTACAATATCGCTCATTTCATTTTTAGTGCTAATAGAATTGGGTTGTGGATGTAAATACTTTATTTGTTTATTAATTTAGTCATCCTCAGATTATCTTAATAAAATGAGAAATAGGAAATATTCGTAGTGTCTGCTCAATTTCTGATGTAGAAAGTAACCGTGGCAAAACTGGAGAATTACCACATTTCGTGGTAGTGTGTTACTGTTTCAGATATTTAACGATAACACTAGACACTTGGCGGAGCAGGGTGAGGTTATTGACACTTTATCCTGCTGAAGATTTGGAAGTAAAATGCGGGACAAAACTTTAATAATCTCGCTCCATCCCAACGAGTTCCAAATGTGTAGTATTATGGCTTTCGTATAAGTAATAACACATTACCCTGAGATTCGTGGAAATTCTCCATTGTTGCTACTGTTACTTGTGTGTATCAGAGATTGAACAGAAACCATAAAAATGTCCTGTTTGTCATGTTATTAAGATAACCTGAGTGGGCCTTAATTAATGAATAAATAATCTACTCTCAAGTCCATACCCAATCTCTGTTATCCCTAAATGTCTACTGAAGGAGATTGCAGAGACGTGACAACGTTGTTTTATTGAGCGGACTGAGTTGTTTTACTGACACTGTTTTACTGATATCAATATAACAAACATACGTAGCTTGAATAAGTTATATTCTCAGTGCCATGGAAAAAAAGGGCATTAAGACTTCTTCCATACTATAGGAACATTCACACTCCCAGGGTAATCAGGGTTTGGTTAAACTATTATGCTAAAATTTCTCCCCTTCTTTAGTCATACCTGGCCCGATTGGGAACGTTTCAGTTGTCATAGTTAATGAATGTAACGGTAGAACAGCAAGAACTTCTGAAAGTTTAGTGGAAGTGCCGGAAAGATTATGGAGAAGACGTCGCGTATGAACACTTGTTGTCATCTCCTATACCAAAAAGCATTGATACTGCGCTCGTTGTAAAGAGCTAGTAGGCAGGTTATTAAATTCAGCACAAAGAACTGTAACGACATTACATTACTTTAAAATATACTTAAGCATGTACAGTCTACGGCCCATGCATAATAATATTTATAATGTGTGTATAGAATGTTAGAACAATATTCTATTAGTACATCTAGTTTTATTTTAGATAAACGTATTCCATCAATGAAAGTTATTTCACTTATGCAAAACATTTGTTTTATGGCATTTATTAACTAAAATATGCTAATAATGTTTTACTGTAGGATAAAGTTTGAATCTTTAGAGAATTATTCATATAATGAAAAACCGTAATTTTAAATAAAAACTAAAATCTTGTAATCTAAAAATTTACTTTTATATTTTCTTAAACTACAGTCCTTGTGAACTGTACTGTAAATCTTGTACACCCTTGCCTGAGCTCTTAGTGGTTGTGCACCAATTTTAAAGCCTATTTTAAAAGCAAGGTATGGGCGCTTCGACTTTCGAAATTGTAAGCTGTCATGATGTTTTGACGACACCGTTTATCTCTCGAGTGCCAAAGCATTCTGTCCTAGTTTAGAGTATTGTAAAACTTAATATAAATGCATTGTTTGGTATATTTAATGATAATTGGCTAATAAAATGCATTCTCTAATTAAATTTCGTTTTTTTTAAACAAACAATGCGTTACAGCAAATATAGTGGAAGATTAATTGGGTCAACTTCTTGAATAAAACCACTTTCATTTGTCACTGGCAGCGTCTTATTCTGTCTTGCTTTACTGAAGGACACACATATTCAATGTGTTCCCACAAATTGTCAGATTTTCATATGACTATTGGTACAGTATATCAGCATATTTAAATGTTTGACTGTCGAAATGTAAAATAATCACGAAACGCTATACATTCGTTTATTTATAAACCGCCTAAATAAGACAGATTTATACAAAATATTATAAAAATGAAGACATTAGTCCACTTTTAATGTTGAGTTGGTTTATTTACGGATATTCTTTAACTTCCCAGGCCATCAGCGCCCTATTCAGGGCGTGAAAAGGCCGATAAATTTTGCTCAGAGACCTCTTTTTTCAGGATTGAGGTTCTTTATCGTGAAGTAAATGTACGACATGGAACCCACGGGTTTACTTCCCTTTCAAAGGAAACCATACCCCACCATGCCCGAAAAAATCCATCGACCCTGGCCGGAATTGAACCCGCGACCTTGCGTCTACGAGACAATACGGATACCATTAGACCATCAGGATTGACACAGTAGAACAATAATGCTTATAAAATTCATGCTTTCAGAGTTACAGGTTTCAAAACGACATCTATTTATTATAAATTATGACACATAATGGTTAATTGCTATGTTCTTTTGAAAATTACAAAAAGTTTAAAAGTTGGTATGTGCTCTTCTGCTACCCTATGGAACAATTGAACCACCATAAAAAGAGAAGTTCAATGGCAGTATATAGAGATTCCTCTAAACTCAGAAGTTCTAAATGTAATATTGAATGCGAATTGTAATTAGATGTCATATTAATAAATAAAATCGGAGTTCAAAGTGCCACACAATTTCTTAAAACATTACAACATACAGCACACGCTCTGGAAATACGAGCTCGTATAATGTATGCATTTGAACTTTCCACGTTTATAGAAGTAGAGTGGAAGCGAGTGTATAGCCCACAGTTGCGACCGGCAAGTATAGTAAACTTACCTTTCTCAAAGAACAAAGTTGAAAAGTTCCTCGTTGCCGCGAGAAAGACTTTGTAACACACATTTTAATTCATACGTTGCATTTCATCGCCCCAAATTGTAGCTATTTCTTTTTGTATATTCAGTTCATCCAATGTTTGAAGGTTAGATATATAGATATTGTCTTTTAATCTGTCCCATAAAAAAGCAGACATGCTGTTCTGAAACTTAAGACAATACCTATCAGCGACCTTGTGCGACCTTGAATCATAGCGTCATACAGGCTCAAAATTGATAGAAAATAGAACCAGCTTTACGTATATAATAACCAGTTTGCGTACAATTAAGTGTAAACAGAACTAAATGATGATGAATAATCTAGGGATAGTGTAACATTTAGCCCTAAAATCAGCATAACTCCATAAGGGGTAATAAAAATCGCTGAAAGAAACAATAAATTAAAAATTAACATAATTACCATTTTAAAAAGCCTTAATACAAGCCTGCTTATAACCAATAATTATTCCCGGCCCTAAAACGTAAAATGAAATTATTGGATAAAACCTTCGACAGATAAGACAACAAGCTCCCTATCGTTTTCCACTCCACTGTAACACATTTCATAGTATTACAGTTCATTTGAAACCTTTAATTTCAGTAATTTGTACTGAGTGTGTGTTGTGAACCTTTACTTGCTATTTCTAAATGTTGTTTCTCATAGCATACTCCCCTAATAATCCAAGTAGTAATTTATCATTTCCTGTTTCAAATCGTTTGCCCTTTTCAATTGTTTTGGTCTCATTCCTTTCACTGTCTAGGCCAGTGGCTCCCAAACGTTTTCAACTTATGAGTTACTTTCTTAAAAATCTGAGATTAGCAAACCCTTATTAATATACAAAATGTATAACAACCTCAAATTAGGCATAAGTTGCTGCAGTTGCGGTAAATAGATCTACCTTAGAAAATAATGCAAAAATACTTAAAATATTGAAACTAGGCAAGGTCAAACAATTATACCTTCATTTTCTATTTAAAACATTGAACTCGAAATTAAATATGCAAGTTAAGAATGCAAGGACATATTTTTAAAGTAACATTTTTATTTTTGATACATTTTAATCTAAACCAGACACTGAAACACACTTTTTTGATATTATTGAAATATTGTATATAATGACAGAATTCCATGTTAGATCGTTACAATATGAAATGTAGTTTCAATGTTGTAAAAACAATGAATTCCCACCGAATTTCAAATGAAGAGGTGAGTAAATAGCTTGCTTTGGACGGCACACAGCTTTAAAATTAGAAAATACAGGAATTGAAGGTGATCTAGGACTTTAACTTCCATCGCCTGGCACGCATATTTCAGATTCTTCTGTATATAACACACTGCCGGTCCTGGGTCTGATGATAACCGTACTTGTGCCGTAGATCGAAGATCGCGGGTTCAATCCCGGCCACAGTCCGTCATTTTTTTTTGGAGGGTAAAAATACTAAGTATGGCTTTCTTCGAATGGGAAGTAAAGCCGGTGATACCATGTCGTAGATTTCGGCACGTATTACAACCTCAAGTCCGAAAAAAAAAAAATCTTTGAGCAAAATTTATCGGCCACTTCATATCCTGAATTGAATGGGACGTTGACTATCTGCGATGTTCAAGAGTATCCTTAAATAAACCAAATAAATAGAACATATAGCACACTAAATACACTATTCCCTACTACTAAACATGTAAACAAGTGACGTATTTTAAAGAACTGAAACAACGTGTCCAATTCAATAAATAAGAAATCCAACTCCGCCATTAGAGAACAAAAAATTGGCAAATCCTTGGCAAAATTTTGGGAATTTCAAGAGGGTTCGCGAACCACACATGGGGGGAATACTGGTTTAGGCGGATTCGCTTGATCTGGGACATAACGGGTGCATTGGCTTTACTTGCAGGTTTTGTTGTTGTATCGACAGTTGCAATAATCAAAATACATCGCGACTCATTAAGAAATATTGATATTGTGCCTGCTAGTAATTGAAAATAGTTTAAATGCAAGACAGTGCGAAATTGTTAGCTTACGTTTTGTTGCACCAGTTCACACTCGGATGCTTGAGGTCTTTCGGTACACTAGCTCTTCATTACTCCCTTGTAGCACGTGAGGTTAATGTGCAAACCGGCACTGTACTTGATTAATTAAGGTTAATCACATTATCCTACAGTTTACTGGTCGGTCGCACGAAAGCAAAAGCTCCAGTTTACCCTTTAGAATCAATTAATGCCTAATTAACTTGGTTCCCAGTCAATGCGTGGACATGATAGCCGATTTAACCTGTACAAGTGTAATGTGGCGGAAGTTCTAGCTGAGCGTAAGATGAGTCTTTTTTTTAAGAGGCGATGTATTTAGAGGGAATTGACTCTTTGGATGTGGGCGAAATAGAGTGCTACAAATGTTGTGCGTTTTAATGTTCTAAAATATCTAACATAAGTTTAAAAAAAAAGGTTTTTGGATTAAAAGCTATTATTTTTATTTCTGTATGGTGGTTTGTTTATATTTTATAGGATTAAAACAAAAAGTGTAAGTAGTTAGGTTATGCATAAGTATTCCTGCTAAATGCTGACTTATAATCACAAATTATTTTAATTCAATCATTTATAAAATTAAAAAACATGATATTTTATTATATTATATTTACACATGGATTTCTAGTCGCAATTTCTTAATCTATAGAGGTAATATAATGCTGAGAAAACCAAAGTTATGCTGCGGATTAAATGTGCGATGACGTGTGTGCTTCAATACAGTTATCTTAACTCTTAGTGAGTAATGTACATGGTGTTCAATATCAGTTCTTCTGGCTCATCCGGTAAGCATCTGTGTTATTACGAACGGTATCTACATGTTTTTTTTTTAAAAAAAAACAATGTTGCTAATCAATGTTTTCTTCAAAACAAAGCAAGTCGTTAGATTCATAATGCAATAAATACACAATAAATATTTTATATCGGTCAAAAAAACTCATTTTGTAAAACATCTAGTTTTTCAAGAACATAATGTGAAGCAATGGGGAAAAACAGGTTTGCCATTTTTCGTTTAAATCCCTTAGAGCCTTATTAAATCGATGCAATTAGTATGTTCTTACAACGCCTCATACTTGCTTGCCTTGCAACTCAACAGGTTGACGTCAATGTAACCATTCAACTATTAACACGATAGAGTACGATATATACTTATTAGATTGCAAAACCTTTATGAACTATATTTCAATAATTTTATCTACTTTTTAGCGCACTGTATACATAAGTTGCTAAAAATAATTGTACAGGTTTCATGGTTTTTCTATGAACTTATTATTAGAGATATGGTGATTGAGTTTCGTATTCAGAAAAGTATTTCTCAAAATTTCCTTTGAATCTCCAGGAAGTCAAATGTTTCCGCCAGTAGCCGTAGGAGCGGCACAATTTAAATATGGTTACAAACAATGAAAAGGCATATTGTGTCCTGGAATTTTATTCAAGGGATTTTTCAGAACGAAGTACCATAAAGATCCACATTGTGCCAATAGCATTCAGTGATGGTATGAAAAGTTTAAAGCTACTGGATGCTTCCGTAAAGGGAATTCAATGCAGCCTGAAGAAAGAAATGACCGCACTGGGGACAGTGAATAGAATATTTAACAATTGATCGTATGGAAAGTTCTAAGGGAACAGGATTGAATTAGAGATCTTACCGCCTATAACTGGGACAAGCATTGTCGCTCAAAGACTTTGAATGTTTGTACACGATGCCGAGAGCTCATATAAGAAGACAAGCTCTTCTATGATCAAATTTTTCGTTGATGAGGCAGCTTTCTTCTGAGTCGTTAAGCAATAGGGAAATGTACGAATTTTTGAACCGGAAGCTGTCATGCCAATATGCAACACGTAGTGCCTCTATGAAACTGAGCGTTTTCTGTACGATCCTAAAATTTAATCTTTGCATCCCTTTTTCTTTAATATCTCAGTGAAAACTAGTGAATTTTTATATGTGCCTATTAAGTTTTGCTATTATATGTTTAATAATGTATGCAGTAAAAACATGAAATCATGGAAACATTTGTAGATTTTGTATTTAATTCCGGGTATTATGTGCGTAACAATTGTTTGAAACTAGTGAGGAGGAAATAAATCTTTTGGTTTCTGAGTTACTCACCACTTTACATTCAAATTGCAACTTTCATCATTCCTTCAGACAGCATAAACGTTGAAATGTCAGATTTCAAGATGTTATAATCTCCAGTGCTATATGTTATAAGCCTTATATTATAAGACTAATTCAACTAATTATCCTTTGGTAAAGATTATGAATGAACGGAGCATAATTTATATTTTTACATTGCTTGTATGCGGTAAAATGGCAAGAGTGGGTATTTTGTGGCCAGGATCTTTGTAATAAATGTTTCAGCAGTAACAGCCTCTCCCAACCCGCCTTCCGGAAACAAAGAAGTTGTGAATATCGCACTAAATAACCAACTGCTAAAGTAGATCTAGGAGAGAGGGTATATAATATTTTTCCTCTCATTAGGTAGTGATTTCCTCTGGTTACTTAGCTAGTGATAAACATGTCCTTTTCTTTTCGTTCTCCCATTTCATTACACAATTATTGTTCCAAAGTCGGAAGTGAGGACGATTCTACTGGGCCTCCTAGGGACTCGCCGATGTGGCAGGCCAGTCGACATGTCTAGAATCTAAGTTCTAGCTACTATCTGTGAATCGCCGATTCTGTCTTCTAAATACAATGTTTCCCTCGTGCCATGCCTTCTTCTCGGAGTGACCCCCCTTGAGTGTGTGGCCAAGCTCCCAATCATTTCCACATTCTCTATTATCTTGTATAACAATTTTCTAGGATTATTCCCTTATATTTTCACATGCCCCTCCGCCCTATTTAATTCTAGATACTGTAAATACAAAGAAGCATATATTTATGATTTGCTTCCTAAGTTGTTCAATTTGAGCGTATTCCAAAATGAGCAAGGTGAAAAACACTCAGCATCCTTCGTGAAGTAACTCATTGTGGTCTTTTTTATTCAGCTAAAACTGAAAAAATGACAACAATCTGTGAAATGATAACAAGCACCATTGTGAATGTTATGATGCAGAGTAATAAGAGAACTTCGTAGTTACAGTCCAAAAGTTGTTAAGCGAATATTTGCCTTCCTATGAGCAATCTGACTCGATTGCGTTAAGAATTGAACCTGCTGGTAACACGAAATCTGGCACCCTTTAAACTTTGCTGTGATTGAATGGAGCTCAGCTATTACCAAAATAGCTGATCATTGATCTAATTTAGAATTCAAACTTCTTGCGGCAGGATACTTTGTGTTAGATAATGAAGCTAATGAGAGAAATGAGGGTAAAGTTGGAGATTTGGCTGAACAAATGACAGAAAACGGTTAATTTACAAGGAAGTCGCATCGATTTGCAAGTACCACCAGTAATTTGATCCATGAGTTACTTGTATTTTGCTCCCAATGTTCCTCATTTGAAACGAGTATAAAAATTTATAGCACTAACATTTTGTATCTCTACCTAAGTAAAAGCAATGAACAAGAAACAAAACTAGGGCTTACACTAAATTATAAAAGACCCCGCTATCGCATTTTGATAGCGCTGCCATCTACTCATCAACATGCTTGTTTTTATGCAGGATATTGGAAATTAAAGGTGGCATTAGCCTGTTACAATAATACATCATTTGAATAGAAACTGCTTCCCTTTTCCCTGCCTTTCATGAATATGGGCACGAAAGCAATTCTGGAAACCAATTTCCGGGATTACTCATAGCTGCGGAAAATCAGTTACTCATGCTGTCAGAGCCATCTGCTGAACATATGATGAAACACTTCTCGGTACATCAAACACTGTGCTTCCCCGCGAACACTGAAACAATATTTAACAGGGAGTTTTTGCTGTTTATGGTCTTAATGCTTAAGCGAAGAGGCAAAGACAAAAACAATCTCTGTTCCTTAGTTGATGAGTTAACAGAAAAAGGGCACAGAACTAAGTGATTTTTCTCTTTTTCGTCTAATTTATAATCTCTATTATATTTACTTTGTAAATTATGGTTAACGTAATGTGAAGTGTGAAGCATAATGCATTCAGTGTTTCTCATGCAAATGCTTATGTAAATGAGGGACGTTTTCACAAAATGTATTAAAAACAATATTTTAATTTTAAATATTCCCCTATCTAAATATGTACCTATATCCATAAATATCCTCCTTTTGATGTTTGCGAGCGTTCTCTTATGGCATATGTCTAAGTACCATCTCTAAGAGATGTCCCTGGAAAGGCGACTCAGCAATACGGTAGAAGAATGATAACTTCGAGGAATTCAGGCCTAAGTTTAGGTACCTCCCCGGCATTTGCCAGTTATGAAGACTGAGGAAAACCTGGAAAAACCCCAGTCAGGGAGGACGGTCCTGACGGGATTCGAACCGCAGACCTCCCGCTCACGAGTCCGTGCCTTAGCGACCTCGGCCACCCGTGGCGGTGTCGAGATTTTGTGATTGTGATCAAAGTGACATTTGTTTCAGAGATCGCTCTACTGCGGCGTTTTAAGGAAAAAAAGTACCACAGATGAATTCAGAGAAAAGTAAATTGCCTATTAGTTACTTTTGTCACAGCTTAGTTCGTTCGAATCCGAAGGAAGATTTTACAGAAAAACAAATATTACCGATAAATTCAGAGATAAATGAATTTTATGATTTATGGCATTGTTTTGTTTGTTCAAACCCGAAGTTTTCTTTGTTAGGGAAACGTGTATTTTTGCGAACACATCTAGCAGATCTCATATTTGGAGACACAGGATCGGTAAGATCAAATAACTGCATTTCTCTAAGTGACTGGGCCAGAAATTATAGAACGATGCGTAGAACATGGAATGGTGTTCCATCGTGCATGAACCACTTCCGTTGCTGAGCTTCGCTTAATATGGTAAATAGCTTTGATAATTGGTGCTAGAGAGCTCCCGTTGGTTCTTTGGCAGGACCTAAGTTCTATAAAGTTTTTATTTACAATTTGTACCCGCATATAGAAAATTGAAACTGATATTTCAGCACCGTTATTGCGTGAATATTTACATTTCATATATACGTGATGTCGATGCTGGTGGTGTAGTGGTAACATGCCTAAACTCAAGATCGCGGGTTCAATCCCCGCCAGGATCGATGGATTTTTTCTAGCGTAAAAATCCTAAGTATGACTTCCTTCAGAAGGAAAAGCAAAACCGTGGATTCCATTTCATAGATTTGCAGCATGTAAAACAAACTCAAGCCTGAAAGAAGAAGCCTTTGAGCAAAATTTATCGGCCGTTTCACGCCCTGAATTGAATGGAACGCTGATGACCTGAGATGTTAAAGAGAATTCTTAAATAAACCAAATCAACAACATGCACGTGGCAATGAACAAGAATGTATAATACACCTCCTATTTTAACGAAAGAGAAGGATCCTATTTAAGCAGAAATTAGTTTTGGAATCTTCATTCACTATAACCCTTACTTCAACTTTTAATTGACAATTCTGTATTGAGACAGCTATTTTTTAAACATTCATTTTGGCATTTGGTTCCATAATTGTGTAAATGGTATGAATTTAAGAATTTAGACTTCCTTTTTAAATGTTTGAGTAACTGAATTTTTCTCTTCAAAGGAGGAGTAAATAATAAACAAGGAGGTAAAACTTTTTTTTATTTTCCTTCAAAGTTTAGTGAGTGCTGATAAATATGTAATATTACAATTGAACGAGGAACTATGCCATGCTGTTTATACATATCAATGTGCTGCATGAAATGAATATCGGGTGTCCTTAAGAATTTTCTGTGTATTGCAATGCTTTAAATTATTGCAATCAAATGAACATAAATCGTTTAAAAGCATTGGAATAGCTGAGCTACAAATTCTGTACCTACCTGATATTTTCACTCACAATTGTATAACATCTTATGAACTCAACTAGATAACTTATTCTGGATCTCGCACCTCCTAGTTATAGTGGCTGTATCATTTTCTGATTACATGTCAACATCTTGTGACAAGATCCATACCACTTTAACCTCTTGCACGTTTTCACTTCTGGGTTAATGAAATGTTGGTTGAAGTTGTATCCAGGACATCGACCCACACTTTGAGTCAGATGTTGTTGACATGGATAATGTACTCCCTAAGTATTGGGCAGAAGATGTAGGAGGAATACTGATGGCATGTTCCATCGATTTTCTATATAGTAACGAGGAAACTCAAAATATAGAGATGTAACTAAGTTTTCACATCCTAGAGTTATTTGCAACAGATTGCAACTTAAAAATCTTCCTGGGTCAGCTAAATGGCAATAAATGACAACAATGATAATAATTTGAACTTTTAATGAGGGAAGACATCTGGAATAGCTTGGTTTAGACCGGAAGCTGGAAGGCGCAGATGACAGCTAATTCTGAAAGGGGGAATATATACATTCTACGTTAGATATGAAGAATTTGCTCAAAGTGGCTACTAAGAGGAAAATCTACTTTTGAATAGGTTTTTAGATCAGTTAGGACGATTTAACAGAAATGAAATAGACTAAAACTATTATATTTAATTATAAGTATAATAAAGTAATATGTACATACTTTAATATAAACTGTAGCAAATTTCTTTTCCGTATTGTTTTCATTCTTGTCAATTGTTTACTTTATATTCCAGTTTCGTATATAGGTCAATAACCCATTTAATAATAAATACCTTATGCCTACTATTATTCGTAGCAAATAAATATTCATTGTCACTAAATGTTTGTTCTGATGTATTTGATCTACTGTACATTTGCCTATTTATAATGAGTTCCTTACGAAGCTCATTCTATTAGATTCTGTTATTGGAAATACAATTACATACATAAGTAAATACATAACTTATTGAATCTTTACATCATGAACACTTTAAAGTGACAAATAAGTAAAAGTTGAATAAAAACAATGTAAACGTTAAATGAAATGAAACGCCGGAGTTGCTACTAGAGGGTGTACTTAGTCAACTTTCGCTCGGGTCCAACAAACAAAATCACAATAAAAATTAATTTATTTTCCTCCGAATTTATTGGTGGTATTTGTTTTACTTAAAACGCCGCAACTGGATCAACCATATTACATCTTGGTCTTATCATGGATAGGCTGAGCTGAGATAGTTGGATTATAAAATGGATATTGATAGAAACGCAACGTCCAGAAGGTAAGAGTAACCTGTAATGAAGATTCTGCAGGATAAATATGTTGAATGATGTTTAACGCCCATTTTTACTACTGAGAACACCACAGGCGGCCTGCACGATAAAGAAAAATAGTGCCAAACCAAGTAATTTAACGTTTCAAGCACACTTTGGGTCCACGAGGTTCATCACTTTAACAATAAGTTACCAGTACGTGAGAATCGCAATGCACGGAACCAAATGACAGGCGTCCACAAAACACAAAGCACTGACAGTATCACCAATGAATTTCAGAAATCTCTTAATTTACTTTACTATCATAGAGAATTAGTATAAATATCTGGATCCGCTAGCGTTTATACGGAATCTTCCAGCCCACTTCAGTGTTTAACTATCATAGAGAATTAGTATAAATATCTGGATCCGCTAGCGTTTATACAGAATCTTCCAGCCCACTTCAGTGTTTAACTATCATAGAGAATTAGTATAAATATCTGGATCCGCTAGCGTTTATACAGAATCTTCCAGCCCACTTCAGTGTTTAACTATCATAGAGAATTAGTATAAATATCTGGATCCGTTAGCGTTTATACAGAATCTTCCAGCCCACTTCAGTGTTTAACTATCATAGAGAATTAGTATAAATATCTGGATCCGCTAGTGTTTATACAGAATCTTCCAGCGCACTTTAGTGTTTAACCTCAACAAACCACGCATTTCCCAGCTCCAGGATGAATACTAGCTTCCAATATATGACCCGAAATCATTTTGGTGAGATGTATATAGCCAGGTTAACAACCACCATGCATTCCACTCACCCTATCTAACCCATGCATCTAAACATTGTAGCCCCTCTAAATCTTAACTGATACATATTGGTAAGTAGCATTCCCCTAACTCCCATCGGCATCCAGGTCGCGTAACGGAAGCTACCCGGAATTCAACGTTGACGCGCTCGCATGGGCTGTATGCCAACATTTGCAATTATAAACGTCACTAGCCGGGAAATTCAAGCGGAACCCTACTAACAACAGTTTGGACTAGTGCCCTTGCGTATTAATATGAGGACTAAATGAGTGGAGAAATGATCTGTAAATACAAAGAAAGATCACCAAGAGGAGTGGCCGCTAGCTTAAGCTCAATGCCCACGCAGTAATACTTAACCTCTTAGATGAGCCTGATACATTTGCTTGTTGGGTTTTATAAAACATATTCTTCACAGATCTGTTTATAAAATGTGTACACTTATGAAATTTTGTTTTTATGGTAAGTATTTAAAAAAAAAAAAGGTTGTCTCAAAAATCTAGAAGGGTGTATTTATTGGATTTCTACGTACCCCTGGTGACAAAAATATGAGTCACCTCTAGAACGCAAGAGTCTTCCAAGTGCTGCTCGATACAGCGCAGAGTTCACAACGTAACCAGCAAGGCTGTGTAGTCACTGCACCAGTTCTGTTATTTGGCAAGCACTAAAGACGTTGTCGGTCCTGGTGGTGTAGTGGCAACCATATTTGCCTTCTAAACCCAAGATCGCGGGTTCAAACCCGGCCAGAATAGATGGGTTTTTTCGGGCGTAAAAATCCTATGTATAGCTTCCTTCGGAAGGGAAATAAATCCATGGGTTCCGTGTCGTACATTTACGGCACGAAAAAGAACCTCAAGCCTGAAAAAGAGGCCTCTGAGAAAAATTTATCGGCCGTTTTATCCCCCGATTTAAATGGGCGCTGATGGCCTAAGATGTTAAAGAGCGTCCCTAAATAAACAAAATCAATCAACTAAAGACGTTGACTAGTATGTGTGTCCCGTTAGTTTTGTGGCAGAGTGTGCAGTGATGCTGTGGTTAAGAGGGCAGGCTGGCCTCCCAGCATCAGGCACTTACGCAAAAGAGCAAAATCCTTCTAAATCGCTTGGCCATCGCTACTCTACCTAATGTTCTCTTTCCAGATGCTTATGATTGTGACAGATTACCTTTACAGGCAAAGCGACCACTGCAGTGTGCAGTCGCTGCATGCGCGTTGTAAATACAGCGTTGATGAGCGATCCCGAATTTCTCCAATCTACACGCAGAATCTGGGGACGACTCATTCCTTTTGTCACAGGGTGTACATATGAGGAAATGGCATAAATCTTGTACTGTGATCTCTGCCAACTCATGTTTATAGGGTGTGGCTTTTAAAAACATACAAATTAATCATTTTCACATATATCCCTTCTTCTTTAGTTTCGGAGCTGTGCCACGTACTACCTCGGCATGGATCAGGTAGCCAGTGCCTTGGCGGGTACTTAATATGCCCGGCACCATTTTCGGCTTCTATTGAACTACTGTCCCTGTGCGCTATTGTGTAATTTTTTCTTACCTTAGTGTCTGGCAATCTGTTTTTAGTGTCTAAATCTGTATTAATGTTCATTAAGATTTGGGTTTTCGGTACTTTCCCGTTCTGACTACGCTCCTCACCCCCGTCTATATGAATGGAAGATATTCTTGTATTCGTTCTTCTTCCTTAAAATTAAAACTCTTGTTAATCAACCATTTCGTTACGCGAAAGTAATTTGTAACGTTTTAGAATTTCATGCATTATATATATTTTATTTATGGTTCTGAGCTATTTAGTTACGTTAATGCATAAGACAACATAATAATAAAACTAACAATCTAGCTAGGCCATTACACTGCCAAAGATAAATAAGATATACGATTGTTCTTATTTTTTTTTCTTTTAATTTTTATTTTCACTGCTTTCCAATTTGTAATTAAGTCTATATAAAAATTTTGTTATCCCAACAGATGCTTTTAGGATTTGCCGGTCTTTGTATTGAAAACACTCATGTTTTTAAGTCATTACATTATCAGCTATCCAGCTTGGTTTATTATTGTAAGTTTTTCTGCTCCCTCATAAATGGAATTTCCATAGAATTTTTCTGGCGGAGTAAAAATAATACGCACGTTATTATTAAGTATATTTTAATAAATTGAAGGAGGCACTAATTACACTATAATGTTATACCTATTTAATTAATCACATATTGCTAATCATATATTTTAAATATAAAACGATTAACAGTTTTAATAACAACGAAAATAATGACAGCATAACCCTAGTTTAATATATGCGACGGAAATGGTGACTTTACTCCTAAAGTGTCCTAAATGGCCAAGAATCATTTAAGGATCAATGCAAATGAAAGGGGAATATCCAACAACATTTCGGCTGCTGCTTGTCTTTTCTTATGCTACGGATTTATCATCCTGCAATTGCTGAAGGTGTTGGATCACTCAAAAAGGCTTTAAAAGGAGCTATTTTACCTCTCATCAAGAGGTCCTTTGAGAAGGAATGGTTGACTACAGCAACAAACATTTGATTGTTGTGGCGGATATAGGGAATGATCCAGTCGGTAATTCTAGAGATTTGCTGTCGGAAGACTTACGCTCAAATCTCTTGGATCCGGTTATTCTAACCATTCCATGAGTTTTTGCATGATTTCTGCTGGTCATTTAGGTGAGTACTGGGATTCATCTTTCCTTTCCACTAATTTTCCGCTCTCTCATTTCATATAATTCATTACTTTGCTGCCAGGACGAGGTAAGCCCGCGAGTAGTTAACGGCGGCTTGTACTAGGAAAGGCTTCTGCCCCGGCATCTGAGGGGGCCCTTCTGCGGGGATAGAACTCCTTGCAGGTGGGGCTTCCATCCGGAAACAATGTCTACTTCCTGCCTCATCGCCCATGGATCCTGGTCACTTCCTCCCGAAAGTCCCTTATGGCACATATGCGCTGAGCAAGGAGGAAATATCGAAATATTCTCCTCTGTTCCTAACAATTCATCCAATGCAATATATTAGCCATTCTGATCTCTGTCTAAACAACGAGAATGGCTACCTTTAGATGTGTTAATTCAATAGGAATATGAATGCATTTGCTTAACACAAAAGATCGTTCATTTAATCGCCAGTTCCATCGATTTGAAATGTGCTAACTGTCTGGTATCCAAGTACAACTGGGTTATCATGATTGCCGAAACATCTCTTCGAAATGGTTCAACAACCAGCTCAGTTGTTGAATAACTCACTACATGTTTTCCACTGACGTTTGATGCTCAGTCAAACTTTATAAAACTATACTTAGCTTTAAATGAATGTATAAATTTATGGGAAAACTTGCAATGTTATCAATAACAATGGTTCAAACTACACAAAATAATGTTTTTTTACTAAAACTTGTACTACAATACTATACTTTGAATGACCGAGTGCTTAAATCCTATCCCTAATTTTTCGGCAATTCTCTGGCGCAGTTGTACTGCGGGTGTGCAGTGTTCTCGGGTGGTGTTAATGATTGAGATGTAACAAAGAAGGGTCTAAATTTATATCTAATTCCTTACTCTTGTAAACATAGAATATACTTAAATTACATTTATTACGTTCAAATAAAGTTATTTACTTATTTGTTTCATTTATGGATGCTCTTTAACATCTCAGGTTATTAACGTCTCATTCTATTCAGGGCGTGAAACGGCCGACAAATTTTGCTCAGAGGCCTCTTCTTTCAGGCTTGAAGTTCTTTTTCGTGCCGTAAATGTATGACACGGGACCACGGCTTTACTTCCCTTCCGAAGGAAGCTATACTTTGAATTTTTACGCCTGAAAAAATCCATCGACCCTGGCCGGGATTGAACCCACGATCTTGGGTTTACGAGACAAATATGGTTACCAATCGACCACCTGGACCGACTTCATTGTTTGTGTTATATCCACGCTGAGGGCATATTACTTACAACAATTTTGCCGATGATGTTATTAAATTTGATCAGCAAAATCTTCACCTATATATTTTTTCTGAAGTATAATGTCTAAAATAATATATGTGTATAACAAGTCCTTGCAATCTCTAGATAGCGTCTGTATAATTTGTAAGCAACATGCTCTGATCCTATGGAAACTCAGCCATCCTTCACCGAGATTTGAACCCAACATGAATCGTGGAAGCAACTCGAATTATGACACTTAGCAATAGCACCAAACCCCTTTAGGGTCTTGTATATGTATCGGTTACGTATCAATCATCAGTCAACCTAACTAGAATCAGTAGAAAACATCTGACTTTGGCAATCAGATGGCGCCAATCAAATAATTAGATTGTAAACATAACAAACAGTGCGCCAAATGATAACGAGCTCACCATAGCTCGAGCATGAAACTTAGCAGGTATAGTAGTCGAAATCTAGTTCCCTCGCTCAACTTGAAACATCCCCTTCCGCAATTGGGCTCTAATTTCTGCCGAATGTGTAAATATGCATGTTATAATATACACACACTAGTGCAAATTAAATTAAATTGATTTATCAAGGTTTTACACTTTTTATGAATCCAATTTTTAGTTAATGAATTACTAGTATTTTGTATTTCCTCCTTTATCCATAATAATTCCTTGTATCCTGGTTTGCGTTGAATCCACCAAACGTGTGCATTTTTCTTGTTTTTCTATGTTGTGAAACCACATACGAATTAAGTTTCAAATTAATTTATTCTTAGACCGTATTTTCCTAATAGGATTCATGTCGGTAAATACCAGGCAGGCTCAGAGCTTGAATCTTCCATTAATTCATCACTTTCTTGGAAATATGACAACTGACACAATCTTGCTCTCATTCAGGACACAATTTCTGTAGCTCGGGCAACATTCTTCTTGCTGTTCACCTTTCCTTCACACGGAACCAAAGACCAACACCGTTATATTATATTATATTAACAACCCATAATATTTTCTTCCCGAATCACGACTGCGCTGGAGTGAAAGCCTTTAAGTGACAGACGTCTGCACATGCTGTGCTTTAAAGCCCTGAAAGTAAAGTTGGGAGTCATCGGAAAGTACAACCTCCCTTCACTCCTAAAGAGACCAGTTTCTTGCCCTTCCCATTCGTTTCTTCACATTTGCTGACAGAATTCTCAACCGTCTTCTAGATTTTAGACCATCTTCTAACGGCCTGAGATATTTTACAGACAATTTCCATAACTATTGTTTCCGTTTTCTCTTAGTAAGTACTGTCCTACATAGATGCTATCTGATATTCGTCCACTTTTTGCAAGATGTTCATATACACGTGTGACAAAGTCATTCTGACCTTGATTGCCTTCAACAATCCTTATTCACATTGTCGAGTAATGAACCTTACGTTTTTAAATGTTGTACTGTTAATGAACATGAACACCACGAACAAAAAATACAATCACAAATAAATAATATGTTTGTTATATTTGCTATGAATAATACTTGAACTCGTGACTAACACAGAATAAGCCAACTGCAAGACGTTTGTGTTCACATTCGCGAATGACACGTGATAAAGTACAAAAAAGGTAGTAAATAGCTGTAATTATTTATTTACTCATATATTTTAACTGTAATTAATGCCAATATTTTCCATTCTGTGGACATTCACCTTGGTAGTGAAGCGACCTTGCAGTGAGGTTGTTTTGTTGTTCATAGAAAGCTCCACAGTTTTCGTTGAATCGCAACGCAGCCAGAAGGGACAAGAAGGGATTATTACCTCGGTTAAACATTTCTGTTTCTGTTAACTTCTTTAGCTTAATTAGTAAGCATTAGATTTGATTAAAACGTGATTTAAAATGTTGTAAATAAAGCAATAATCTACTCCCTTCTACGTCCGAGAAAAGAGCCCCGGGGCCGCCTGTTGGACCACAGTGACATACAGTATCAGGAATGAAATAATATTTGGTTTTTTTCCATTTTATTTATTTATATGTTAATGGGGCAATTGTGAATGCAGTTGGTTTTCTTTCGGGCTATAGTCTGCACACGGAAGGCGAAAGCGATGTTATTCTCCTCTGAAACTATAAAATATTATGCCTTAACAATTAGGTGTGCTAAAAGTATTATACACTAATGTGTTCATTGTCACGGACTTAAAAGAAAAGAAAACATGTTGACATTTGCGTTTGGAGAAAACCGTCTTTCTTTCGTCTCTAACTGAAGCAAGTACACAAAGCTGAACACGTCAGTTCGCGCTGTCTACTTCCACAAGGCAAGCACATAATCTCCGCATTGTATTCACCAGGCTAGAAGCTGGGGATTATTGCAAGAACATTTCAAATGTCGTCCGACTGCCTGATTTATATTCCGTTGTCTATGGGCTTAGAGAAAGAGGATTCGCAGATAAAAAGGAAGGTAAACTGACTCTCAGAGAGGTGCCGTGTTGCTAGGAGGGTTAGTAGCTACCTACAGAAACAAAATCCAATTGTATAGTTGTTTATTCAATGATGTATAGTTAAAGTTGATATCAATATCTTAGAAACATTTTATTTAACAAATGCTTGAGAAACTACTAAACCATAGTAATTTAATAAATTTTTCTGCTCTTCTTATTGAATTAAATCTGTTCCGGTGCCAATTTCTTCCGCGTTCTTCCTGTCTTTTGGGCCGTAACTCAGTTTCAGCACCGTTTTACGTGCTATTCCAGATATTCCTACATCCCTGGCTACTACTACCTACTATTTTATTCATAGGAAGCTACATGTAGTTCTCTACGAACATTCTATTTCCTCTGTAGTCATTTACAAGAAATTGCACTGCATATCTTTTAAGACTTTCATACGGATTTTTACGTTCTTATTCTATCAAATGGCAAGCATATGTTTTTGAGCTTGTTGAGCTGTGCATAAAATAGCTTAAAGGTTATTTTTATTCTTAAAATAAATGTTGGAAAGAATTGGTTAATTTTATATTTCCAAAGGAAAGTGAGGTTATATAATTCCAAATAATTAACTTAAAATATAGCCTGACCAGATATCCCCGATGTACATTCTTAGGAGAGAAAATGTCTTCGTTATTTTTTTTTCCCCCAAAAAAATCACTTTGTCCCCAGAAGCTTTTATTTTGTTTCAATAACATTTTACGCTTAACGAGCATGAAATATTCTACACTCTTTACTCTTTAATAAGAACTTTGCTTTGAATGACCTTGGTATTCGCGTTGCAGGAGCTTACAGCGTGACATACGTAAGCTACAATGACTAGTGGTAGTGATAGAAGCTTTACAAAATTTAAATACATCTAATTACTAATTCATTTAAAAGAATCTATTCCAACAAAACGACCACATTTCGGAAATGAAAGATATGCGTTCTGTTCAGTGTTCCACTGAAGTGGTGGTTGAGCCCCAATTACATCATTGGAAAGCACAAAAAAACGCAAAATATCTTCAACTGCTGCATTAATATCTTCAGTTTCAAATTATTTTGAGAGAGCACAGCGTCTAAAGATGATTTTGATTTAGCCTGAATACTGTATTATAGTTCACAATCAAAATTTTCAATCAATGTGAAGTCACAGTGACAAACAAGCACCTTGAAAATTGAAGAAAAAAATTGGGATGGTACTTGTTATGTTCAATTAATTATCGATGTATCAGTATATTGTGGCATTAAATAACTTACCATTATATATCTATTGGACAAGGAAAGAAATTTTCATGTTAAAATAATCGATTTTGTAGGTGTGCCAGAAGAAATATTTAGTATTATTTAAACAAAAGTATTAGAAGTATGAATAAATATGATATACAAAAATTGTGTCATTATTTGCTGATAAGCAAATGGTTACTTTGGTGAACTGAAAAGGAAAAAGAGACAAAATCTGTCACATTAGGCAAATCTACATGGAATCTTGGATGTGAACCCCCCTTTTTGTTCATGGAGCAGTGAATTCATTTCCATTTGACATGAAATGTAAGGTATAAAAATGTCCAATTTTTTATACGCAGATATACTGAATGAACTTTGCAACTTTGTGGTTCAGGACTATTCTAAGATTCGAGTACATATATCTGTGGCTCACTCTTATTCCTTCAATCAATTAGATATAAAATACAAAATATTATTTTTCCTATCTCAGCAGAACTGAACAGCGGCTCTGATAAAATTGTTTGAATATCCATTAATTGAAGAGTAGCTACATTTTTTGTGGAAGCTTAATTCTGTTTCATGACACTAAAGCTGTTGGAAATTGATGAGCAGATTGTTGTTGAGCCAGCACAGATTAAGAATGATCTTCATATTAAAATTCTGGGTCGTAAGGAGAAATCCGTCTGTTGCAGTTAAGTCTATACAAGTCAACCTGAACAGAAATAAGCCATAATTAAGAATGGGTTTTTCATTATTTCAGACACTTTTTTCAATTCAGCAGTTTGCTATCTGAACGCTTCGTATGAGCACATGCCAATGTCTGCTCTCCAATCACATATTAGCGAGGAATGAAACTGAAATAGCTGAGAGTTTGTTCAAGAAAAGTATGGCAATCTGATAATTTTCAATGACAAAAGTTTTGACAAGATAATATACCTACGAAAGTTTTAAATAGTTCAGAAATGAGGAATTATGTCACAAGTTAACAGATGAAAAGTAGTATGAAATAGTTAAATATTTCAGCGTTTTAATTCTTAGTATTGAGTTGTATGGGAGTGGACATATTTTTAAAAAAGTACATTCTTGAGATAAATATTTGTAAAATGTGTATAATTTAAAAATGTATAATTTTATGTGAGGGACCCGTGTGCATGTGCCAGTACCCTCCAAATATGGCACCGTAGTGAAACATGCGCTAAGGTTTATCATTCTGCATTTACTGCTATGTGTATTTTCTGCAACAATTTGATAAAGAGTATCTAATTACGTAGTGATGGTTTTCTTGAAATTGCCGATGTACTCAATTAAACCATACAATTTTGGTCATCCAATTCTAATAGCTATTGTAATAAAGTGAAATAAGTACAAAGAATTGCTTGATTTTATAAGTACATTTTAAAACTATACAAGTTTAATAATCTGCGTATTTTATCTATAAATTTCATCACAGGTCCCAGATACTATGGCACCATTAGAAATATATCTCGGTTGGGGAAAAATATCGTGATATTTCTTTGCTTAAAAGTTGATAGCATTACGTAGAGATTCATTTTCTCTTTAATGTAATTAACTCTTTGACCTGCTACTTTTGATGATCTTGTTGACTTATTTCCATGTTGAAAGGCAGCACGTTCACAACAACATTGTAATTTCAAGATATTCCTGACACATTCTGCAGTTGCCCTACATTTGGCATGCTTTCCAACCCTGCATGAGCAAACAAGAGTAAGCAAATATACAAACACACATTTTATACTCTCCTTCCTCCTCTTCTGCATTTCCAAACACCTCTGTGGCTCGAGCGTTGAAGGCATTCGTACGGAATCACTGGCACAGATGGAGGGCACAGATTTGAATTCTGCATGGTGGCCTTTTATTTATATTTTACCTCGACCCAAACACGAATATTGCTCATGTTTAACGCAGCTGTTGACATAATGCGCAAATATAATTCAGTTTTATGATAATTAATCCACCGTCAAACACATTGCCATAGAAATGCTATGGCACTGTACACCATTAATGTTCTTAAGAGTTTCATATTTAAATGATTTCTTATATACAAGCCGCGTTGTATGTTTAGGAAATAACACATAAAATGAAGGCTGGAAGAATTTTATGTTATTAGAGTTTGGTGTCATTACCTTTAGCGAATTTCGAACCTATTTACGCCTATAAATTTGTGCCTCTTCCTCAATTCTGAAACTACATTTACAATGAAGGTGTTAATTCACAGCTTCAAAAATGCTACATGAAATCAGCGAGGAAACCAAAACAAATTATCTTAAAAATGCAAAATGTGTTTAACTAGATAAATGTCTACTATCTGCCAAACTCTAGTACGTTTGTTATTAATATTAGTTACAATAAAGTTTGTTATTAATATTAGTTACAATAATTAACATTAGTTTTGTAATAATGTAATACCTACTTAATTTGTTTCATATAAGTGTACGTTACTATGGTAACTAGTTCATAACATCAACAACAAGTGAGTAAAATACGTTCAACACACTCAAAGAACAATAAATCAACTAAAGCAACCATATAGACATGATATGTGTCTATTTAAAGAAATTTCATTTCAGAAAATATAAAAGCAAAGCAAAAATCCCATTTAAATAGGATATAGATGCAGTATAATCATATCTGGTAGGAGGTGTTGATGGCTTGCGTTGTTTGGCTATGCGGGCGCTGAGCAAATATGACGGTGATTGCGATTCTGTCAGAAGTGGATCAGCGTGCTGTGGTTCAATTTTTGACAGTGGAGGATGTCAGTAGTTTGAAATTAATATCTCAAAAGGATAATGAAGGTTAATGAGTAATTTCAATGTGTGAAGAATGAAGATAGGCAGTTTCAGCGTCTCCTTAGACGACCAAATGTACGATATATTTGCACCAAGCCTACGTCACACAGCCGGAGAGGTTTTTCTACAACTTGCTATGATTACATTAATCTTTTGTGCAACTGCCGGAACATGATGCATTCTACTTGAATGCTTATTATCATAAATAGATAATTACGTAAACTAAAGATGACACTTTCACTTATTGCCACGAAAATGCTTTTCGCACTCAAGCACATAACTAATGTTTTCTTAGAAAAGAACTATAACGGATGGTTGTGCGTAGGAACAGAGTATTCTAGCTCTCTCTCTCTGACCTGCTTTCTATTTTCCTCAATAATCTACTCCAGTGCAAACATATCGTGCGCGAGGTTGGCCTTGATGTAAATTAGTTTGCAGTGAGAACTATTAGCAGATGTACATTCAATGATGTGAAGAGCGGCATTTTGTTTACAAATAAATACTTTGCTATCGAGAATGTCACACTGACCATGGTGTACAGAGTAAATTATTATTTTTGACTCTTTATTGAAGTGAAAGATTATGTAACGTGTCGATGTGTTCTTTGGCTTCCAAGAGAATATATAATTAATTATTGATTTTAATTCCCCGATGTTTATCCTATCAAATATGACCAAAAGAATAATGTATGTGAACGATGCTAAGAATCTGACAGTTTTTCATATACGGAATGTGAATTTCTAGCAGAACTGTTAGGAGACACTGATGATAATTGTGAGGAAAAGTGATGCGATGCCGATTCAGCGGCACTGAAGATGGAGACATTTTTCAGAATGTTAGTATGAAGGGAAAAGCTCATTACTACCAAACTGGCAAGGAAGACCATTCCGCGGTAAACTGTAATTCATTTATCTGGAGCTAGAGGCACTTGAACTACGAAACCCTTTTCTCTCTGTTAACACAAATACTGTAGTGCAGCACACTAACGAAGAAATTCGGTGAAGGGCTCTTTTCGCCTCTGGTGACTATAAAGAAATCTTTGTTGGGTCACACCTATCTTTCAGATCTCTGGTCCAGTGTCTTTGGGGTTTATATTTTCAGAGTTACAACGAGTCTGCGTCAACTTAAAATTTTATCTTCATGCTTACGATTTGTTCACAAAATAACAAGCTCAATTAGAAAGGATGAGGAACATGTTGGCAATTGAAAAATCTTGGATTCGTTCATAAAAACTGCGTGTCATTTTATAAACCTCATTATTACCTCATAGTAGATAAGCAGAAAGTTGATTTTAGATGTAGATGTCCCTTGAGAAAGATGAACACTGTATGAAAGTGAATGCGTTTGGGGTATGTTGGAACTGTCTCCAAGGAAAGTATCGGAGTATTACGTGAGGAAGCTGTTCACTCCTGTATATGATACAAACAAGAACTAAACGTGGGACAATTTGTTTATTTCCCATATCAACTGCTCAGAGGATGTCAACCTGCACCAGCTAATTGTCTTCCGAATTCTTCATTGGGAAAGGTCCGATTAGTTAACCAATTGTTTTATGGCGCATGTCTTTGAGCTCATATGTGTCAAAGAAGAACAAAAATGCATTAATGCTCTTCACCATGTATAGAGATAATTATATAGATACAGAAACTGAATAACCACAAACGATTCTCACTTACAGAGTAACAATAGGAGGTATAAATGCTTTTGATCAATAGTGTGACTAACTTAATTGCGAGAGCTACAATGCACTGGCCCTTGCGTTTCTAGTTTTCAATTTTGTATCAGAAGAATATAAATGACACGGTACTGTTTCCCTTTGTAAATCCAAGGACAAAATATGTACTTTCCATAAGATTTTTCCAGAACTTTTTGCTAGCCATTTATGGAAAGACGGCTTAACAAACTAGGCATCCAGCGAAACTTGAATCTTCGATGCACTTGGACTTTTACACCCAGACACTAGAACTTGCGCATACCGGTGTCAAAGAGGAAAATATCTACTCTATTCGTCTACTACTAAGATCGCAAAACATGCCCAATGTAAAATACATGCAGATATTTTAATATCATTAACATAAAACTAAACTTTGAGAAAACTGTGACATATGAAGTATAAGCAATGAACAGATAATTGGTTTGTATTCATTGCTCTTAATTGTAAATTTTTATTAGGTGTAGCATGGTTTGTTTTGTGTTTTGATGTTTAGTATCCAATGGAAGATACATTATAAAATATAGTGAAACAATTATATTTGTTTGCAAATACGTTTAAAAATATTTTGTAAGTGGTTTCACATAATGAGAATGTCGAATAAACGATCAAATAAGTGATTAGAAAAATAAACAATACATAATATGGAAATGTTAGAAATGTAATAAGGGTCTCCAGTGACACTGGGATACAGACCATGTAACAATTGTGAACGTGTGCAGACGAAGGGTTAAATGCATTAGAATTTATTAGACTTCGCTATAGTATTTCTTCCACGCTCTTGCGTTTTGCCCCGTCCTCCAGCTCCAGACTTTATGGCCGATGCAGTCTTCGTCGCCATCGGTCATCAGATAACCGGATGAAAAGCGATACCTTACATCTATTTAAATAACTTTTGGGCTATAAATACAATATCTGAGAATACGGGTACTGGTCTTTGTAGAAAATGCTACCAATGACGAAGTTGAAAAGAGTATCAAGTTACACAGGAGTGGTTCCAGATTTTACATTAGCATTGAGCTACAAACAGTCATAAAGCTCGAGTCGCACCCTAGGATTTTAGTCACCATTGTACAAAGAAAGACAGGGTACTACACGATCTAGTAGTTTTATGGTTGCTGTTTTACAGTCCAAATCCTTGTAAGAAGAACAACATCCGGCTGCAATACAGGATTTGCTTTCGCGCACCGTCAGTTTACTGCCGTGACGTGAAGCAAGATCGTGTACGAGAAATAGCTGTCTCCTAAATCTTTGTCCCTAGTTTTTCTTCTGTAAAAGGCTTACCAAAGGAACAGAAGGAAAGAATTACCAACAATGGAAAAATAATGCAACTAGAGGTGCGTATTCAGTTACAGTTGCCTAAGAACACCCCTCTTATTACACTGATAAGAGATTTTAGATCCTCTTTCAACTTGTTTGTTTGTTTAGCTGCAACAATGTCCCTGCTTAGAATAGTTCGTATTTGCACTTATATTTAGTAAACATGCATATTTACATTTTATTTATAATCTACATTGCCCAAAAAACTAGTTATCCATTTTCGGGAATAAAAGGATTTCTATGTATATCATTCTTTGAACAACAGTTCATATTTTAAAAGCACATAGTTTTGTTATGTATATAATGAGATAAATATCGTAACTCTTGAAATAATTTAATTAAAACAACAAGAACTAGAGAACCAGAAATAGATAAAACACTTGAAAATAGTCACACAATTTTCGCCAGATTTCGAACAGTCCGTGCTCTTTTTCAAAGTCAGAAGACAGGTCTATGAAGAATAACTAGAGTTGTTTGAAATATAACGAACATTATGTGACTATTTCAGTGTTTTGTCTATATCTGCATCTCTTTCTTCTTTTTTTTTGAATAGTGTTTAACGCCCGTGTTTACTATAGAGTCACCATAGGCGTTGGACACTAATGATACAAGAGATGAAATATATATTAGGAAAGGATTTTTTTAAGGAAGGAAACGTTCCAGGCCTAAGTTTAGAATACTTCCCAGGCATTTTCCATTTATGAGGACTGAGAAAAATCTGGGGATTCGAACCGCAAACCTCCCGCTCATATGTGCAGGATTTAATGACCTCTGGCACCCGTGGAGGTGTTGCTCTCTTTCTGGTTCATATATATGTGTGTGTGTGTGTGTGTGTGTGTGTGTGTGTGCATTACTTAATACATAGCAAGATTTAAACCTGGTTATCTATCGCTATATGCCAAAATATAGCTGATATTTCTCTATCTCTGAGTAAACTTTCAGATTTATGAGTAGGTAAAGCATCAATAAGTGTTAAATTAAAAGCATTATCAAAATCCTTACAGTGAGACAAAGCATGTTGGGCAACCGGCAAGGAAGACTTAGTTTTAACAGAAGGTCTATGATTGTTCATACGTAGCGAAACAACAGTAGAAGTTAAACTAATATAAAATGCTTTGCAAAGCTTTCAAGATAACATATATACGGCGTTCTTGGAAGAACAGGTAGCAAATGAAGAAATGTTAAATTCTCGGAATAAATTTGGGCTACGGAATGAATTACATGACATATTTATTGCAAATTTAGCGCATTGGCAAGGACCGGGCGAAGTAATTAAAGCTAGGTTTTTAATATACGTGTCAAGAGATGAAAAGTTGTTACGAATATGGTGGCCATAGATTGAAAGATAAAAACGAATAACTATTTTGGTTTGTAGGATATGACAGCTATCAAAATGAAGATACTGTTGTAAGTTGGTGGGATTAATTGTGCACGTCGTAATAAAAGAACTATTGCAAAAGAAATATCAATATATAGGAACGTAGCAGCATTGGAAGAGACAGAAGAAGTGAACATAACTGAAAAGTTGGAGTTCAGGTTGTATGAATAAATTCTGAGCCATAGGACCAAAGCATGAATACATATATCATCAATGTATTTCAATCATAATAACGGAACTAGAGGTTCTGACTTAAGAAATTCTTCCTCTAAGCGAGCCATAAAAATACTGGCATAAAACGGTGTCATTCAGGTGCCCATTGCAGATATGTAATTTGTAGATAATGTTTATTATCAAAACTAAACGCATTGCGAGTGAGAACCAATAAGCAAGATGACAAATGAAATCTGTGGATGTGGTATGAGGAGGTGCTCGAGAGCCCAAGAAATGTCTAACAGCAGCTAATCCTTCATGATGGGGAATGTTAGTATGGATTGACGTCACATCAATAATTACCAGAAGTTTATTAGAATGTACCAAAGGGTCAACTTCCTAAGACGGCATATTATATCAAAGATCCCTACCATTTTTGAGTATGCTTAAGAAAGTATAATAACTACTTATACTAACATTCTTTACAATTAAATGAATACGTAAGCTTCCAAGGCTCGAGTTCATAGTTAGAAGATAAATTAAAATCTTAGCTTCTCAGATAATTTGCTCGATAAAGTGCAGATAAGTTTGAACGAAACGTCGCGCCCAATTTAACTCTTCAAAACACGGCAACAACCAGAAGCTAAGAATTTAATTTATCTATTAACTATATTCTTCACCATTGCCTAAACATAACAAATGGTAGTAACTAAATCTACTAGCGAAGAAATGCGTTGGATGGGGAATAGAAACTGGCTCCTATCGAGCGCGGCTTGAACAGTTTTTTTTCATGAATTTTTAGGGAGAAAATATATGTGGAAGTATTAGGAACATTAGGAGTAAGTAGCGTGATATCTTGGGGACTAAGTCCTCCTGCAGTACCAGAAGAAGAGATAAACGAAGCTATATCTTGATTAAACTTTACTGCAGGGTCGGAAGACAATAGTTCATAAGTGACATCATCAAGCTGTCGGTAAGCTTCCGCAATGTAAGAGGGTCCTTTATCAGTCGAAGAATTACTACATTGGGATTATTAAATAGCTTTTTAATAATGACCTCTCGCGTAAAATTGTCTTTCAGGGTGATCTTATATAAAAATGAATAATCACTAATGAAACTTAAAATAAACATTTCTAAAGGATGGCTAGAAGGTAAAGAAGGAGATTCAAGTTTGGAGGCTGGGCGAAACTGAAGAAGGTAGGGAATGATATTTGGCGTAGGTTGAGTAAATGTCTTCTGCCTTTGAAGAAGAATACGAGTTGTTCGTAATAAAGCATAGATTTTGTGATTTTAAGTGCTGTATATATTCCTGCTTCTCTAGATCTTATATATATATATATATATATAATGTAACAAATTAACAGTAATTATAATAGTAGAAAAGGATACAACACTAAGAAAAAGTCACACTTGAGATCGCCATATTTCGAACTCGTGGAGTCCTTCTATGGCAAGAAGACAAGTCACTTAGTGATATTCATAATATACGCCACAAGGAAATGTTTACATTTACATTATTTTAAATTTACATAAGATGTATAATATTAATGAACTTTGAAAACAATTTGAATCTATAATCTCATATGCAAACAAGATTGCAATTATATTTGGTGGTGCCGGATGGAATATTTGTAGAAATGCAAATGAGGATATAAAAATAGAATTGTTGCTGGTACTCATCGTTCCATTCCGAATAAAAGAGGCGTCCCACGGGGCTGTTACGGTTACCAAGGAGAAATTTCAATTACATTGAATTTTCCTACAGAGAGCAGAGGAACAAGAGGTATACCCATCGCCTCTAGCAGTCTGACAGAGCACTAAGGATTTCTTGGTAGTAATATCGGCCTATAATTTCGTACAAGGGACGTCTTTTTTTGGATATTGCCTTCTTTAACGTGCCTTAAATTTACAACAGAAGACCGATGGCTCTCGGAGGATTTACACTCGATATTTTACATCCTAAATAAACGTATCAACTCTGGCCGGATTTGAACCCGCAGCCTTTTGGTACAGCGCGCTATTCCTAGACCATCTAGGCCGATATAACTAAAGATTGACTTGATATAATCTGTTGTCTCTTAGTATTTTAAAACGGTTTTAATCCCATTTTCTTTAGCGGTCTTAGGTATAGGTAAAATCAATCACAATGATGAGCAATGCGAAGGTCATCATTCATAACTATAGCCCAAATCATACATACACTTGCTTCGCCTTAAATTTGTGTACTTCTGTTAAATGCCTGGGAATTATTATTGATCAACAGCTAAAATATTTTCAAGGGATACAGTTAATGCAGCGACCTCAAAGTTCAATTCTGATAAAAATTCGTCACAGAAGCTTCACAATAAAATGTGAATCAGCTTTTATTTAAATTCAGTTGAGTGTTATCAAATAATGAGATAAATGGTGAATAAATTAAAAAAGAAAGATAAACTGCAATAATTGATAAGTTTTGACTTGAATCAAATGATATGAAGAAACTAACACAATACATGTAATAAGGGTAAAATAAAAACTCGTAGCGACTGTACCAATGAAATTAAAGAATGTGTATGAAGTTTAATTAGTTTCATTATAATTTGCAAATTTAATATTTGAAATTACTGTAAAACTTGAGTTACTAATTTAGAACAACAATCGTGTACATTTACTTAATTCACTTAATTTAAAAATCAAACATAAAATATATTATTTAATGCATTCATTTTAAACAAAATATTTTTCTCAAAAATTAAAAAGCTCAAAAAATGTAAATTTTAGAGAAAGCTATTCCTTATGATGTGCGTAAACTTATTGGTGAACTTTATGTTGCCACTATAGAACACATATATTACAGTGCCAGTTAGCGGTGTATTTGATAAAATTAGATACCATTAAGATAAAAAACTGTTAGGGATAATTGATCAAAGAATTCTCGAATAGCAGAATTGCTTGATTTTTACAATTGAAAATTGCCTAAATCACTACTCATTTAAGACTTGATTGCAGTGGTCATAGTATTAGGTTGACCAGGCATTTTTTCATATAAAACAATTTCTTTGTTTGTCCCCGAGTTATTAGGTACCGGATGATTTGTTTATATTTGCTTAACAAATTATTTTTAGAACCGTTTAACACATGTTTAAGCATATTTATTTCTTTTATATATTCTCTATATCTAACACGGCAGCCGCGGTCTTCTTAAGTCGGTCCTGGTGGTGTAGTGGTTACCATACTTGCCTCCTAAACCCAAGATCGCGGGTTCGAACCCGGCCAGGGCCGATGGATTTTTTCGGGGCGTAAAAATCCTAAGTATGGCTCCCTTCGTACATTTACGGTACGAAAAAGAACCTCAAGCCTGAAAGATTTGTCGACCGTTTCACGCCCTGAGTTGAATGGGACGCTGATGACCTGATCTGTTAAAGGGCGTCCATAATTAAATCATTCAAAAAAAAAAAGGTCTTCTTAGATCCTTTTGGAGAAAATGTTTGACTGCTAAGTCAATATGTCAGATATAACGTAAGGGCGTTGTTAACATGAGCGTGGCATTGAATTGTTTCAGGCAATTCAGTGATGGCGATACTAATTCTGAAGAAAACCCGCTCTATAAACAACTTTCAGCTACACAAAATTTGGTTCTGGGCCCTTTTCTCGAAGAAGATCCGTTTTCCAGTACTCGTGAATTGTCAGAAAGGTTTTGTGTCTCAAAACAAAATAGTTATGCTCGTGCTACAACTTGTCGAATTTGTCCCAAAAGTAAACAGGATCTTCGCAGGTTTAAGTCTTCGTTGCCTGGTTTTAATAAATAAAAAGCGCGTTGTACTGCAACTAGACAATGCTCCTACCCATCGCTCAAGATTGACCAAATAAAATATCCAGGAATTTGATGGAGTGGAATTGTTGCTTCATTCAGCACACAGTTCACATTTGCTGCTCTTTCTGACTGTGGTTTGTTTTGGTCATTACACCATTTCTATGAGGAAGGCGATTGGATAATACTGAAGTCATCAAAAACACGTTTCAAAGTTTTTCGCCTCTATATCCCAGGAATATATGATAAACAGATTCGAGTACTGACAAAGAGATGGAGTCCAGTTGTTCAAAATGAAAGTGATGGTCTATATTTTGAAGAGTAATATTATTTTTATTATTTGTTGTTATGTTAAGTACTAGTTATACCAAAAAAAATTCTTCTGCCCAACCTTGTACAGCTCTCTTCCTTCCTCTATTCTAGAGCTGAGAAATACAATAAACGTCATATTTCTCTATATGGTCTCCTGTGTGC
This sequence comes from Metallyticus violacea, assembly GCA_030762175.1. Lineage (NCBI taxonomy): Eukaryota > Metazoa > Arthropoda > Insecta > Mantodea > Metallyticidae > Metallyticus > Metallyticus violacea. The sequence goes on along the minus strand of CM060833.1, from coordinate 78,081,207 downwards.
ACTTAATTGGAGATAAACAATCATTATTTTTATCTACAGTGAGTTTTCTAGCCTTGGTATATTCGTTTGTTTGCATTGCTTTCGAATCAAGAGACACTTAATATTAAACATTTGTAGATTAATAAATGATAAGTACGAAAATATTTGGATTATTATTTGATAAGCATTTAAGAATGCAAGAAGGTTTTATGCATAGTGGTGGTTTCCCTTTAAATGTATTGTGATGCAACAGAGAGTAGATGATAATTTGAATGGAAATGTTTTTGCTGCGCCACATGTTTAGAATAGAGTGAAATATTCGACAGATGAGATGGTGAATTTGGGCTACCAGATGAAATTAAGTAGTCAAAGTTGACCGAATGGTGCTATCAGCTTTATCAGCCTTGTTTTATAGATGTCTGCAGTAGCCGTGAGGTCGTATGTCATTCTGATAAAGGACAGGCGAGTCCTAAATGTAGTAATATTTATTTTTAACGCTTTTTCAATCCATATAAAAGTTACTATTCAGTTGGAAATAAAAAAAAAAAAAGCTTTCAAACCATACTGAAAGAGCCATGGTGGAATCCATACAACGCTCGTCCGATTCAATGGTGTATGGAAAAGTTTTCAAAGGCCAATTGATTATTATAGAAGCTCTAGATGCATTCTGCATAAAAACTAGCAATTTATTAGGCAGGTTCTTTGAAGTGATGAACATTACTTTGGATGTAACCCCTGTGCCAATAGACGCAACTTACACTACTGGGCATTCCAAAACCCTCCACTAGGTTCTAAAAAGTTTTAAACGGAGCTGGTGAATCTGGTGATCTCATAGGACCTGTGTTTTTTAAGTAAATCTGGTAAATATGGAATTTCTCCAGAATATTGTAATATCGGTACTCAGAATTTGATATATGAGGTGCTACATCAACTAGAGGTATATAATTGATGTGACCTACAATTGACCGTCACAGTGAAATGTATCTGAACTAACACGCTTAATCTCAAGATATAACCCCTCTTTTCAGTTATATCAAGTTTCAGGAGTGTAAACAGAACCTAAGAAATATGACGACTTACGAATATAATACTTATGCAATTATGACCACAAACATTTCTCAGAGATGTTCATGAATACAGAATGACATTTGCATAATTAGGAAGCATGTTAAAAACACGTTTACGAGTAATTTCAATTTAGAACGCCTCCTTGGTCTAATGTTAGCGTTCCTAACTGCTGGTCGGGAGGTCTAGGGTACTATTGCCGGTGCTTTTTCTAAGTTAGGATGTCTGGGATAGATTTCACCCAGCCTTGTGAGGACAATTGGGGAGATGCTTGATAGAAAGCTTTAATCATAAAAGCTGCGATCGGCAGTGTGTCGACATGCCAATCACATGCTCTCTACCAGTGATGTCGCAAGATGGAGGTAGAGGAAGTAGCAATCTCTACGGTACCTAAAGCCCGTAACGCTAACAAGGCCTAGAGACAGAAATGTTTCCTTTTTTCCGTTGGAGAATCTTTGTTAATTCTGAAAAAATGCACAGAAATTGAGCAAACCACGCTATTATCTGAGTCAGAGTCGATTAGCTTATAGGCCAATAGTATGGAATCAAAATCGTGAGAAAGCAAAATTTGCAGATAAACTGAAAAGGCAGTAAGTGCTATAGAGGCCCAATCTCTGGAAGTATTAAAGTGCAGAAGAAGGGGCATATAAAATATGCACGCATCTTTTTGTGAGTAATGCCAAAGTAATGCTGGAATTTCTCTACGGAGTAATGTCAATTGTAAGGAGGCGGTTTCGTTGGGGGAGCAACTCTTCGTGAGTGGCCCACATGTGTGCCTAATCTGTGAGAAGCGGTTTTTGTAGAGAAGGTGTGATGCCGACTCTGATATGCCCAATTGATTGCGTAGCCTCTCAATGAGTCAGGAACTGCTCGTCGTTGTCGCCAAGGCTTCGGTGGGAACAATTTCTCAGGGGTCTGTCGCTTAGTTTTGTTGAGCGGGACTCAACGAGACTTGGAAAGAAATTACAAAGGGTAAATTTTCACACGACACGGCATAATGTGATTGTGTAGTTTAGTGGCTTTAAGTTCTCTACTGTCTTTTGGTGATCTTTGGTCGCGAAGACTAGACGATGCGAATTCAATTGTCGCGTATAACTCTTTCGAAGCGTAATAAGAGCAGTTTCATTAGATCGTACCGCGTGCGTAACAATGAGTTGTATATTACGAGTTACTTTAGCTAATGTTGCTACGAAGATATAGACGAGTACTTCCTGCCTGTACTGGTTGAAAACTGCTTGCCTGAACTAAACTTGTGAACTGCGTCGAACTTACTAGAGAACTTGAGTGACAAAATGCTTAACACATTTGAAACCACTGGCGTGAAATACGTCAATTTGCCTCGAACTTGACTATAAAATGCTTAATTTAGTGGGGCGATCACTCCCTTATGTACTAAATACAAATCCGAATTCGTTGACCAAAATCGACACGGAAATGTGTGCACTTTCCTTAAAAGTCCTTAAAATATTATCAAATCGTTGGGTGACTTGATATTATTTTACTAGCATTTCATTTGCTAGATTCGTGCACCTAGCTATTGGCTTCCCTTTAAGAGTTTAAAGGGATATTAGCCCCTTAAGTTCAGTGTCCCCTACCACGGGTTGGTTACACTCTTACGACATTCACTTGTTTACTTCGCAAACTGAAAAGTCTTCCCTTTAAGCTTGTGCCCGATCAGATGGAAGGCCATATAAACTCTTTTTAAAATGTTTTACGGACGTGTTTTGAAAACTACGTGCCTTAAACGAAAGACACACCAAAAACTTCTAAGTACAAATCTCACGTCTTACTTACATTATTATTAAACAAAAATAGTATTTACATTATTAGTGTCATTGATAAAACTCTGATCACCTGGCTGTAAATGAAGGTGTACATGACGATAAAGTACAATTAAATAGCTATAAAGAAATACAAAATAATTATGTACCATCATATTGTTACGACTAAGGTTGTGACTTAGGGGGTAGCTATTTAGGAGGGTGATGGTAGAGCAAACCCCAGTGTGCCATGCCAACTTAGTTTATTGTAGAGGAGACATGTCCCCAGTCTGAGTTGTAATTACAAATTATAGCCTCGACGGGCCCTTACCTTTCAGGAATCTGTCACAAGAATTCCGAGGGTGTGCGTCAACGTTGACAGTCCGTCCTCCAGGATGCCAAAGCGAGAGAGAGAGCCAGAGAGCCGAGACTGAAGACAAAAGACAAAGACCAAAGATTCCCAGCCGTGGTTCTATTTCCACTTATATCATTTTACGATTGATTAGGACGGTCTATACATTGTAACACAAACTATACCAAGTATGGTGTGCCACCATCTTAGATTTAAATTATATTAACCAATTGAGGAAGTATGTGTGCATGTATCTAAATCTTTCCTACACCGCTTGAGAGATTCAAGCTCAGCATGATTTTGCTTGTTACTAGATACTATAAAATGCTGTGTAAGCAGATCCGTGAAATGATTGACACTTAAACGTATTGAAATTCCCTAAGGCGATCACGTTAAGGCAAGATACGAAATGTATAATCAAATTAATTTATTTTATAAAAATGTTAATTTGCAGCACCCTTCAGCAGTACATGCGACAATATTAATTGTATTTACTTCGGATAGGATCCAAGGAACGGTTTCACAACAAGTAAATCAACTATATGTTATCGCATTTTACCTTGAAATGTTTCCTATTCATAAGTGGTTGATTCTTAAGTTTTGATCTCCTTGAAAATTTCACCTTTCAGGCCGCTTGTAGGCTACTCCTCCATAACTTTCTTGGGCTTTTTCAATCTTTTCAGGAGGAAATATGCTTTTGGGAATATTTTGTGTTCTATTTTCTGGACAAGTGTTTAAATAATAACCAACCAATATCAGTTTGACTTACTTTTTCTCCCGAGTAATACAATACATACATATGTATAATATAAAAGAAAAATAAAAATAAAGTAACACCATTAACAATGTAACAAATTAACAGTAATTATAATAGTAGAAAAGGATAAAACACTAAGAAAAAGTCACACTTGAGATCGCTATATTTCGAACTCGTGGAGTCCTTCTATGGCAAGAAGACAAGTGACGGTGATAAAAGTAAATATTGAGTATCGAAGGTAACGTTATGCATGGAAACAGATGAAACTAGAAATAAGAGTAATAATAATATGTAAGATTTAAACCAGGTGGTATACGCGCTTTATGTAAAAATATAGCTGCCATTTCTTTATCTCTGAGTAAACTTTCAGAGCATTGTGTAGGTAACGCACCAATAAGTGTAAGAGTAAAAGCATCATCAAAATCCTTACTCTAAATTAAGGCATGTTGGGCAAGCGGCAAGGGAGACTTGGTTTTAACAGAACGTCTATGATTGTTCATACGTAGCGAAACAACAGTAGAAGTTGAACCAATATAAAATGCTTTGCAAAGCTTACAAGATAACATATATACGACGTTCTTGGAAGAACAAGTAGCAAATGAAGAAATTTTAAATTCTCTGGATAAATTAGGGCTGTGGAATGAATGGCAAGGCATAATTAGCGTACAGGTTTTGCATTTAGGACGTTGGCAATGATATGAGCCAGCAAAGGGATGTGGTAAATTCGGAAGAGATAGGTTTCGGCGAAATATACTTTTAAGTTTAGGGGGTGTACTCTAATCATATTCAAATTTAAAAATTCTCAACATTCATCAATATCAATGATGAACGATGGTTTTAATAATTTACGGTCATAAATAAACGTCTAAAGCAATTCGTGGAACACGTTTCTGGGTAACTTTTTAACATATTGGCAAATGATTTTTCTACCTGGAAAACGATTGCCAGGATATTTTCTTGCAAATTGCCTGACCACTTGTGCAAGAATTCATTTTCGCATATATGATGTGTCGTACATAAAAACCCGTTTTCAAGAATATATGTAGTGATATAACTAACAGAGAACAATTATAACAGCACTGAACAATGAAAACACCGAGTAACACTGGAACGCACAAGCTCGTTGACTAAGCCTCCCTCAAATTAACTGCAACTGCTACCTACAGATATATTATATGGCCTCGAGAACTGCCTTCTCGCAGTACGCAGCCTCTCTCTGCCCGCCCGTAACTCAGATAAGCTCAATGTTCGGGGCTATACAAAGAGAATGAACCGATTTCACCGAGCTATATCTTATTAAAAAATATCACACAGTTTTGACCAAGTCACACATATTCTACTGATACTCAAGTTTTATTTCCTGTCCTTCAAGTGTTCAATGTAGCCACCACCTCCAACACGGGCCACATCAAGGCGATATGTGAATTCCTCCCAAAAGCGTTGCAGAATATCACGATCCACTGAGTTGCTTGCTGTTGTTATTCTATGTTTAAGGTCATCCAGGTCAGAGTATTGGCGGAACAAGAGCATTGTTCTTAATGTCACAGAAAGAAGTCCCAAGGAGTTAGATCTGGAATATCTGAGTCCACGCGGGAAAGCAAGGTCTTGAACCCCATTCCGACCAATAGTCCCCGAGGCAGAGTTTCATTCAAAAAAAGTTCGAGTTCTTGGCAGAGGGCGTGTGCCTGTTGTTAAATCTTCTTCTAAAAGTTTGCTGCACTATGACAACACAATCAGTTTTCGCGAACTGGAACGTAGAATAGCTTTCGCTAAGGTGTTATTCTGAGCGTTACAATGCAACTGAGGGCAGCGCTCTACTCACATTTGGCAACCGCTGCCATTGGCGGGGAGGGGAAATGCGCTCAGGTGGCTACAATTTGAAACTTGGAAACCTGATCTTAACTAAGATATCAATTCCTTCTTTTTTATTATGCTTAGTTTGTGTATATATTGTGCGAAAATGTCGTTTAATGTGGATACTGCACTCTTATCTTTAGTATTTATAATTAAAATTCATATTTCGTGACTTTTATCTCTTATAAGTGTAATATCAACATATATACTTTCATTACTATATTTTGTAGCATACCCAATGTTTTATTTGCTCCAATCTACCAACTGAGATATATTTTATATTTGTTTTCAAATAATAATAATAATAATAATAATAATAATAATAATGATAATAATAATAATAATAATAATAATAATAATAATGATAATAATAATAATAATAATAATAATAATAATAATAATAATAATAATAATAATAATAATAATAATAATAATAATAATAATACGGTGGGTTTCTATCTGTATGGAAGATGTTCAGAGTCTAAATAATGACTACTTCAAGGCTGCGTTATGAAGGAAGGTTCTGGAACTGAAGTGACAGCAGTTTTATCAATATTATTATGCTCAGTTGACAAAAGTCTTGTGTACACAGCAATTTTAACAGTTAGTAACAATGACAAAATAAATTTACCGCGACTTCGGCAATGGATCAACCAAAACGATATCGCTGACATTGGTTATATGTTACGGTTGTGATGTTGATGGTAAATCTTGGGCCACTGTTAGATAGAATGCTGGTCGCCACAGATTTCGTTTGAGAGCCTTGCGGCAATCTGTGATGCCACTCACAAATCACTGATCCTCTTACCATTACTTCACATCCATTGGCTATATTCTGCGGTGATTCTATGTATGTAGCTTTGGGCATTGTTGCCCGAAGCTAAATGTGCAAATGTTTTCCGAAGCATTAGCATTTAAGCGTAGCGAATGCTGGTAGCGCCTTTAGGTATTTTCAGAAACGATTGGTAGCATGTGTTCACTGACCGTAATATATTCCTACGCTTACTAAAAAAACGAGAAAGTATCTGAACTTATTGGATGCTTTGCAGATATCTTCTTTCGAGAATTTTACATGTTAAATTATGGTACATATGATGGTTTTGTAACCGAATAATAATTCGAATGCCAGTTCAAGTTTTAGACTCGGAAGTGTGGTGGAAAGAAAACTCCTAGAATATGGCCATAGAAATATAACTTTTCAATGCGGAAAAAAGCGTTTAATAGTACCATTATGGTGTATTAGACAGCAATAGTTGTAAATGTGATATATATATACATCGAATTAATATATATATACATCGAATTAATTTATATTGAAAATGGTGTAAATTAGCAAAATCTATAGCAAAAAAAAAAAAAAAAGTTGAAACTTTCAAAATATTCTTCATATAAAAGTGAATAACAGATTTGACCCCCCCCCCCCTCCAAAAATCCATGTGGACACAAACATTTAATGAAACCTTTCCCTTAAATAAAAAATGAAATATTTTAAATCCTGCCCAAAATGACAAATATTATTCATTGACTTCATAATCCAACTTCCCTATTCATTAAGAACATTAAAAAGGCAACTTTACGTTAATATGATACATGCATTTTACTACATTGGAATGAAACTTTAAGATGTGTGATACAGGGGACAGGGTTTAACCTTCACAGAAGTCTCCGGGCCTAAGAGCCTTGAAGAGAAAGCCAAAAGTATAACTCGCGTCACCCAGAGACGATCCTATGGAGGGAATGCGAGTTTTGACGTTATCCAAAGGGCTAAAAGCACTTAACTGCTGGAGCTGCTGCTGGAGTGAAGTGCCCAAGTACCCGAGCGGCTAGCCCGAAGTGATTGACAGGGGAGAGAGCGGAAGGTCACAGTGACTGGCGCAGTTGTTAGCTAGATGATAACACTTCAGGATCATTGGTGTAATAACGCAGGCGGTTAGAGCATCATGGTACACTTATTAATATAGAATAGTGGGTTGAAACACAACCGAGTTCTGCCGGAGTTAAAGGAGATTTGCCACAATTACAATGAATCACTCTCTAAACCTCTAGGTCCACCGGTTTCCAGGATTTGCTCCCGACAGATTAGGTCAGTGTGTGTGTGTGTGTGTGTGTGTGTGTGTGTGTGTGTGTGTGTGTGTTGCGAATTGGAATAAGAGCACATTTCTCTCCATTAAGAATATTTCACCCGTCTAATAATAGTTTGCAACAATGATTTACTCTCAAAACCACTAGGTCCATGGTTTCTAGGATTTGCCCGAGGTTACCGACAGATTATGCGTGTGTTAGTTCGAATTGGAATAAGAGTAGATTTTCATTCATTATAATATTTCACTCGTCTAATAATGCCCTCATTACAGGGATTTATACGTCCCTATGCACTTATATTTTGAATTTTCGGCTCATTACGGTGGTTTACCCGAACTGTCCATTTTTACAAAGTAAAGTGCGTGTGGATAAGTTCTGCTCTCTCCGCTGTCACTCCCTTCTGGCTAGCCGCTCGGGCACCTAGGCACTTAACACCAGCAGCTGCAGCAGTTAGGTGAGTTTAACCTGCGGGTAACGTCAAATAAGAGAACTTGCCATTGTAGAACTTTCTATCATCAATCATCAAAACGTGGCTTGATCGGCAGGGGGTCCTGAGAAAGACCAAGGAGTAGAGATATTTCAAAGTTTGGTGGACAATCCAAACAACGCTCAGCTGATATCCCTTGGAATAAATTTAATCTCATATATTACAAATGTCTAGCAATGTGATGCTACGACGGTTAAAATGGATGTCAACAATTTTAAAAATTAAAGTGTAATAAAATGCTTAATTATTATACATTATTACATTTCTGCAAATGCCTTTCTTTCATTTGTTTCGATTACGGAAATGAAAACGGAGGTGTACTCGATTGCATGAGTAGAAGAAAGCTGGCATGCAACTGTCTTCAAGAAACTGTTCAATACTTATAGCATTACGTTTCAATGTTGAATGAGTAATCACTGAAGTTAAGATAAAATTTAGGTGATATTGTTATTTCGTATGTAATTTTCTGACGATTCCATCTAAGTAACCTGTTTCGTAACGAACATATTTGATACGTTATATAATATTTTTCATCTTAATTTGTATTTTAATTGTGTAAGAAAGCGTTTTCTGAATTACAATATATTTATTGAAGAAAACAAAAGCATATCGGTTAAAGAAAATTGTTTCAGATTAACGCAATCGTTTTAATAAATGATCTGTTGCGACGTTACTTATGAAGTTTGATCATTTTAATAATATTCGTTATTTTACCCCTCAATATTTTATTTGTAACACTTTCCGTTAAAATGCAGATATTCAAATATAATGAATTAAATACAGAGCCATTTATACTGTTATACTTTTTTAAATAATTTTGGGGATATATAAAAATAACTTTTAGAACTATGTCGACTATTAGAGAAATGCTCAAAGTTTTGTTTCGCAATGATCGCTCCATATAATTGCAAGTACGACTTCAAAGTCAATGTTTGAAATGTAGTGAGAAGGCGTATCGTGTCCTCGAATTTAGTCAATATCAGTCCGTTGTCAGCGCCAATTCTATTATTATATCTCCTAGGTATGAGATTCCTGGTGCCTGTTGCAGTTGACTTTCTAGGACCCCTTAGAGCTCTTTTTTAAAATAAAGGAAGGTCGCCTCTTTCAAGGAACCATGGCCGCTTCTTGAAAAACACAGCATACTCAAGAGTCATCGAGAAGTCGCTCAGAAGTCACTGTGTAGCAGATATTTCACTAGGAAGCGAATTTAGTTAGCAGCTGGTCGCGCGCAAAGGGTATAGCTATTGCGTTCACTTAAGCACCAAGGCAAGCACACATTCCAAAGTCCAAACCTTAGATACGGTGGGCGGATTACCTGCTAAAAATAGTTTTCCAAAGAGAGAATGCCAGAAATTAGTAGTATATTTTCTCCTGTGCACACCACTCAAGTTACCTGCTAATGGAATTACCGAAAAATCTGCCGATAACGGACTGATATTGATGAAGTTTTAGGATACAGAACGCTTTCTCAAATTTACAACTACGAACAGCGGCCGTTACGAAACCAAACTCAGAAATGTTCTTTATTCACCAGCATAGTAATAAATGCTATAAGATGATTATGCTCTTCCCAAAATAAGGATTAAACCCACGAAATAATTCCCAATGTAACAAGATTACATCATATAAAGCATAAAACAGGTTACAGTTACATACAAATATTCAAATCAATAAATATCTTCATTAATTAGATATAAGTTTAAGAGTTATAAGAAAGCATATTATGTAGTTGTATAATTTATTTGCCAACGTAGCAGCTCGTACTAACTTTGTTTTAGTCGTAAAGTTTTATACATAGTTATTTTTTGCTTGCGTGTGCTGTTAAAGCGCAAAACGATTTAGACCAAAATCGCACCAATACCTATCATAATAAGTTATCACTCTGACGACTGCAAGTGGACCTTCCATGTTTTTTTAATAGGGTTTAACGTCCGTTTTACTGATAAGGTACCACAGGCGGTGGACAATGATGATACATCAAAATTAAATTATGAATTAGGAAAGCAGTATTTTTTTAAGGAAGGAAGTATTTCAAGTCTACTCGTAAGTTTACGGCACCTCTCCCCGAGATTTGCCATAAATGAGAAATAAGGAAAGCCTAGAAAAATCTCGGTCCTGGCGGAAATCGAACTAGCTCCAGACCTCCCGCTCACGAGTCTGCGTCTGAACGACCGGGGCCACCGTGACGGTGACATTCTATAGCAATTTGTAGTTTCAAGATTAAGCATTAATTCTATGGCTATGCTACTATAATTCACTTTGCGATTAAGAAGGCTGGTATTTTAATATATTGTGTTATTATAGGCTATTGGTGCGCCAGAATCATTAACTACAGTGTGTTGTTGAGTAAACTTTACTACTGGAAAAAAGAAGATATACAAGAATAACTGCCGTTCTGTGAGCAGTGAGCTCAAACTTACTCACAAGTGTTTCCTCCTCCTAAATAGTTTTGGAATGGGAGAGAAATGATGTTTTGCTCCATTTATTTCCATATTACGTCACTAACCGCTAACGATATATTTGATTTTGTTACACATGTACAATTGCAGTTCCGTTTTGATTATTGAACTGCAATATGATACTTTCTAACAGACTGGAGCATAAATAGAAGGCCTCTTCTTAAGACGTATATGTTTTTAATAACTAGTGCACTCGTGTTAGACTATCTTCATGTAAAATCACGAAAGGCACGTAGTTTATATGCTTGAAAGGTCAGACCTTGAGACGCCTGGTAAAATATCAGGGAAGATATTGAAAAATTACGGAAGCATTGCTATTGTGAGCGGATGAGCATTTCATTAATTTTCCTTTAAAATGTCATTATTTAATTTTCGTAAAACGTAAATTTTCTCAAATAATTCTACTGAGCCGAAATTTATACAGAAGGTATTTGCGTTATTGTGCAAGCTATAATTTATAAATACAGTAATACAATATTTGGAATAAATGCTGGTATTAATAGTCCTGACGGGGAAATAGATATTTTGAAGAAGTCACTTACACATGAGCGTTGTCGTGATCATTCTCTATATACAATGCCGCTGGATGAATTAGCGGAGGTGTCGGAGTGACATCAGAAAACTTTACAGGATGGTATGTTTGTTATCTATGAAGGTCAGTCAATAAAGACTAAGAATGTTTTTTTTTATTTACAAAAATCCATTAGGCAGGTTCAAGGTTTTTTTTTTCGAACTAATCCCCCATTGAGTTGTATGCACTTGGCAATCCTGGAAGATATGCTGGAAGCTATATTTGATCTCCTGTTGACGACCGCCTCCATCTTACTCATGAGAGCCATAGATGAACCAAAACGCTGAACCCGTAACTCATTTTTGAGACGAGAGAATAGAAAAAAAAGGCATCCGGGCTTGATCCGGGCTGTATGGAGGATGCGGCAATGTGCATTGTTATGTGAAGGTAGCAAGCAGACGGATGCAGCTCGGGGCTTTTTCATGTATTTGGCTAGGACGTTCAAAACGACCTCGTATTGCTCCCAATAACCGTTTTTCATGTTGATAAACTTTTCCACGACAGTCGAAGAATGAAATCGTCATAATCTTTCCTGCCAATCGATCAACCTTTGCCTAGTTTGGTCTCGCATAACCTCATCACTTCCAAATTGACCTCACCAGTTTGCTTTCAAGATCGTAATGGTGAAGTCAAGCTTTATCATTTGTAATAATGGAATTTAGTATACCTCACCATGCTCCGCTAACAGACACTGGAGCAGCATCTTCTGTTCAGGCGTCAGCTATATCATCCTCATTTGGCACAGTGTAAGCGATGGTGTAGAATAGCGGCAGCGAGTTAATCGTGGTATGGTTCACTGCAGTGATTGGAGCACCTGGACCGCCCTGCTGTGTTGTTGAAACACCGGTCATCTTTAAACTATTTGAATCGCCGAATAGCGCTTGATTGTAACGGAACATCATCGCCATATGCTTACTATATAATTGCGTATGTTTCCATACTGGATTCCTGCGTCCGGAAGTAAACTCGTTAAGAAGCGAATCCATTTTACGCAGCTGATTGGCAAACACCCGCTCTGTACTAAGCCGTATGCTCGAACATGCTTCTAATTTTTTCTACCAAACAAATGAGATTTGTTCTCATGAAAATTTGTTTCGTCTCGGTATTTCCACTGTGTGATAAGAGAAAACAACATTTTCAATCATTAGTGACTAGCTCTTGTGTAACTCCTGTCAAGAAAACGTTGCGCCAAAGATTTAATGTCGATCTAATATACCCTTTTGTTTTTGCTGTTTTCTGGAAATAATAAACAGTGCACGATCTTTTAACATAGAAGTTAAACAGAGGATAACTTATTTTGAAAAACCAATGAGTACGCTCTTACAGTTTTCCAATGCGCTCATATTAAACGTTATCTTTTATAGGGCGCTCAATATACACCCATCCAAGTTGAGGAGCTTCTGGAAGCCTAAAATTTGGACTAAATATATCAGATATATTTATCAAATCCCTTTGTTGCTAATATTGTTTTTGTGCCAATACAGGATGTAAAATAGTCTTTTGTAACAGAGAAAATAAACGAAATGATCTAGACATCATGTTTTACTATTTGGAAGATAATTGTGTCAAGCCACCGAGTATCCAATAGGGTATGACGCAACACTTCAAAATGAACACAGAACCAACAATTGCAGTGAGGGGTTGGTGCATAATATTTCAAATTCTCGTGGGAGAACATCATGCCAGTCTACATGCAACTATAGAAGAACCGCAAAAAAAGCATGCAGTAAGTGAAACATCGCTTGCAGAACCTTACCGAACAGTGAAAGTAAAAATCTTAAGGGAAATTGTTAAATTTACAAAAGAGACTGGATAAATAATAGCACGGATAGTAGTATGTAGTATGCATCAAGTGTCATTCAGTAAATTACATGGGACAGTACCATTTGTGTTTCAAATTGTTAGAAAATAATGCTTCTAGAAAAATTAAGTTTTATAGCATTTTTATATCAAGAAAAATGCCCCGGAAGGACTCTGATAGCATACAAAAAATAACTCTCTGTATTAGGTATTATGGTGCTTTTCAAAGCCTAATACTCCCTAAATTCGTTTTATTGTGGTGGAGAACATTGATGGTATAGCATGAAATTATCTACGGATAGCTAGAGATGTATATCAGTGAATAGAGTTCGTCGACGACATGCGAAGTCAGAGTTGAAGACAATCGTTTAACTTATTAACTGTAGAGAATTGCAATGTGAAAACCTTATATCAACAACGCTACTCACTTTTGCTAATTAAACCACGACATAACTCAGAGCAAACGTTTTTCCTAGGATTAATATTTTCAACAATCTAGGAATGTTGTTGAAACTGTTGCATGGTTTTGCTGAGTCTTCCAACTTCAGTGGACAAATAATTCTTAATGCTACAGGAGAAGAAGGAAATACACTTTTAGATTGGGGTGTTATAAAATAAATGAAGGTAGACTTTAAATAAAGCAAATGGTCTAAAGTATCTCAAAATAAAATGAAAACTACGTTCTTTGGTCATGACAACATACTGGAAGTTAATTTTCTGAAATATTAATAGTGTTAATATTTAATAGTGTGGTAGGTACATTTCTTTGTTGATATAAGACGGTACTACTATGATAAATACTTAAAATAAATTGTTTTGAAGCAAAACAGACTGAATACTATAATAATACAGAGCTGTTCTAAATAAATGGAAGAGTGATTATTTTTATTATAAATAAAGTATTATTTAGAGAACATGTATGAGATATCAAGGGATAGGAAATCTCTTCAAGTTTGAAACCATACTTGTCATGCTTGTGCATACATTCATACGTCAGACGTATTGCTAACAAAACCATAGATGTTTATATATGGTAATAATTGAACAGTTGCTGCATTGAACATTTATAAACATTGTAGGTAATTTTGAAACATTTTCCTATCACGTGCTCATAGTTTTTCTATTTTTTACTTTTGAAAGTGCTATTCATTTAGAATAATTCTATGTTATATTCGATCCTTTTTTATCACCGTAATGGAAGCAAAAGCAGCTGAATGAAAAGTGAGGTTCAGGCGCATCGAACTGAAGGATATGAGAACATAGTCTGCAATGTTACCAAGATCGTTCTTCCTTTAGTTTTGAAATGACTATCTAGAACATCTGAGCAGTATTTTTCCTTTAAATTATTTAATTTTATTTTCCACTAAGTCTCTAAGGCTAGTGACAGTTTGCACAGGAGTTTTCATAGCTTTACAGTTATAAAATGGCAGAAACAGTATTCTCACGCTTTCCTCATAAGGCCGAAGCTTTACTGTATGCATTAACATTTAAGGACTTTATATCCGAGCTTGAATGGAAACGCTTTTATGTCATTCTGCTCTCTAACTAAACATAAAAATGAATTGGAATTGATTTTTGGTCACTGGGGCATGGAATGAGATAAAGTTGATCCTTAGGTCAACTGGCACTATACAAATACAGGATGATCACGAAGTTTCTATCCATTTTATTGAAATAATAGTTCTTAAATGAAATATTTTATTTAAGGGCACTCATTAACATCTTTGATCATTAGCGCCCTTCTAATCAGGGCGTGAAATGACCGATGAATTTTGCTCAAAGGCCTCTTCTTTCACGCTTGAGGTTCTTTTACGTGCCTAAATCTACTATGCGGGACCAAATTCTCTCCCAAAAGAAGCCATACTTAGGATTTTTACACCCGAAAAATCATCAAATCTGGCCGAGTTTGAACTCGCGATCTTGGGTCTACCAGGATATAGTGCAGTAGATTAAATTTATATGGTATATAGATAAGCTATGACTACAAGGTGAGTCAGATCATCTGCGACAAATTCGAAGGAGAGATAAATATCACAATGAGGAACATTTAATGTTAAAGATAACCTACGTCCTCTGAAGAGTCGCTAGAAGTTTTGCGCCCCTTGTTTGTTTTTGATTATACTATTTCAAACGTTAAGCCATGTGACGTTTATTTGTCCTTGCCGTGTACCTCTGTGTTTATCGATGCTTATGCAGTTGAATACAAGCGCTTGAGGATGGACGTATATGCTTTCCCTGAGTTGAACGACATGGAACAAGTCTAGGTTTATTTTTTTTTTCTTTGAAAGCATGTGAAGAATGTCATGTACATGGCCCTAGTTAACACAAATCACGAATTGACTAAGGGAATATTCGCCGCTTTTGATCAAATACATCGCAAGCCTGAAATGTTTGCAAGAGTGTAAAGGGGCAATGCTACGCCGGTATAATGAATGCAATTAGGTTCAGCGCAGACACTCTGAACACCTTCTGAAATCTGTTTCAGGGATACTAAAGAATAAATTAATAACGTCGTGCCCAAAACACCCATTTAGTTCAATGATGTGTGCCTCCTTAACGGCGTGTCAGAGATAATAGGTCGTTTAACAAAACTGTTCCTCGTTGCGAGATCCCTCATTTTCCTCTGAATTTGTCACAGAGATCCTGACTTTCCTGTATATGTATATATTATGCACTGTTTACCTTGATTCAACATGATCATAATTCATTTCAAAGCTCTGCATTAAGCCCAACATTGAAACGCAGCCTAAAGGAGTTTATAATCACGTCACCAGAAATCGCTGCACTTGCTTCTGCTGATTCTGACAATCTTTACTTTGGTTATGTACATTCGTGACTTGATAAACCCCCAGCGAAAGGGTCTAAGAGCATTAATCCGGTGAAAGTGAATGTTGGGAAATCATTGTTGAGAGTAATTTCTCCCATTCAAAGCAAAACGAACAAAAAACGGTGCTCTGTTGCACCTCCAAATATGTCAAATTACTCAACTGTGCATTGATAACAGTCATTCACTCGCCTATAATCAGAATTTTGTAGTAACATATGCAAATAAAAACATGTTTTTAGCACTTCAAGACTATAAAACAGTACGAGTACTTTAATGAATAACCGCAAAGATGAAATAAGATAAAAGGAAAAATTCGGATCAACTGGCATTTGAACTACAGATCATCAGCCTTCTGGATTGACGCTCTATCAACTGAGCTACCGTGTCCTTCTCCAAGCACGGAATCACGAATATCTCTCATCTGATACTCTATATATCTCTATAAGATCTCTATAAGGTTTCTTTCTTGTGAGAGGTTTGTTCCTTTAGAGGCAATTCGTAATACTACAAGTCTGATTCTCCATTATTTCCTAACACGACTATTGTGAAAGAACAATTCCGTATATAAATTAACGCATACATAGTAGTGGTTAAAGTAAAAGCCTCGGCTATAGTACTCGTAGCATTATGAGTCACCTCTTAAAGAAGTAAGT
The DNA here is from genome assembly GCA_030762175.1 of Metallyticus violacea. Classification (NCBI taxonomy): domain Eukaryota; kingdom Metazoa; phylum Arthropoda; class Insecta; order Mantodea; family Metallyticidae; genus Metallyticus; species Metallyticus violacea. Next base: position 78,064,561 of record CM060833.1, on the reverse strand, counting down.
TCTTATAGTAGAGAAACCTTAGGGAGGTCTTCGGGGTATATAGATTCAGATCAGAGAGATTCGTGGTATAGTGCTTGGAGGAGGGCAGGTAGTTCATTTGATAGACAGTCAACCCGAAAAATCTGACCGGGTTGTGAATTTTTCAAGTTTGATTCTAAGTCCTACACACGACCAGCGTGGAAAAAAAATCTATGCATATAAACATATATACATACATTATCTACCGGTCATATAAATGATTGTTTCATGAAAAAGTGTTTGATGTTCAATCTGTATTTCTTGATAGACTTCATCAGTACATATTAAATTCCAGTAAGCAATAGGTAAATTGCTTACTACGACCACCGCAACTGAGATCCTGTTATAGTACGGCTAACAGTTGGAGAGGAAATGCGGATGAACTTCAAGCCACAGTCCTCAAGAACTTTTGAAATAAACAGAAATGGGAATCCATAATGCACAAAAATTCAAATAGAGACAAAATAAGGGATAACCACAATTTAGTTCTATTTATATCAAATTTGTAATTATCTACACTGGTGAAATTGGTAAAAAAATATGTACTATGATGCATATAGTATTTAATGCATCTACTGTATAATTCTTGTTATCCTAGCAGAAGCAGTTGTGTTTTAGGCGTTAAGACGACGAAGCGGTTACATGCAATATGGATTCCAAATTTCATTTTCTCAACTTTAATATAAGCGGAGATGACGCCTCCAAATCCCTTTAAAAGCCGATAGAGAAGTGAATTCTGAATACTTTAAGGTCTTATTCCAAGGAGACCTATGCACAAAGTAATTTCTAAAAGTGTAGATTTGCTGACCTACTTTCCAGTCTTCTCTTTCATCATTCTGGAAAAAAAATTGCATTTCCTTTGTCTGCCTTTTCGATGCTTTATTCTTTTGTTCAGACTTTCTCTATTTGAAAACATGGATGCGTAGTCATGCATGGTTAAATTGCTTGTAGATGCGTGAACGAAAAGAAATTTGATTCGCTGAAGAGGAAAGCGCATGCAACATTTTGGCACCAAACCCCTTTACATTGTTTGTTTATTCCTTAGGGGGAAGAGAGGAAAAATAAGGGCTTATACATATTTTACTGTAAAAAGTGTCATGTGCAATCATGCAAAAAGGGATTCAAGTTCTTGATTTCTTTTACGTACTAAAGCAATACGTTGAGAGGGTACCGTGAGGTGTCCACAAGATAGTGGTTATGCAACATGGAGATAATTTAGTATTTCATATAACTTTTGATTTTGTTGGGGTTACATTAATAACTATGATTAACAATGTGAATTCAATGTTTATGGTAACCGCAACAACCATAAGGCGCTGTGGGAAACTAGCATTGCACTAGCTAAGAAAACATCGGTTAATGTGTTTTTACAAATACCATAGTGTATGATTCTGGATAATCTTTTGGCTAGTATTTTAGAAACAAGAGAGTTCCTTATTTTTCACTATATATAGTAAACGCTTGTTTTCGGTTTAATTACTGTAACACGAAACTTAGCTGCCATTTTCTGTTAAGAAATGACAGACTCTTGTTAAAATGACATAATTACCTTTCTCCTTCCTCAAACATTTGCAAAAACGGAGTCAACATTTGTTTAGTATGATGTCCAGCGGTAATGCCTTCTATAAAAATATTTATATAGGGTTAATTATTCTTTTTTTGCACACGTTTTTCATCACACAATAGAATTTCACGAGTGTGAGAGTTTTCTACAGAGCTATTGTTTTGTAAATGTACACATCCAGTGAACGTAAAACAAGCCTCTTCAGAATAAAGCTCCAGCTGAGATCCGTTTCACCATCCCTCTACTCTCGGAAACCAATTACAGTAATTAGCTCAGTTACAAGGATTACACTCACTTAAAGAGTAAACTGCTGTTATTTTAAAGGGTTGCAGTCTAAACAGCTTAGTCGCGCTAGGCGCTGATATTTTACTAGCATTAGAATCATATGTGTTATTGCATGACTTTAATTGCCTTTTTAAACACCAAGCACCAAACGTATTTATTTAACAAAAAACACTCAAATTTGAACCTGCATTTTGTAATAGTGCTACAAAAATGTTACAATATTCGAAATTTGCCAGTTTTGATTTAATGCGGTAAATGAAGTAGTTAATCTATTTAAGCGATTAGAACATGCATGTTTTATAATGCATGATATATTTTAATGACTTCACTACAGGCCATATTGCAATTAGTAATATGTACCATATAAATTTATTTTTAAATTTATTTCATAAGTAATCATATTGGTGACCCTGGAGCCATGTCAGGTTGGAAGAAAATCAAGAACAGCTGATCCATACACCACGCATGCTAAAGTACATACTATTAGCTTCTTTTAAAGCATGAAGATCAGCAATTTAGTATAATACATCTATGGCCATTAAAATTGCAACATGTGCGTATTAATAATAGTAATGCTGAAATGTCTGCCTTCTCATTCAGTTTTTTGACGGAATCGTTGGGATCCTTCACGTGTGTTTTCGTCCTACCTTGCTTGATTCACTGATTTCAAATTCGTTTCGTTGTGAACGCAATTCGTCCAAAACGAGCACCAATTTTTCGTAATGACATCCCGCACTACCAGTGTACGACAGTTAACCCGAGATCAATTTAGACACCTTTAGTAATGTTATCGTATTTTTCTCGTCATACCCTTTCCTTCCAAGAAAATGTAGGGTCTGATCAACATATATCTTAAGGGTGTTGCAATTTTAATGGCCAGCAGTGTTATAAAAATGGAATAATCATAACTACTGGAAAATGTATCCATATATTTAGGTAATATTTCCATGCTCCCCCTAGTATGAAACATTTAGTTAAAACTGAAATAAATTTAATTTATAAATATTAATTTATTTACAATATTAAGGAATGTAGTTATTTTAATAGAATTTTATTATTATCAAATGGATGTTTGATTTTTTTTTTCTATATATTCCTTTATGTATGTTTGTTTCGTTTCGTTTTAGCTGAAACTATTGGAAGTGCTTTTGATTTTGCTGAAGACAAGTCTGATTGGTATTAGGACTTAATGTAGAATATGGGGGTATGGGTTTCGTTTGACTGTCTAAAATGTGCCTTTCTTGCACGATTTCCCTCTGTGCCTAATACCTTCCCACCCGCTTCCATTACTATGACCTTGCCCACGTCAGAAAGTTTCGTTCATTGACCTTTCGTTCCCATTGGTTGGAAAGGCAAAGAAAGTTCTTGTAGAGTTTGATTTAATCTTTTTGACTTGTTTGCCCCTCTTTTTTGTTGCTAACAGATAGATTGCTTCGAGAATGGGGACAAACAGACGTGCTTTCACTGTTGTTCTTAATTGGTAGGTCCAAAGCTTTCTCCGCTAGCCCGATTCAGTGACCCAGGTATTATACGGTTTGTTAATATTTTATAATTTTTTAATCTATTTCAAGGTTGGTTTTAATTTCCTTAGTATTTTGCTTGTGTAGTAGGAGGTGGCGTAGTTAGTATAAGTGTTTTAAGTATTGTTGTTTTCAAGTATTTTAAAAGAAAATATTACACATTATATGTGGCATTAATTTAAAAATTCTAGTGGTTTTATTGCAACATTCTTTCATTTAGCGTATGAGTTATATTTCATACATCATATTCCTAAATAAAAATCTCCTTTTAACACTTTAATCTTAAATAACTATTACTGAATTTTTGCTTGTTAGTTAATTTTTATATAGATACCCATATTTTCCACAAATGGCATGCAATGCTTTAAGGCATTTCGTTGGATTAGATGGACAGATGAGGAATTTTCGGTACTTCAGCTGTGTTCAAGGACTGACCATTTGTACTTACTTGCCCAATGGGGCAATTCTGAAAGGAAAGGATAAGTAAAAGAGACGTCAGGTGGGCTAATTCAGAGGTGGCAAAGCACATTATTTGCAGATAGATAACCCCGACGACGCTGAAGGCCCGCCCGCCCGAGAAAGTCGATTCCCTTCAATACCAGACTCCGGGAAAAAAGTTTTCAACGCGCAAGCAGCGCCAAACCGCACTCAGACCAGCTCCCTCGCCCGGCACTTTCAAAAGAACCAAAGGCATAAAATGACGTGAAATGAAAGGCGGAAAATTCGCGGAAACCACAAAAAATACAAGGCCAGGTTGGCCGGTCTCAAGGGATTTGAACGCAAATTCCAAGTATATCACCTAAGTCTCCCACTCAGTAAGGTACGTTAACTATCAGCTTTTTATTTCTCTTGCGTTCATTGTGTAAAACAAGTTCTATAGAAACATATGAGTAATTAGTCCTGTATTCTTCGTCCCAATTGAACTACGAAATTTCTTTGTTAAATTATTTCAATGAGCATCTCAAAAGTTCGTATTCGAATGCCTTTTCGTACAAACCTGGAGATAAAGACATTTTAGTTGCATAAGTCTCAATAAAAACTATAATGAGTTTTCCTAGCCCAAATAGCGTTCTGGCATATAATCAAGTTCAATACAGTTTTCCACTTACATTAAATAGACATTCAAATTATTTAAGATTACTGTGTATCCAAGAATGGAAGACTTGATGCGATTGTAGCATTGAGAGGAGAAGATTTTGTTGATCCGCCCAATTTTAAAAGAATATAACCATAAGGGGAGGGCGATATACCCTTAATTAACCGCAACACAAATACCAGTATCAACCAAGATTTACAAGAGCCAGAGTAGCTTCACAAACAACAAAAGTGATAATTTCACTATAATTAGCAATGAAAAAAATAGATATAACAGTAAAGAAGTCAAGAAAGAAATCAGTAAAGAATTTATTCGAATTCATAGATGAATTCAAATAAACAATTTGGTAACAAGAAATGAACGTCAAAGAGAAAATTTTTCTCTCTAGTGTTCTATACTAACAATTGAATATGATGATTCGAGGAGTTTTTCCGGGAATAGTTGAGGATATGAAAATTGAAGGAAATTGGAACATAAACTTCTTCAGTGCCATGCAATACTATCTAGATTGCATCTAGTAGAGAAAAGTGTCAACTTGCAACAAGTTAACTGTAAATACTACATGAAGTACATTACATCAAAAGAATAGCAGAGGATGCTGAAAAATACTGTCCCAAAGTCTGGACTACAAGCTTATAAAATTATTTTGGGTTAAAGTGGCTAGAGGAAGAAGCTTAAATCATACCTGGGAAGTTATTCAACTTTGATCTGCTTGTAGAGGACATGGTGGACGGATATTATAGGACAGTGCAGTACAGACCATCCAAAGGGGGTGATGTTAGCTGCCGGCGATTTACAACTTGGCACTGTGATTAACGGCGATTAACGGATTGCAGCGAGGACTTTACAGACTATGACTTGCAATGAATGGTTACTCACAGTCAATGTAATAAAATGAAAACAATTACTTTCAAGAAGGCAGTGGTCAATAATAGTGAATAGGGTAGATTTACAGTGGTCAGATCCTAGTCAACGTAAGAACTTCATGTACCTAGAGCTTACTTTTAAAATGAAATGACAATGGACGAAACACGTTGACAAAGTGAAAAACAAAGCGAGAATAAAGATCATGGAAATTCTTCGAATACACAGCAGAATTGCAAATCTGCCGAGGTTTACTGGGGCTCTGGTCAGATCCAGGATGACATTTGGCGCGGGAAGTCCAGTGGTGGAAACAAGCGGAGAATCTGGATCAGGTGAGAACGGGGTTTTAAGAGATTTTGGTGGTAGAGAGAAGTGCATTCAAACGGCATACTACAGAATTAAAAGGGTATTTGGAGTTCATAGTACAGCCGGAATTAAAGTACACCTTTCATTAAACTAATATGGTTATAATCAATGCTAATAATTAGCCCAAATCTGATCTAACACATGTATATAGTTTGTATTAAAGGTATTGTAATCATTAGATAACATCTGTGCTAAATCTTAATAAATAAAGGGTAATTGTATATTTGAGTGAATCTTGGGAAAGCTTGGGAAAGTTAAAAGTTTTGGCCTGGGGAAAAGAGTCGCTTAGGTTCTGAAAAGAAATAATTCTTTTCAAAGGTTTTAAAGAAAACCATTTACCGAGACGCAGACAAAAGCAGAGAAACATATTCTTTCAATAACTAAGGCACTAATGACTTTACGGGTAGAATTCTTTCGAGGAAGGAACAAATGTCAATCTCAGATGACAGCTCTAGTTTATAACTCCTTATGACAATAACATTCAGATAAGTCGACAGATTTTTGACAGGCTTTGCAAAACAAATAGATGTTTCTTATTTATGGCCGAGACGTGGTCTATCGCAATTTCATTGTGGGAAATCCTATTCTCTACCAACACCTATTTTGATTTTTTGGACACCCCGAAGTATATATTTTAATTATTCCTGTATTTGGAATAATTTCACATGTTATTTCACATGAAAGAGGGAAAAAAGAAGCTTTTGGTAATTACGGGATAATTTGAGCTATTGCAGATATAGCTCAAAATTCTGATACGTCAGAAAAGTGAAAGGAGATGTCAGATTATAAATGTTTCCCAATATTTATGGCAGGAATGTCCGTTCTTGGAATTATAATAATGTGAGAGGTATTTTCAGGAAATTTGTCCAACACAACCAATAGGAATCTTTCAAAATTGAACGAATCGGAGCGAGCCTGCATAATTATAGGTATTAAGGAAGGACCAATAAAGCAGAGAGAATCGAACCGAGCCCCATAAATTTCGCGGATTTAATTTTCACGGAGGAAGGTGCATAATAATACAATAAACTTTACATCTGATATAATGTAACACACAGAGCAGTGAGACACAGAGCATTGAGACAGAGCAGTAAGAGACACAGAGCAGAGAGACAGAGTACAAAGAGACATAGCCAGTTAAAGCAGCGAGAGATTAACAGTTCGGGGTCGAGGCTAGGAGCTAAAGGTTGGAAGTCGGAGGACGGAAACGTAAAAGTTAATTGAAATAAGCGGGCGTAAGAATGGACAATCAGCATCAAAGTGCGCGAAGTCAGTAGGAGAAGAATAGTCAGTCAGAGCAGTTGGAGATCGTACACCTATAAGCATTATATAGGAGACAACTGAAATCTTCGACACATTCCCAAGTTCACACGTACAGTCCATTATTCTTATAATAAGTGTGAATAAATGGTGTCAACTAAGAACTCCAGTGTTTCCGTGTAGCCTGATAGATTTCCTTCCCTTCCCTCTGACTCAAAAGAGTCACAAAACTCCAGAAGTTCCTTGAGGTAAACGTTCCTGATCCCGGCACAAGAGGCATCCAACCCAGAAGTCTAAGAAACAATTAAACCACTCATTCTCGTCCCGGGACGAACTTCGTCATCCCCCGTACGGCCCCAATAGATTGTAAAATTAAGCAGTGAAATATTGACTGTGAATTATTCTGGGATATCAATTTTAATTAGAGCAATCTGCTTCGAAGATTAAACGGTCCTTGAGACACACACCCACTGAAATGTAATTATGTGTATCTTTATGCAAGTCCAATCATATTTTGGCAGTATGATTAATTATATAAATATTATATATATTTACGTCATAAGCTTTTGCTTAAATGTAAGAATTGTACAAATAGAAACCCTTTGGTGTTTTTCCGTTGCAGTAGCTTTAAAAGTCCACAGGGTAATAAAACTATATGATGGAACAGAGTCTCATACGGAGCCTCTTTTTTCTTTTTAAAAGAACAGCTAAACTGACGGACCTTTAAACCTTTTGGGTCTTTGATCCCGACTGTAAGCCCTTTAAAGTAGCCAATACCTGTCTATGCCGACAAAATATTTTACAATTTTCAAAAAATAGTTATGACTGGTGTAGTATGTGAAGTTAAGCCAGCCAATGCAGAATGTATGTTTGAACTTTTAATAATAGGCGCGAAGATTAAAACCAACGATTTTATTTAAATTTAATATATAAGGGAGAGTTTGCTCTGCTGAGACACTCAGTTTAAAGTTTATACGTGGTGAGATACATTCAGTTCATTCGAGTCGGTTCAGTTCAGATCAATTCGGCTCATTCGCCAGTTCTCATTCGCCAGTTCGATACACAGCAAGATGCCCGCAGTTTGCAGAAGCAATTCGCAGTACTCACAAGTATTATTTTCAGTTTCACGCGCCGCGGCACCTCATCTGTAAGTTTCACACGCGGCAACTAAGCGTTTATTCAACGTAGCCAAGTCTACCATATACAAAACACCACAGGACGCGAGAGATTTCGGACATAATAAAATGCTAATATATATTATGTCGCATCGCTTGATTACTTACAATATTGAACTCCTTTCCTGGTCCTGTCGAGTCCCAATCAACAAAATAGTCGATTTCACCCTGAGAAATTGTTCCCATTGAAGTGTAGGCAACAGGACCTAAGGGACCAATAAGTATCACATCAAACCGCTTCAAGATTGGTGCCCAACCTAGGGCACGTTAACTGTAATCAACTAACCCGCTTCAAAATTTGGCCTAACGTGACTGCCACTCATCGATCCATCTCAAAATTTGGCGCTCAACGTGGCTGTCATACCAAACCGCTTCTGAGATTAGCTTAGATCATGAGGGAAGATTACGTGGGCCTCCAAATTGAGAAAGAGATTGGAAACCATTTGGTTGGGCAATATTTGGATAGCGGGTCAAGGAAACAGAAGAACTGCATGGAGAAAGGTCTGAAACCGCCTGAAGAATATAAACAGAGAGAGACAGGCAGCATACAGTCGCGCAATGTGTGGAGACGATCTCTTTGGAAGTGCAAACGGGATTAACATTTGGTTTTAAAGAAGGCCAAACTCATTAAACAGGGACTAAGTTTGGGGCATGCAGACATATCAGGTTCTCTGATGAAAGTGGATTGAGAATTTGTCCTTTATGTGGAGAGGAGGGGATCTTGGTCACAAATCCTGACGAACTATAGCAACTCTGAGACGTAGGGGAAGAAGTTTCTGCCGTCTTCCTTTACCGACTGTAACAACGGGCATGCTGGGCTTTGCTGGCAGAAAAGGATGAGAGCGGATAGACAAATTTCTGTCCAGGTTGAGAAAGCTCAGGTCTGAAAAGGCTGAAAACTGCGGAGAGAGGAGGGGGAATTAAACTGAATTGAAATCGTATGTGTAGGTATGACATTTATTTACTTATTCTACTATTTTGGGAGGGGGTGCTGGTTATAATAGATATATTTAGCATTCATCGTATTTTTAATCTGATAAGTATATTTATTTATTTATTTGTGTTCCTTTAAGAAGCATCAGGAAGTTATATAGTGTACTTAAATTAATGGGCGCTAGTGTATGTGTTATTCTCCTCCATGTAGAACTGGCTGAAGGGTCGATTGACCATTAGAATAGCAAATGCTATGCACATTTTGTTTTCTTTGAGCCAATCGATCTGGTTAACATAACATGTATCACATACTTGTATGTGTAGCATTCGCTTTGTCCTGACACCACTATCAAAACACTGGAAGTTTACCCTTTTAAATTTGTTTGTCCATGAACATTACAGACACTAGCGAATAACAATGATTTAGTTCACTTTACTGATGCAAAACTGTAAGGGCCCTTTGTTAGCCCAAAAGACTCATGGCAAATTTAGGCTAAATGATTTCTTCTGTTTTAGTAGAGTTCGACTATAAAATAAACACCTCAGGTGAAACAAGAAACTTTATATATGTTAAATAAAGATAATGTGAAAAAGCATACGTGTTACAGAATTTTAGAGGGTAGTTATGATTTTACACATTTTTAAGTTTACAAGAAAGTTTAATTTTCACAATGCTGTCAACCCTCTATTGTCCTATGTTATGATTTAATGTGTTTATATGTGGAATGTTAAAGCCACATAAGCAAAAAAGAAAAAGAAATTCTTGTGACAGTCATATTCTCTTTCTTGGTCTTTAAAGATTGTATATGAATCTCTGATTTATGAGACTGCCATTTGTTTTCTCCACTGGCTGAGGATTGGTACATGGCCGATATGATATATGAAACTGGGACACTTTCCTAATAGCCTAAATCAAATATTCCACTTCATATCTCAGCCAGGCGAGAACAAATTTACTTTCTAAGCGTTCAAGCGGGTAGCTCCCTTCACATTCGGGGAAATATAGTACAGACGTCTACAGGTCAGCCCTGAAAGGTTTCTTTGCCCTTGCCACTACATGTATCACATCTGGATCGACATTAATGGCAGAAACAGAATGTTACTCAGCCTTTAAGAAAACATTAAAAATATATGTCGGTGAAATGAAGGTGAATTTTTTATACTTTATTTATATTTCATACAAATATTTCAACTGCTTATTTTCCATATACCCTACCCTGTTTTCAATATATTTTAGCCATATTATAAAGATTAATTGCATGTTGGCGATAATATTGATTCTTAAAAATTCGTTCACATATTCATCTAAATCCAAATCTTACCAATAACATTTTCTTTTACTGCACTCATTGACTACAATTTTGTCTCTCTTTTGAAGTAACACAGTGGATTTCACGAAAATAGGTTCTAAACTACTTTGGTGATTATTGAATAGGCGTATTCATTTGATCCTCTAAGCCCGCATAAACATAGATTAACTCTTACGTTTGTATTGTTTGCTCTCTGGTACACGCGCTTGCTAATTTGAAGAGAAGAAATAAAATATTATTTTTTAATGTTTATTTATTGTCGCTTTAACTGTGTTTGTCTTCTCGCGACGTCTGTAGATTAGACATACAAGTCTGCAGCTATGAATGAAATGAATTAATGGTGGCGCAAATGAGCTCGGAGTCCTTGGCGCCTTAAAGATATTTGGCATCTTCTTCTCAGGGAAAACCTTATCCAGGCAGCTTGACCTAACCGAAATTCGAACCCACAGGACCTCTGGATTAGTAGATTCAAATATTACTATTAGCCAACAGGGGTTGGTTTTATTAGTCCAGGTATTTTAATGGAACAAAGTTTTTCAAGGTCCTTGTTTAAATATTGAGTGATTTGCTTTTGGCTTCAAAAATAGCATTAATGTATTATGATTCTTTTAAGATAACAGAATATTTTTAATGTTGAAAAAAGTTTATAGTTTGGAAAAAAGAGTAAAAATATCAATATTATTACTTTATAGAAATACTAACATTTGTATTAGAAATATTTTAGAAGTGAGTGATAAAAATCGTAGTTTAATATATCAACAGCATTCAGTGGATGTTTCAATAGTTTATTTAAAATGATAATTAAATGAATACGTAAATTAGCATTTTATAATGGTTTTATTTTATTAAATTATATTATACTTTGAATATATTCTTCTCCTGCTACATCCTGGGGATGTTTCCTTCCAGCATACTTCCTAGTTCAAGATGCCCATACATCAACGGGAGGGTATTAAGTTACAGGAAATAAAACATTGGTATCAGATATGGTAAAAAGACGCAGAATATTGCATTTAGTTTCATTTTATTGCTATTTATTTATTGTTGTTTACAGTATTGTAATTTATAATAACACAGACCCATTTTTGTGATATATTTAACATAAAATTGAACTTCAATAAATTAATTTCAGCGTATCCGGTACAAATACCAAACTTTGTCACTGATTTTAAAATTTGTTTATATAAAGAGAATTTTTTTTAGAAAGAAAGTCCTTACGTTTCTTTCGGAAGAATCCTCCAGGACAATAACAGCACCTGGGAAGGCAACTTTATTGGCCGAAAGTTGCATTTCTGTGCGTTTTTTTTTTTTTGTTTAAAAAGAACTTTAACAGCACAATCTTTTACTGGAGCATCCGTTCTGACCGTCATCCACGAATGTAGTCTGGAATAAGGAACCAAAACATAACTCTTATCCGTAGTATGTTAAAGCTCTTCTTTTCAAATCCACCTCATGTAGATCACAGTTTCCGATTCTTTACGATCTATCCTGAAGCATTGCAAATAAAATATTCCGTTAGTGCCATAAACTCTGCCATGCTGAAGAATAAACTCGTTCAACTAGAAGTTAAAACGGCCATTCGAGAGACTAGCAATACATAAATTGATTTCAGGGAGAAATCGTGCTATAAAACAACTTTCTTAAAGGAGAGAGAATTATTTGCAATAAGTGAACAAAAATGTATGTCATTCAATATACTCTATAACCGAAATCAACTTATTTCTTCCTCATATTACAGTTTTGAATTAGTGCATCAGAATTAATATATACTAATTGCAACGCAACAAAGTTCATTTCTAATGAAGTGTCTTAACATTTCACTTAAATTGAAAGTTAATTTAAAGTTCACTTTAAAAGTGCACGTGAATCTACCGTTCCTTAATTCCAGTTACACTATATAATTGTCTGATATTTATGAAAGAGTGGAATCAATGAATCAGCACAGTTATACGGTTATTTGACAAAAAATGCAATGGTGGAGGTAAAGTATACCCATTACAAGCTAAAATGAAAGTTTATTTTCATCTAAGTTTCTATAATCAATGCCTAGCAAACTCCAGGCATTTTATTTATAAGTCTTTGAAGGTAAGTTGATCCTATATCCTTCCATACTTGATGAATAACTTTCAAGAGAAGGTTTATGCTTTTTAAATGCACTTACCTCATCCCATAACAATTCTATGCAGTTGCAATCCGAACATTGGCACAGTCAAGCCATACATTTCAGCACGCATTATTTTTCTTTACATACAATCCTCAAGCTTATATAGATTGATGTTTAGCATCGTTATCTTACAGCATGGTAGAACCTTTCCTTATTAGAAGACATCCAGAAGGCACTGCGTGACACTAAAGAACTCAAATGATAATGAACTCCCACCATTTTAGCAGAATACCCTAGGAAATTGCTTCTTTACATTGGCAGACATATATTTTCTCCTGGTATCGAAATTCTGGTGTTTAGATTCATCTATGAAAAGTACTGAACCAATCAGCATGTGCCCAGCGTCGATGTTGTTTACCCATTGGAGTGTCTTCTTTATGTTAATAGGCTTTAGCAATGATTTCCATATTACTACATGACCCTTCAGATCAGCTTCTGAAAGTCTCCCTTTGCAATTGCAACGTTCTTTCTTTGGATTTCTACTAGTTGTGTACATTTTACGATCCAGTGTTACATCTATTCCATTTATTGGTAAGTGTAAAGAATTTGTCATCGATTTTTGTAGTTTTACAAGGCTATCCTGGTCGTGGTAAATGTTGATAGCAGTATTTGTGTGGCGGACAAGGATTTATTGTATTCCGTCCATATATAGTCATGTTCTTTAACAATTTGACGAATCGACAAATCTATCTTACAATCGCAGCACTTTCCTTCAGTGATATTTTCACTCTTGAAGCCATAGCAATTTTGTAATCATTTAATTGTCACTAACAAACTGGCAGCAGATTTATCTAGCAATACGACCTTGGTGCATACTGTGCGATTGATTGTAGTACAGGGAACAGCAACGGTGTCTAAGGTACTTAGGACTAATATGTATATTAATTGGAGCAAACTATTGAAATTTACAATCCCAAATTTATATACCTTATATTTCTCTAACGCAAAAAAGAGTAAATTGACATTTAAAAGTATATGTATTTATTTATTTAGTTATAAACATAGTCATTCGCATAATAATGAATCTTCAAGAACATGAACTCCAGAGCAGTTGTAGAGAAGCTATTAATTTATCTGAGAACAAAATGTTGGACATAAAGCACATCTATAATGAAGATATGGCATGTCAATAGGCGGTTATATTAAAAATTATTTTGTTGTGTGACAGTCAGTTGGGTTAGATTGTAGGGGTGGAGGGGAAGCATTTAGTTAACGCTTCCGAGAAGGGCACCTCCTGGAGGAAGGGGTGAAGTGAGGGCGCCATCGGGCAGCCAAGATCCAACGGGTGTTGTAGCATGGAAGTAGATGGGATTTCTAACAATTGTTTCCAAGATAGAACATCCCGACATCCCGATGCCGGCGACGCCCCCCTCCAAGGAGCTCGAGTCCCTCAGGAAGGTGCTTCCTTACCAGAGGTGGGGTAGAAACCTTTCCAAAGCGTAAGCCACATTCACGCTACGCCAGCTCACCTCACCCTTGAGCCTGATCCGTTAAGTAAAATGAAAATGGCAGAGCAAGGAATTTAAACCTGGACCTGCCGAATGCGAGTCCAAGCGTTATCGCCTGAGCTCGACTAATAATATACAGTGCCAGAATATAGAAAATGAAATAAATATGAAAAATTAAATTACCTCTTACGTTGAGAACTCTGCACATTCTGCAAGGCTTTTACACTGATTAATTAAACATTAATTAAACATTTAATATATATATATATATATATAACTTTAAACATTCAGGGTAAAACATTCAGGGCAAAACTATTTTGATAAAAAAATTAATTACAATTGTTTTCGTGATGAACACATTAATTCATTAACAAAATTTCTATATACATATCAAATTTTCAGACAAAAATTAAAAACAGAAACTATATATCTTATGTATTACCGTCCTGCCTATGCGCCAAGAGCGAAACTCTTTTTCCTACATCCTATAGTGATGCTTACAAGCTTGTCAACTTTATCAACGCTCATTAAAAACTCAGGTTTGGCAAAACTTCAAAGAGACTGGCCAGTCTGAAGCAAATGTGTAACTTGATTAGGTTCGGTTAGAAGCTGCTGTGCACTCAAAGTTTATGGTCTCATCACTTCCACTCTATCAATACCACCCTTGGAAACGATCAGAGTTGAAGTAAAGTTGGGACAGGACGGCTTTTATTAAATAACTTTACGAAAGCATTCAACTGCAGAAGTTGACGAAAAAGACGGACGAAAGGAAACAGAAGTGAAGCTTACAGGAAAAAGGCCTTGAAATGAGATTTGCATTTAAATTATCATTTTGTATATGAAGTTTCTACCCCTTCTGAAAACTTTTCTACCAAAAGGAGAACCCGAGTTTGAAAATTAAAAGTAATAATTACTGTCCATTCTATTTAACTGCAAAAGAAAAAGAAATATTTGTTCTGAGGGCGAAGTATCATCGTATAGAAAGGCTCTAATTGGAAGAACTATGGAAAGAAGATGTAGCAGATGAAAGATGAGAAATACTTCAGATTTCCACCGGGCTCGTTGTAACATCTGTAAGGCAAATAGATGACGAAGTTGGGGCTTTTAACTTTTGTGTAATAAGTAGTTCCCTGAGGGCGTCAATAAGCAAACTTGGTGACAGGTGCTGGGTAAAACTTCCCTCCTTGGCCAGAACTTGCGAGTTTCTTCCCTCTGTGGCTTATGTCTACATTTATTTGTCGGCATCTTCCTCAAGCTTCCAAGTGGCAAAAACAAGTTACCTCTTTCCACGCATACATTTAACATTAATTTTCATTAGCTGTGTAATGCTTTTAGAAATGAATATTTCTCCCTTTATTTGACTTTATCCTGCATGTAATAATAATAATAATAATAATATAATAGACAGTTATTTTTATTAACACTAAATTTGAAACCCAATTCAGCGTCTTTTAAAATTACATTCGAATAATTAGCAAATTACATAGAAAATAAAGTTTAAGTATATAACCAATCTCGCTTACATCCAAATCTAATGATCTTAAAATATTTTCAGTAAATAAACATCGAAAAAGTTTAAAAATGAAACTGTTTATTAAAATTTCCTGTTTACAAAGGTTTATCAAGAGCAAAACTGGGCATTATATCGTAACAGTTCTTATGTAAAGCATACACGTTCAGATTTTCTTCAACTTGAAAAATGTGGTTTCGTACAATAATTAAATGGATTTCCTAACGTAATAAAGAATCAACACCATCAAAATTAACCACATTGTTCAGCTCAAAGCCTCAAACAGATTTCCTTAGATATTTCAAGTGCATGCTATCGTTCTTTACATTGCTATGTATGATCTTTCTACAATCCAGTAACCAAAGTTCGACATCCTCCCATTGACGCCAAAAAAAAAGTTAGCTTTGGAAGCATTCTGGAACAAAAACCCTCATAATTTGCCTGAAAAATGAGTTTATAGTACGGGAGAAGTATGTACAAATTATAATATCATTTATTAAAACATATGATGTACATGTTAGTTGTTTCAGATTTGAACATTTAAAAGTATGGATATGTAACTTAGTAATATATTATTTAAGAAATGTAACCCATGATATATTTCCACGATAAATATATAATAATTGATAAAATGTTTCACAAAGCATCCCGATTGAGTAATGAATAAAAAACCTTCAATGCTGTCCAAATAATTACAATTAGTTTCTCACATTGGCAATGACAACGAAGTTGCCCGTTCTTTTAAGAAATTGCTGAAAGGAACCTTTATACCAATATACCAAAGTATAATACATAATGTTATTAAAACCATATCTTACCAGTCATAGGGCTTACTCCTTGAAGAAGCCTCCGGGATTAACAATTTAGAACTAAAGGCCAAAATCAGTTTGTCCTTCGGAGTCAGTAGCGATTCTCCTCCTAATGTTTACGATATCTGTCAATGGTTTACACGCAACAGTTCTGTTTTGTAACCAAAATATATAAGAGAAAATAACTCTTAAAATAAATTACAAACTGAAGAAATGAGGTTTTTTTTTTTTTTTTGAGTAGTGTTTAACTCCCATTTTTACTACTGAGGCACAACAGGCAGTGGACACTGATGATACATGAAATGGTATATTGTGAAAGGATATTTTTTAAGGAAGGAAGCATTCCAGGCCTAAGTTTAGGGTACCTCCCAGGAATTTGGCAGTTATGAGGACTAAGGAAAATCTGGAAAAAAACCTCAGTCAGGGAGGGCGGTCAGGGCGGGATTCGAACCTCAGACCTCCTGCTCACGAGTCGGCACCTTAACGACCTCGGCCGCCAGTGGCGCTTAAATTGAAGAAATGGAAAATGGTTGCATTTTTTTATGAACTTGCCCACATGCACATGGTTGATGGGGTGCTGTAAGAGCTCCTAGATATACAGAGGGAAATTCTCTAATAGATATCGTACACGTTTAATAGATATACTACGTTTCTTTTTGTTGGTAGGCGCTTGCGTGAATTCCTACGCTTTAGGGTGCAAATAAAAGTAAAAGTCATTGGCGTGTAAACTCTTTTGACACTTTAAGCCCTAATATGTAAATCTGAAAGTTTTGGTTCTAGGCACCTTTCCTTGCCTATATGGGATGTAAATATTTTGGCGGTGTTCATTAACGTCGTATATATAAATATAAACTGTATTGTTAAAAGTGTGACTTTTATAAATAATAATAATAATAATAATAATAATAATAATAATAATAATAATAAATATCATTCAAATGCAACCTATATATTTTGTTGAAAATTGATGATGAGCGGACGATCCATATAACCTTACCATTTTAATGGGTATGATTATGATCTAAGTGTCTCTGGAACATCTATATCGGTATCCCTGTCGTTAACTATTTTATTAACTTTTATAGAAGTAGGTTGCATTAAAGACATATAGTAGTTACTTCAACAATGTGTTTTTGAGTTGAAAACCTACTGGAAGATAGATTTCCTGTTCATAAACAAGCAAATTCGGTTTGCGCAATGTACCAAGCAAATGAACAATTTTGTCGATAGTAAGGGATCCAGAGACAACTGACATGCTCCGTAGTGAGTGGGGAAAACAGAAAATTTTTTTTTCGAGAATGTTTACCAATTCATCAAAGAAATCGTTGCACCACTTAAGCAAGGAAACAGGCAACTGGTATGTCACCTTTCAAAGAACAGCAAGAAATCGCATATATGAGTTTATAGAGGGTATGTAGTGAAGGAATTGGAGGTACCAGACGTGGAATGGTGAGTAAGTTAATGGTTTCAGGTTCTTCTTGCTAAAGTTCAGACATACTCTCCATAACATGGTTTAAGACAACCTGCTTTGACACAACAGATTTTGGGTTGCTGAGAATCCCAAATTATCGCTAAACACCACTGTATTCTGAAAAGTTGGGTCTGGTGGGCGATGTTCACTTTTAGAATTGTTAGCCGCATCTTCTTTGACATAACTGTGAACATTAAGATTTACGGACGCAACTTCAGTGAATTTATGGAACAACTTAACGACATCGAATTGGCGAAAGACTTCTTCCAACAAGAATATGTATAAGTTTAAAACCGATATAATAATTCGTGTACACCCTGTATAATACCAATAGGAATAATTAAATAATATATAACGAAATATAGATTCTATTGCTACAAAATATAACTCTCAATAATTAAAATATACAAGGCTTTCATTTTAAAACTTGCCAGTTTGAATAACTACCTGTTTAAAACAAATTTAATTTAAAAAATTTATACATTGAAACATAAGTTTAAAAGAAATTTTGAATACATCTCAGTTTTTGCCTCTCATCCCCAACCTCCTCCATTATATAATTTCAAATAAAACTTATACCTTGTGATGCTTAACTTTTGAAGATAAATCAATAGATATCATTTTGCAATCTGAATTATTGATATTGTTGTTTGAATTCGAACAGAACAAAAATTAAGCCAACTAATTGTAGGTTGAAATTATAAATTATTTCATTTTGGTAATATTACAATAATTATTATGTAAATAATATCGCTTATTTCCGCTTTCTTGTACGGTATACATCATTTCAGCAATTTATTATCAGAACACAATGCCCATAATTTTTGTAGTTTTGTTCTGTTCACAAAAGAATAACAATAATCCAAGGCAGATAAAATATACAATAACAATTGAATCCTCTTTAAAATGTAATTTCTATAAGACAGGTATGTCATTTGGAATTTGAAAGCCATAGTGACTTGAGAGTCAGGGATGAAATCTAAAATATAATCAATATTGATTCTAAACATCTCGCTCAATATCTAAATTGGTATGCTTTATGTCTAAATTAAATTTATTTTAAGTAGAGAGTTAAGTGCAGAATAGTTTTAAATGAAATAAATTTATGAGTCATTCCGTGTCATAACAACACTTACCTTACCATCAAATGTTATACAGAGATAGCCTCCATGTATACTCAGAAAAATACACACACTTTTATTAAAACATTTTAATTCCGTTTTGAAAATATGACCACGCAAAATATAAAAAGCATGCCTTCAAAAAATGATAAAGCATATTAGATAATAGTTTATGCTGGTAAATGGTTTACCAAGTTTAAAGTTGGGGGGATAATGAGTTAATGGTTAAAATAAGTTAAAACAAAAGTAGTTTTTATATTCAGACTATGGACATTTCATTAAAAAGAAGTTTGTGAAATGGTATAGGGTGTGCATCTGTTATATTCATACATGTGTATTCAATTTATGATTGTCACATAAATCTTCTCTTATATAATTATTAAATTTAGGAATGGTTGGCAACTCTAGTTTACATGTTTTTGGAAGCTCCAGACATCCAGCCAGTGGCCTCTAACGCTGCAGTACTTCCTTTTTGTTATCTGCAACTAATGTGAATAATTGCAAAACTTTAACATATATTTCTGTAAAATATAACTCTGGATGACAATAAGAGCAATAATAGCTAAAATTAGAAACCAGCGCCGAGAAAAAAAAACCTGTAATTTGTTAAATTTAAAATTTGCATGATGATGATGATGATGATGTTGATGATGGTGGTGGTGGTGGTGGTGGTGGTGGTGATGATGATGATGATGATGATGATGATGATGATGATACCTCTAGTTCAAAGGAGCAAACTCCAGATCAGGCGATGTAGCAGATATGACAAAGGAATAAACTCATAAGGCAAACAGACCTAAATACGTATAAGTATGCAGTTCGAATCACAAAAGTTTGCTTAGACAACCATCACAGGGGTAAAAGTTAAGGGGATAATATGTTTGCCTAATAATAATAATAATAATAATAATAATAATAAATTGTAATAAAAGAAACTATTTTTTCATCTGTGTAATTGTACTCAGGTTTAAGAAACCAAAGTATAAATAACATCAAAGGATTGTACAAAAGTAAGAAAAAGATGGAAATAATAAATTTAATATAAATAATATAAAAGGAAAATTGGCTGATAATTTCAAATTCTTTCATGTTATTTTTAGTGCTATTACACAAAATTTAAATTAATTGATAGTTGAATTCCGTACACTTTAGTATCTTATATCAATAATATGTAGTTTGCAATATTTAGTCAACAAATAGCATTACATTCCTTTTCATCGTTCTGTTTTTATTGAACAATTTTTGCGTGTAGACAGATTCTTTTTGTTAACAGTCTGGGAACTTTGTACGCAATGAAAATAACTGGTAGCGAGAAAACAGCGAGAAGAGCTCCGGCGATGAGTTCAAAAACAAGGAATAAAGCTACCACAGCAAAGACATTAGCAAGTAATGGAGAAAATCCTTCATAAAAGTATAAGAGTCTTAGCAACTACTTGCGAGTAATGAAGCTTTACGAGTCTGCGTAATTTTCAGACCGTCACCTTCAGCACACTTACCATGCAACAGACTTTTAAGATGCCATGCAGCATATTATGAGGAAAAAATTAGCGTCCAAAGCTTGCCTTTCTTTAAAAGGTTATGTCACAACAGAGTTGATGCAACAGTATTTTAAATACACCTGCAGCTATTCTGGCGTTTTAAAATAGGTAACAATTATGTAATTGAGACATTTCAAATAATGTTTCCGAAGTGTAATGGGAAGAATAAGAAGGCTTAAACGAGTACTATTTGCTTGAAAAAAAAAAAACACCCCACTCTTTTATTTGAAGTAAAATCTTCCACTGTTCATGATACTTTGTAAAACTTGAGCAAAGTTTTAAACATGAAACGGATTCATATCGTCCTCCTTGGTTTCTTTTTTTTTTTTAAGATAATTTAAATATCGATAAACAATATATTTAATTTCAATTTGGAATAATTTGAGAAATATCATTATATTTGCTTTACTAGATATTTAATCATAAATGATAGTACAATTCCAATTATCACCAAAAGGAATGACAGAGTATGGTTTGTAACAGGACTATTCGAGAAAAGTGCTCGTATTTCTATTTGACATTTCCTTAACAAAAGGAAGTAGGTAAATATGTCATTGGATTTAAAACTTAAACGCTTTTCCTAGTATTAGAAATAAGGGGGCTTCGTAATATATGTTAAACTAAGAAAATACTTAGATATAGGTTGAAAAAGTATACATCAATCCTACGGCGCCATGAAACCCATAAACCAACAGGAATCTTCAGTGTTTCTACCGTGCATTCATTTCACAGCGCAACCAGAGTTTCTATGTACTAGTGGAAACCACCGATGAAACTTCAGTGGACGCGTGATTACCTTTCAGACTGGAATTAAAAGTTACACTGACGCATGCAATTGAGATTTCTCGGTTGTGTTTATAAATTTCATTTCTGCAGGAAGTGTGTGTTAGACCTTATACTGTGTAAGTATTTACTGTGCTGTCTGCCGAGAGTAAGGTATATGCTCCAACAAAGAATATTTATTTATCATTGTTACGCTGCAAATGAACAAACACTGCAATAGAGAATTTCGTGTTAAATTTCCAGTAGTAGCAATACCTCCAATGGGAAGTTCAATTTTCATTTGTTGAACAAAGTTCAAACCTGGGCGTTTACGTTCATAAGAAACCGAGATAAAAAATGAATGTTTCAACTTAAAACTGATACTATTGAAACTTATTCTTTGAATTGTTACTTAAGAAGCCACGTAAATTAAGAATTTTAAGGTGTAGAGAAAAGAGAAAATAGCCTGAAGCAATGTAGATTTCAGTTTATCAACTATTAAATATTGATATCTTAATGTAGACAAACTATAATAAACTATATTTCAAACTGGAATCTTAAAGTAAAGAAATTAAGTCGGCCATGACCTTTTTCTTGGCCCCGATATGAAACTTGTTCAAATAGCTTTGTACGCTTTGTTAAACAGTACATTTAACTTATGGAAAATTATATTCTATGTTGATTAATCATCACAATGAAGATGACAGGCAGTTTTCTCTAATGATCCTCCTGCAATGCTCAAATGCGCAATAAAATACGCTACTATGCCATTTTCAAAAGTTTATGTGCACACAAATACTTTGACTCATGTCTCTTTAAAAGAAACACGAAAATTCAACATAGGCTGGCACTAAATATCCCAAGGGCATACCTCACTGTTTTCATATATGCCGCATAACTTTGCTTGGCATATAACTCTTACTAATGACTGGAACCTTCAGAAAAAAAATGGTGGCTGTTAATAAAGATCGCTCAATCCTTTGCTCAGACACCGAAGAAGTCGAATACCGTGCATATGTCCTAGCTTCTGGACACCTTGTTCTACACCTCATAACTGCTGAGCTATATGAACACGAGTTCTACGTGGATATCGTCGTCTTAGCGGTGAAAGATCAAGCATACTTGTGGATTTTGCCATTGTTGTACATGACGGTGACTCTAAAACAGCAGTAAATAGTAAAAATAGCATGCACATCTTCCACCATCTTTATTTATTTATTTCGTTTATTTACGGACGCTCTTTAACTTCTCAGGTCATAAGTGTCCCATTCGATTCAGGGCATGAAACGGTTGATAACTTTTTCTCAGAGACCTCTTCTTTTAGTTTGAGATTCTTTTACGTGCGGTAAATGGACTACATGGAACCAGTGGCTTTACTTCCCTTCAGAAGGAATAGGATGTTTAAGTTCTAAAAAATCTATCAACACTCACCGGGTTTGAATCCAAGATCTTGGGTCTACGAAGCAAATATCACTGGTCGGATTTGAATCGTGATCTTAGGTCTACGAGGTAAACACGGTTACTACTAGACCCCTAGGACAGACGCAGAACTTCTAGCACTCAAGAAAACTATAGAGTGAAGTGCCGCTATAGTGAGTAATGTGGGCGTTTAAGTGACTCCCAATCTCCGATAAAGTAAACTTGATCCATATACAGTTCATATTACGCAAACCATATTCAACATTAGAAACTTGTTTAGATTGGTACGCGGTCATGGGAAAACAAGAGGAAACGAGCGTACTTGCAAGACCTCAGTGGGATATTCGTCAAGCGAATATGAAAACAGGAAATATTCCGTTTCATAAGGTGACTAAGCCAAACCGCACCGTGCACACCTTTAATGCCAATAATTCTTGAAAATAATACCAGATATCTGTAATGCATTACAGGAACTTGTTCATATGCCATGGAAGTGCGGCAGCATTTACATTGAAATGCTATTTCCATCATTTGCTATTGTGTATACCTACTGAAAGGTTTTATTTAATAATTTACTTGGTTTATTTAGAGACCTTCTTAAACATCTATGATCATTATAGTCCCATCAATTCAGGGCGTGAACGGCCGATAAATTTTGCTCAGAAGCCTCTTCTTTCAGGCTTGAGGTTCTTTATCGTGCCATAAATCTACGATACGGGACCCATTGCTCCACTTACCTTCCGAAGGAAGCCATACTTAGGATTTTTACGCCCGAAAAAATTCATTGACCATGGCCGGGATTGGGCCCGCGGCCTTGGGACTACAAAGGCAAGTAAAGCGTGGTGTCACGAAAAAGAACCTCAAGTCTGAAAAAAGAGGCCTCTGAGTAAAATTTGTCCTCCTTTTCACGCCCTGATTTGAATGGGACGCTGATGACCTGAGATGTTAAAGAGCGTCCGTAAATAAGCCAAATAAAAAAAGTAATCAACCACTTTAATGAGAATATGTTCTTTTCAAGAGTTATACAGAGATTACCTTGAGCTAAGCGCCATCCTTTGCATTAACACAGTTCATGACAGGACACGGGAAATTTAAGTCATAATTTGAACGCAAGGAATAGACACTTAAAATTATTTTTCATGTCTCTGTGAATTTTAAACATAATCATTTATTATTTTATTGAGCTGTAAGATATACAGGAAAACATATATACTGGAAAGAAATTCATTTTAGAAATCTTAATAAATCTTTCACACTATCTTTGATGCGAATGTTTCAAACAGAGTGTTGTTTGATGCAGTTGCTGCATAACCTCTGCCAAAATAGTATTTATAATTAGCAACAGTTAGTAAAATTATTTCAAGTAACTTGGTCCTCTCGTACTAAAGAAATAAAGGTAATTAAAACACTTGAACACAACCTAAAAACTGTAATTAATTCCAAATATTTGGTTAAAATAAGTAAGCTTGGGGTAAACCCTCGCCCCCAAAGTTAGTTGTTTAATTTTAATGATTTAAAACTATAATAATAATAATAATAATAATAATAATAATATACTATTTTTAGAAGTACCATAATTCATTGTCATAAGAAATATAATTAGCACATTAATGCAAAGAAGATGCAATATTTTATTGATTACGGGCAATTAATTCTAGCAATTATACAATGATATACTTTGAAAGCTGCCATGCCCCAACTCTAGAAACGAGAGGAGATACTGGCACTATGCAGGAGATTACTGGCCGACATCCTAAGGGGACAATAAGGATGCATGGTAAACTGTAACAACACCAGTGTTAAAGAGAGCGAAATTAATTTGCTGTGCTAGACAAACATGACTATATCGACTGATAATGTGGTTCGGCTGAGAGTCGTATGATACGCTCAAAGCATGTTTCCATCATGATTGACGCACTTCCCGAGCAAACCTCGAGCAGTTAATTGAAAGAGACAAGTTAGCACGGACCAGTGGCTTGTCAATGCCAGAGTTGCGTGGCAGCGAAATTTGCCAAGCCAACAATCGTGCGCACAAGGGCGCTTGTATTTTGTTCAGGCATTCCGGGCTGTCAGTTTCAGTTTTGTTTCCTAACAATATTTTCGCTACAGAAGAGACCGCTATCAGGATGTGATAAAATTCTGCTTTAAAGTCGCTTTCACTGTTGTTGACATTGTTTTTACTATTCCTATAGAACACAAAAAGCCTTTGAACAACTATTATAAAAGTAGCCTTAATCTTTATTCTCGGCGTTGTAGAAAAACTTCCTTCCTTTCAGCTACACTCAAGAGTTTCCAGTGCTGGAGGAAGCGATTTTGTTTCCTGTTACATATTTCCCCACCTCGATAGAAAGTGCCCAATATTCAAATACGCACAAATACTCTAACGTACAGATACAGAAACAAATTCCATTTTATAAAATGTTCATCTAATTATTAAAGGCAATGCATCTTCTATTTCAAATTTCGCAAACAATTTTCTCTACTGTATTAAGATTACTGCTTAATCACCGAATCTTTCTTGGTGTTTAAAATATAGAAGATTCACAAATAACAAGTCAATAAGCAGCATATCCCCTATCTTTCAGTTATAAATTAGTTATTTTTTTAAAGGAACGATTAGGGAAAGCGGTGCATGTTGCAAAATTTGTCACATTTTTAGTGTATTTATTGACGCTGCGTAAATCCATCTCAAACAATATAGCCGCAGTTGCTGTTGTCAACCATTGTGCATTGTGTTCTAGCTCTTTGGTTGTTATAAAGTTTAAATTATAAAAGGAAAATTATACATTTTCCATGTTATTTCATTTGCAGGAGAGCAAATAAAATATGAAAGACCTTTCGTAAATAATTCATAAGCTCTAGACATTATTTCATGTATTTTGTAAAAAAAATAATAATCTTGTAATTTTTACTCATAACATGTTTACAGAGTATAAAGCTGGTTTTAATTATGCTGTTACAAACATGTTTACAGTGGAAAAGTTCAAGAACAATTTTGCAAATAATGAGAAAATTTAATGAAAATGGAAGTATATCTAACAAAACAAACCTACACATCTAAACAACAATAAATAAAATTCAACTAGGTGAAAAGCTGTCAGGAATACAGAGAATATTGATTTCGTGCAAAGACTCCCCAAAGCATACAACCGTGCACAGGATTTGAAAGAGGCCAACATTTCTGAAAAATATATCAATATACAAATCAATTTTTGATCAAATATTTTGAAACATATAAGACAGTTAATAAATATGTGTGTAGCTTGTGCATTAATTTTTTTTCCAAAAACGGGAAACAATAGAATAGCTGACTTATAGATTTTGTGAGTTTTTACATCAGGGTTATGATAAATTTTCAAAACTGGAGATGTTATTTTTCTCCAAATGAAGTTCTTGAAATCCATTCCGAAGTCGAAATGTGCTGCTGGTTGCGTTCTAAGCGCGAAAGCCCCTTTTTGCTTTCGCATGAAATGGACCAACTTTTACTGCAATCAAGAAAGGCCATCAACTGATTTTCAGAAGATTCGTGGATATCTTTCTTAGACGACTTCGATTAGTGCACCTTCACATACTGCAGTCTGTGAAAAATACTTTTGGAAAAGCATTTCGAAAGCAGAATCATTTAATTAATAAGATTTCATTTGGGTTTTTCATCACTAGCATTAGATCCGCTCAGTTTATTTTCTGAAGATGTATAAAAGACGATTTTTATTCCAAAACTCAGGAATCATTCACGGAGGATTTTCCTAAATTCTATTCATTTTGTGTAGATCCTCCACTATTAATGCTCAATTTTACGGAAACGATGTAAATTCAATAAGTTATTTATCATAGTCTGTTGTATCATTGCTAGAGAACCGAGATTGCACGTACAGTCTTGGCTTGAAGTTATAAATTGTTCTGTAGTGAGCACTGGAACTGGGAGGTAGGAAAGTCCATTTCCGTCCGGATCTACATTGAAAGTGAGTGATTTGGTTAAGGATCCAGCTACCATGCATAATTTTAGATCAAGCCAAAGGCCCAGTGAAAATGACCTCAATACATGGCATCATGTGAAAGCATCTTAATAAGAAATTTAAACGTTATGATGTAAGATGTCCGTGTCAAGAATAATTAATAGTTCGACAACTAGGTATTTCACCTGGCTGAATTTCACAATTATTCATATTCATACACAAATCAGTTCCCAATAGGTAACCCAAATGCAGACACAGAGCAGAAAGCATATCTCAGTATTCGGTTAAGAGATTTGGATCTCCTCCAAGAAAATCCTGTTAACGTTTTCTCAATTATTGTTTCTGGAAATAATACATAGGTTCATTCATATGACCAGAACTAAACAAGAGTGTATGTAATGGAAGCATAAGGATTCCCCAAGTTAATATATGTGCGTCAGTCAGTTAGAAAAGTCATGGTGACCATTTTTTTCTGTTGGAATTCAACAGAATATGTCTATCATTCCTGGAGTACTCTCACTTTTACAGTGAAGAGTTTATGAGGTCATCAAAGAAAAACACGTGTAAAACTTACGGTGGAGGTATTGCTGCTGCAGGATTATATACCTTGCCACATGTCCCAAAAAGAAAATGTTTTTATCAGTATTGTGGGTACTTGGAGCTTAACCATCTCCCATACAGTCCAGGCCTGACCCCTCAATGATTATTTCCTTTCGAAACTGAAGAAATCTCCTCATGGATGGAGATGATCGAGGAAGAGGAGTAGTGGTGGTTGGAGTAAAAAAATATATCCTTAAGTTGCAAAGGGATTAAATCACTAGAGGCGAAGCAGATCGTGTAGAAGTCAAGTGAGCCTACAGTAAAAAACTATGTCTCATCATTAGATTTGGTTTCATGTGAATAACTTACTCAAGGTCACTCGTATAATTAAAATATGTATTATAAGCGCAAATATCATTCTAACATTGTTCATAAAGGATTAGCTCTCTGAGTAAAATGGGATAAGGCAAATCATGCAACTGTACTATTTTCGAGCATAACACGAAAACGAGTTAGATGGTGAGAGAAATCTTTGAGAAATGTTTAAAATGTGTTTGTGTGAATATGTTAGGAGTAAGGATTTATGCGTTCGCATGCTTTTGTTTTTAAGGCGTATAAATACTGTATTTGTATTCTCTGTTTAACGAAATTTGAGAGGCGATATCAAAAGATGCATCTGTTTGTTACCATAGCACAAACGCCGTACTACTCCTCCAATGGAAGTAGTTAATAAAATATCTGCTCAGTTCAGCCTGCTATTAATGTTATTAATAAATAAAATGAACAACAAATAGATATAAGAAAGAGTTTCAAGCAATAATTTAACTCCATATGAAATTGCTGTGCTGTTAATAAGACACTCTGGCCAGTGTGGGAATAATTTAGAAGCGTTTGCTTTAATGTATACGTCTTATTCAACCCACATCTGTCCATGTCCAGTCATTGTGTCTTATCCCCGCCGTTCAATAACAAGTTAAGCGCAGAAGGATATAATGTTTGTTGACAGGGCATATCAGATTTTGGTAGACGGGTTTAGCTATGAATATTTGAATTTAGCTTTTATAGTGTTTAAACTTTTGAACATGATTAACGATATTAACAGTATACTTCTGACTGAAGCGTGGTGTCGTATTTATCTTCTGCATAGTGAAAAAAGATTGGAATTCGCACTAAAATAATAGAGCTCGATTATCCGAGCATTGAATTACCGAACGGTCATCCTGCTCATTATATTTTTCCGTAATTAATCGTGAAAACTCCGTTAAAGTTTTATCTGTTCGCTTTAATATTATGGAATCTTATTGGAGGTTACTGCACAACGATAAACTAGGAAAGCATGTACAACTTCCCGTTCTTTTAACACTTTGGCCATTTATAATACCATAACCTTGAAGCTTGTAGGACAGTTTTTCACTTTGTTAGGGAAGCTTGTCTTTTGTTATCTTCACTATCAATTAAGAGAAAACTTATGGTGAACTTGTTTTTAATTTAGCTAATGAAATTGACGCCCCATCACACAGAGGCCTTCATGCAATATTTGGAGTAAGCAGATGACGCCTCATTCTCGGTCATTGTTTAACTTCATCGAATCAGAATGGATACCAGGGAAAAAAATCTGTTAGTAAAGTTCAGAAAAAATTACCGATTTCTTCGAATTGACATAAAAATAAGATAAAGTTTTGTACAGATTATCTCCAATGCTTCATTAAGACGGATAACCGTCTGTAAAAATACAGAAGCTATGAAGAGTTAAAGAATGCATCCTGCCTTATACTGTTAACAATAGAAAACAATTCTAGGGCTAAAGAAGAAACAAACTGAAAGAACAATTTTGTACTCAGTTTGATCTAGTTATGATTTGCCTGTGCATTCATCTTCAGATTATGGAAGCTTTTAATGTGCACAAAGCTGTTCCCGTGGATTTTTTTATATAACATCACCATGTCACTCTTATATATAGGAATGCTGGGTAATAAAAGGACTGACGAGTCTGGCGTCACCGAGGACAGACAGTTAAAAAAGCAATATAAAAGAAAGGAAGAGGGTCTCTTCTAAAGCAGTTGCTTTCTGCATGATCCTGTGCAAATCAAGAAAAGTAAAGAAAATATCTGCTTTCGTGATGATCAGTAACTAAGGGATATTTATTATCACCAATTAAATGCATGCTGGATTGTTAACATAAGCAGTATTGTATCTATCATGGTTTCTTTAAACAAACGTGTGTATAAATAAATCTTCCACTATAAGTAATCAAATCTTTAAATTTCTGAAATAAAAATAATAAATTTTATCTTAATTGTTACAAGAGTACATTTTGCACAATTATTTCTCACCTAAAAGTCGTATAAAATCCATGTAACCTTAAGGAAATGTTATCAAATTTATAATTTTAACAACATATGCATATAATAAATATAGTGTATTCTAATTTAATTTCATCTTATACAAACCAGTAATAAGATATTAAAAGTGTAGAGTTTATATAAATAAAAACACGCGAGATATGAAGAAAAAGCTATTCAGTTGATGAAATTATATTCAGAAACGTTTCATTGCAGTAAAAAATTAGAATTGTGACAAAGCTATAAACAGTTGAACATTTGAAGGGGACAAGGGAGCAGAGAAAAGCAGAAACATAGTGAAGCATTGTCTTATAATGGGGCTGTAACATTCTAATTTTAACCCTTTGCAGTTTTTGCTGAATTATTCTTTAAAAAATTTGGAGAATTAGACTCTTTTCCATAGTACTAAGAAGAAAGATCACAAAAATTTCATTTTATAGGTTGCAATTTTTATTGTTTCTATTTTTAATTATATTTACATTTAGTCCTCACATGTTATTTACATTATTCAAAACGAATCATTTTATATTTACAAATTAAATTTAATTATATATTTATATATATTTAGTGGCTAGATATAGTTCAGAATTATATGATTAGATTTTCTTTTCTTACCTATAGCAAAATGTACTTAATTACTTCACTCTTAAATCTAAAGAGTGTCTGATATAATTTTCTCAAGGAGAAGCTTCAAGATCGTATGCGACCAAAGGTAGAGATTTTAATGAGTTTACTGTAGGTTAGTCATTGTTGATAAATAGCATATTACATACAACTATTGTTTATTGTATTAAATATATTTTACCTGTGCGATTATATTTTGCAGTTCTACTCAGCGAGTGTAAACAGTTGTACATTCTTTAATTTCCCCTCCTCTAGCAGTCCACAATTCTTGTCACAGAGCAAGTAACTATGATCCATTTACTTTTTTATTATACGTTAGAGGATATTCTGCAACCAAAGCTAAGTAATGTCTTCTTATTTTGAATAAAATGGCTATCAAAATACACCACTAACTTAACAACACTTTTAAAGTTCGAAAATACATCTTTGTAACCATTACCATAAATGTGCATTATCTGAAGGGCTATTAGCGACATAAAAGTAGTATGTTCAGTGCTGTCTCTGATAAGAAAAAAGTTGCAATATTTGCTATGTACTAAATATTATTATTTTCATAGAAGTATGGCCTTTAAAGAAAGCTAAATAATGTTTTAACATAGCTTACATCTCCTGAGCCTTTAAATTGTATAGATTTATCATTACAATATGTCATTCATTATATACAGTAGAATGTTTCAAAAATAGAAAGTAGTGAATCCCAAGTTTTGCATGTGTCTGTAGAGATATAGAAAAAGAAAGTTTGGATTCGATATTGCATATTTTTATTTTTAAAAGTTATCATTAAGGGCTATTTTGCCCTGATCATTAGTTAAATGAGTTTTAAAACCTAACACTTTCGCTGGCTTTTGCGGCCAGCAGAATCAGTGGACTTAGTGAAAGAGTCTAGAAAGGCAGAGAAACAGACAGAATCTTTAGAGGTGGGAAGAGGTAGGAATGGTGGGAGAGTTGTGGTGTAGCTGTTTGCTGACTAGAAATGGATTTCTTAGTTCAAAATCCTGTGTATTTTAATATATTATCGGAATACGCTCCATTCCTAAGGTCCTGCAAACGCAGGTTTTTCTGGCTGATTAAATCGCATCCGTGTAACACAAAGACAGAAAATTTAAAATCAGCAAGACATGGAATCCGTTACTAGTCATCAAATTGCACCATAACACTCCTATCACTTCTACTCCCTCCCACTTCTAATGGTTCTGTTCCTCTTTGCCACTTCGGACACTTTTACTCAGTCCACTGATAATGCTGGCCGCAGTAGGCAGCATAAACTTTGATTTGTAAATTTAATTTCAAGCAAATACACGCCAAAAATAGCTCTATAATCATCAATTTTAATTATAATAAAGCCTATTGTGAAAGTCTAAAGAAAGTTGTTAAAAAGTTCTCTCTCTCTCTCTCTCACACACACACACACACACACACAGAAAAGAACATAATTTAAAGGGCATTGATATGGATATATATATATCAATGCCCTTTAAATTACGTTTTTTTCATCCAGTTGATACTTAGGCCTACTGAGGCCTTCAGGCAAATGTTTGTTTGATACCGAACTTCTGGAATAGTGAGACTCAGGCAATGAGAAACAACTGATATGAACAAATAGCTGTTCATCCGTTTCATTACTTCTGATAGCAAGCTTGACAACTTTATTACATTTTGGTGTTTCCTCACTGTTTCATTTCTGCTCTTTGAACTCTGCTATTTCTGGTGCCAAGGAATATGAGTTATTTACAAACCTTTATGATAGAACCATCTCCTTAAATGTAATGCTAAAGCGGATGCTTTTATTCTCGTTTTCATAAGCGTATTTCATATTTCTTTTAAGCATTATATACGTTACACAGCTAGTAATGTATAACATTTTTTAAGTTTGTGAATTAAAGTCACAATGTTCGAAGAATCTTTGAATACTATATAATGGTGTTGTATGCTTAATGTTCGTTACATCTATGTTTACACTTGCAAAGAATCCTTGTATATGTTTGGAACTTTCTAACCTGTTCTTTCCATATACTGTTCTTGGATTCAATTAAGACCTAAGATAACAATAAAGAAAAAAAGTGGAGATAAATTCCAGATAATGAATTTAGGGGAGTATTTGTATCGAATTAAAAACAAATGGATACGACAAGACAATAAATGAATAAATTTTGAGTTGTAGGGTTGTAGAATTATGGTAGATGAATTGAGTTATTATAACTGGAAAATTATGTTGAGAAATATAAATATTATCATTGGGAAAGAGGTCTATAGCTTGGAATGGAGCCACAGTGAATTTTAATTATTGAGTTTGGAATATTGGAAAATGGTTAGAACACGAATAAATGTATTGGAGTTTGGAAAAAAGGGATATTATTAGTTTGTAGAAATTGTAGATAATTGATATATAGATATTATTATTATTATTATTATTATTATTATTATTATTAGCTGGATCGGAGCCTGGTCCCCAGGATATGCCAGGAGAAACTGCTGATGACCCGGAGACTGGGGGTTTGAAGCAAGTAAAATTAAAGTTATTGTATTTAATTAGTATAGGAGGTGCTTGTGTTCAATTTATAAAAACTACGGTAACAAATCTGTGTAGTGGTGGAGGTTACTCGTACGAATGGACTGAGTCGCATTGTTATAGACCCCCTTGTATTGATTGTTTTAGCGTTACAATAACATTCAGTATACTGTTTTTTTTTTTACTTTCCTCCATGTTCCTACTCCACATTTTTATATCTTTTCTACTCTCCATCTACGCCGATTTTTCACTATATTTTCCATGTTTTAAAAAACTGAAGCTCCATTCTTTATGTCATACTACTGTCTTCCCGTTGGATGTAAGAATTTGGATCAGGCTGTATTCAAAGAAACATAAATATAATTTGTGGGAAAAAATTTAAAGATGTACATTAAAGACACCGCATTATAAATACGACATATGACATTTCATAGAGTGAGGAAGATCAAATCACTTTACGGTGGCCCCCTCAACATTTACAGTATGTTGGAAAGGTAGGGGACCTTTCTCCTTAATTATCAATCATTAAAAAGAATCTACTGACCATACCAGCCTCGATGATAATCCACATAAAGGACATCCAAAAAGTGCAAGAACTTCAAATAATATGATACAAGATGACTGGCGAGTTAATTGCATGAAACTTCTGTGGCTGTGGGTATTACAAAATAACGTATAGGTTATATTTTACAAAATGAATCGCAATAAAAAGTTTTGCGTAAGCTGGAGCAATGCTTACCAATATCAAATCAAAAACTAATTCGTATGAAAACATTGCAACAGTGTTTGGAGCGTTTTAACAGGAACATAATTGATTTTATGTGTCAACTTTTAATTGTAGACGAGACTTGAATCAACCGTCAGACACCAGAATCTAAGCAGTAGTCAAAACAGGGGACAGAAACGGTTATTCAGCTTAAAAACAGACAACATTCGTTCTATCTTCAGGAAAAGTTATGGCATGTCTTTTGGGACGATAAATATATTTTACTAGTTGATTGTTTCTATATAGGTAAAGCCTTAAACTGGAGAATATTATTCCAGTCTTTTAAACCAATTATATAAAAAATTCGTGGAAACGACCCACTCAGTTTTCAGAAGTATCTTACTGAAAGTATTTTTATTGTTGATGGAAATATCCAATATTTTCTTGATTTGAGTTAAGGTGAAATAAGTTTTATTGTTGTTGAGGCCAAATCTCTGGATAATCCCGTAGGAAACTGCTGATGAACCAGAGCTGAGCAAGGATTCAAGCAATTAGATAACTATAATAAAGAAATTAAAACATGATTATATAAACATATTAAGAATCAATAAATACATACATTTATTAGCTAATTGTTAATAGAACATGAATATTGAAGTAAGGGCTTTGTTTTGTGCTCAGCCTCTGAAACATGACGCCAAGGCAAATGATAATACTGGTACATTCCAAACGATGACACGAATTTCACTTGCAAGGCTTTTTAGGGAGCCTTCGTTCCCAACTTCAGTTGTTGACTATCTACATGTTTGCCTTGCTACGGCATTTCACTTTCACTCCACTCTCACTTGCTCAGTTTCTCGTCATCTTGCTAGTTTCATATAGTCTTTCGCAAGTTCGTCATTCACTTGTCCTAATCATGACTTCGCCAACTTTCTCAAGAACCCTCGAGGGGAAAAAACCTATTCATTTCCAGTTTCCTTCCAAGATGTTCAATATTAGTCTCTACTTAACAATAAATCTCACCTTCTGAACCTTTTCGTTGCGTCTTAACACCTAAGAGGCCACCTTATCCAAAAGTCGTTTACCTTCGGCTCGACTCTGACATACTCACTAGCGCATGACATAATATTCTGGTGTGAGGAGTGGGGTTCTGCTGCCATCAAATTCAAGAAGCAATTTGTGTCGCCATCACCTACCCCGACGTTGGCTCACCAGCTGAGCTTCAACTTCTACTAACACCTTCGGTGTTGATATGACGAAGCGCTAATCTCTGCACCCAGCATCTATATCTAGAAGCAGGCGCAGGGGAAAACTCCCACCTTCATCGCGTAGCTCAAGTGCATAGATGAGAGGTTCTTAAAGAACAGCAGCAGGAGGCCTGACGCCATCACCTTGGACTCTTCAGACTGCAATGTAGTCCTACAGGGAGGAACTGACTCAAGCAGATGAGGTAACATCATGCAAGGAAATCCATAGGAAATCTTCGAGGGAGGCTATTGGTATTGTTCCACTAAAGTTTCCACTTCCTACTCAGTGAAACCCACAAAGCATTCCTTGGTAAGATTAGTGATAATTGACTGAAATCTCCGGCCTTCCTTGCAGACCCTTAAGGAAATCAATGCTCATTTGTCTATTGCTTGGTGTATTTTCATTCTCACTCGTGGTTGCACTGGAACATACAAATATACCTCGTACTAAGAATGGCCTGGTCTAGTCAGGTGGAGTCCTCCTCGTCTTTTCTTGCCATTTCAATAAATAGTCAACACATATTATGCACCAACTCAGGATTTAAATTTTATCACTCATTTCAGCCGCTTTAGTATATTATACCAGTTTACCATTATTCTCTTTTGTATGTTTGTAACATTTCGTGGGCAGTTAAGTTTATTTCAAAAGTGAAACCCTTCTATTTTTCCATTACACACATTTACAGTTAAAATGATTTTCATCAAGCCAATGCACCTGGTCACAAAAGTGTTATAGCGATCAGAAAAATGAGGGATTAAAGTATGAATATTAAGTATCCTCCTTAATTCCTAGGTCTGGTTTCCCTTTACTTATTCCCAAAGCTAAAATTCTTCCTTGGTGGTCAGCGTTTTTCATCAAATAAAGAGGAGATCGCAGCTTTAGAGGAGTGCTTTGCACACTTTCTAGAAAACCACTTCAGTATGGGATTTGGAGCATTACTGGAATAAATATATTGACCTTAAGAGAAATTAAGTTAAAAAATAAAAATAATGTTTAAGTTGGAACTCGTTCCTTTATTGTTATGCCAAGACCGTCCTCGTATATCATACACTCGTATCATGATTTCAAATAAGATTGATTTACAGATGATTCTCTAGCGATATAAAGTTTCATCTTGTTATATGAGTTTCACTTAACCTCTAACCAAAATATCTAATCAGGTGTTTTAAGACTTTGCGAAAAACATTTGCCTTATGCGTCTTAAGCAATTTTATTTGTTTTACAACATAGAGTATCAATTGTTTTTAATGCTTCGTGAATTCTTATAAACCTACATTCCTAATGAAATAAACTCATAAACACCTAGTACATAATTTCTTGTAATCAGCTTCTTAAAGTAAATTATAATATCAATAAAGAAATCGGTGAAAGAGAATGAAGAATATGGGATAGTATCTGATAAAATATTTGTTATATATGTTTTAAAAATGTGGAAATCTCATGCAGGCAATTATACCAGACGAGGACCATAATATAGCACATAAGGAGCAATAGATTTCTTTCCCATTTACATTTATCGCAAAACTATATGCTCTTTTAGTGAATTCCGAATTGAAGTTGTACTCATGAAAATATTTTAAAAATTATCTTCAAATCTCCATAGATACTAGGCGTCAAAAATGACGATGATAAAAAAAATTGGATCATTAAGAGTGGGGATTAACCTAAAGAGAAAATTTAAATATTACTCTAACGGCACTAATAATTGTTTTTGCAACAAAACTCTGTATATACCATTTAAATAAAACAAAAATATCTACAAATCAGGGAAATCGAACAATTAGGAGTGGAGGTATATCTGAAAATCTAAATTTATAAAGTGCTCTAGCAGTTAATTTTCTCTCAATTGTTTCAAAATAAAATGTCAAATTATACCAGTATATAAATTGTATTTATAACGAAGCATGTGTTTTATTTTTGACAAAAGCATTGTCGTGAAAATAGCAACTGTAAAACATTAATCTAATCATTAAAAAACGGTTTGCTCTCATTTATTATATTGTGCTTCCATTATAAATAAGTAGGACTCATTTCTAGTAGTATTTCTGGTATATATATATATATATATATATACATACGTATGTGTAAATATGTATTGAATTGTGCATTTTTTGTTTAATTCCGTGTAACGATAAATTGAAAATGCTTATTAATTGCTTTATTTTTCCCTCATGACTGGGGAGGGGAAGGATTATTTCCTAACCACTTTAATACATGACTTAGTGTTTGTATATATGTAATTCTATGCATTTCTGTGTTTTTCTTAACATTTAATGTGTGTGAATAGATAAGCAATTATTGAAATAAATACACACTTATTACTATTAAGTAATATTTGAAAAACACTGTTGCTGTATGTCAAAAATGCAGTTTTGGGTGGATGATACATTTCATTTATTTAATGTTATAAATGAAAGTTTAAAGAACACCAAAAAAGTTTATACTTAGTTGCGTGTTGTAGATTTTCATTGTATATATATATATATATACTGTTTGCGTGCAAGTTTTTTATGATATATGTGTAAGAACTTATATTTGTGTGCACGAGCGCTTTGAAATAACATTACGAATACTATAATAAATTCCTTAAAATTCTAACCTCAAAGTGGAAAACAATAGCTTTGCACTTGTTTTATAGAGAACATTATATACAACTTCTCTGCTGTACCGCTCAGCAATAATGTTGGTCCTGGTCCTGTAATGGTAACCATTCTTGCCTTCTAAACCCAAAATCGCCGGTTCAATCTCGGCCAGAATCAATGGATTTTTTCGGCATAAAAATTCTAAGTATGGGTTTCTTCTGAAGAAAGTAAAGCCATAGTTCCCGTGTCGTACATTTACAGCACGTAAAGAAACTTCGAACCTGATAGAAGAGGCCTATGAGCAAAATTTGTCGGTCGTTTCAGGCTCTGAATTGAATGGGACGCTGATGACCTGAGATGCTAAAGAGTGTCCATAAATACACCAAGCCAAAACTACAGCTCTGTAATAATAACTTTCACAAAACTAACTTGCTGAGAAATTTGCTTAGTTCATGGAATTCTGATGACTTATTTATTATTTTTTTTTACATAATACTTTTTATGTGATTTAACTGATACACATATTTTCGTTTAATTCTTTTTAATTGTGTTACTATTCCTTGATATTTAAACAATAATTGATTAAGTAGCATAATGTACAGCAATTCAACCGTATTCTGTTTGGTTCAAGCAATAGCATAAATATTAAGTATTAAATATTACCAATGTTTATCTCTTCGTTGGTTATCAGTGTCAAGAAACGTGAAAAGAGAAATATTAATATATTTCCCAGTTATAACTGTAACGTATACTGTAAGATTGATTCGCTTTCCGAAGATAGGCCTCTCTTATAATTAATACTCTTAAATATGGACATATTTGCATATTAAAATATTATTTTAATTGTCAAATTCTCGTATGTTGATATTACACACTGCAGAAACTTCTTCATATCAATTCAAGGTTTACAAAGTGACATATCTTCTTGATATATTTACTCAAGAGCTCTGATGCATGTATATATACACAAATCACAGAATCTGTTCGTGATAAAAACCACTCAACTCTCTGTTCTTGGCTATAATGACAAAAATGATTGACTTATCAGTTGTATTATAAAAGGAGACTATATAAGTGATAACATTGAATGGGTTAGGTCCCAGATTTCCTTAGGCTTCATAGTTGCAGTAAGATTCCAAGGTAAGATAACACCAGAACATTTATACTGAAAAGTAATTCTTGGTCTCTGGTCATATACAATTGCCGGAATAATGTGGTACATAAGTTTTAAGTGTTCATTTTAAATGCATGTCATTTATTTAAATAATACAGTTTTCTAAAGCAGACGTGTTTTCCTTATTCCATAAAATGATTTACACTGAGCATTATACAATGATAAAATTCCTTTCAAATATCACTTAACATCAATGGAAATCTATACGCCGTTTATAAAAGTTAATGAGAACTACATAAACTTCGCCTTCATTTTAAAGGATATAAAATTTCCTGTATTTAAACATCAGAAACAGCCTTGATTATGATCCAGATGATGGAGGTCCAAAAAGTGTCATATTTGTAGAATTCAATGAATAAATACATGATATGGTACTAGATGATCGGCGCGTTGAAGTTCGTGATTTCCTGAGGCTATAGAGATTTCAAAAGAATGTGTAGATTGCATTTTACATGAAAAATTGCATATAAAAACATTTGATCAAATAGATATCGTTTGCTAACAGCAGATCAAAAGCGAATTCGTACGAAAAAATCGCAACAGTGTTTGAAACTTTTAATAGCAACAGAAATGATTTTGTGTACAGACTTATGTAGATGATACTTGAATCAACCATCAACCACCAGAATCCAAACCACTGTCGAAACAATTGACCGAAGCCGGTTGTTCAGCGCTAAGAAGACAAATGAAAATTGTGGTATTAGTCTTTTGGGACACCCAAGTATTTTTACTATTTGATTATCTTCAGAGGGGTAAAAACTTGAATACATTAATCTAATCTTTTAAACCAACTATATTAAAAATTCCTGAGAAGAGAATCACCCTTTGAGACAATGCTCACAAAAAACAATCTAACGATTAGAAAATTTGAGATCTGAAGAATTAATTGTTACATCATCCTCTCTAGTACAAAGATTTGGCTCCCTAGGACTTTAATCTGTTCTGAAAGCTCAAAATGCTCCTCATTGGTCGGCGTGTTTCATCAAAACAGAGATCAGTACAGCTGCAGATTTTTTCTCCCTTTCAGACCTCTTGGAAAACCGCTTCAGGATGGAAACATAGTATTGGAGTAACTCAACTGTATTTATATTGATCTTAAGGGAGATTATGTTGAAAAATAAAACCAGTGTTCAAGTTAAAACATTGTAGATAGAAAAATGTTTACAACGCCCTCGTAGACATAAGCAGATCAAATGTATAAAACACATATATGTTTATATAATTTACCTATATCTTTTTATTGTACTCTTATGATGAACAACGTTTTATGCTGTAATGTTCAAGTGTTATTTGTTAATTTTATTTTATAGTGAACATGTTGAGGAGCATCTTCCTTGCTGTCGCCTTCAGTTGCATCGCCGTGTCGCTACATATGAAAGGTGACGAAGTCGATGGATCTGCAGTTCAACACCCTGACATTAAAGAGGAAGGTCCGCACGAGTATGAACTCTTTCCCGGAGTGGGCATGTACAAGATAAACCTAACATTGCTCCCATGGGGCGAAGCTTGGAGACAGTGTCAGTCCGAGGGTGCTCATTTGGCCGTCGTTGACTGGCAGGGCGAATACGACGTTCTGGTAGCCCTTCGTGATCGGTATACCGACTTGATGTCCATGGCATCATATCTGGGCTTTCACCGCGTCTATGTTAAAGATATCTTTGTCAATCTCTTCAGTAAGTAATAATTCATGTAAACCTAAACTGAAGTTAAGCGTTACTTCTTAGGCATAAGCAACTGCCATGTGAGCGATTATGATATAATTTTCATTCAATCATTAGTGATGTGCATTCCTACAATTTGTTTTCATTGTTCACTCCAACAGCCAGTCATACACCTTTTTATACATGGAAAACAAATGTGGAAAGTTAAGGTGAAAGAGATATTTATAGGCCAAATTTTTACACTTTAAGCTCATTTCTTCTTTCTCCTTAGAGATTTATAGAGCTGTTGACTCCAAAAATAACTTAATATCGTAATAAATTTAAACTAATATTTGGAATTAGAGCCAGATTGGAAAAATTCCAAATCTTGGTATAAAAACGGCTTTTAAACAATCACTTTTCAGATTAAGTGTGGTTAACTATAAAGCATAAGCCACAAATACTCGAAGGTTTCGAGTCGCCTCTCAGAGAAAAAAATTCTGTAACGAGATAGCCTTAGAGGTCTCCGGGGTATATCAAGACCGATATCATTACCGGATGCCAATGCAGAAAAGAATGATAGCCATCGTCTACCAATTGCAAACACGAAACTTTTACGCAGTATTGTGTTTACACTTTTACCATTAGAAAATAATTCGATGGTTTTTAAGTATCTGAAATTGTTTACAAACAATACTTCTCATATGTAAACGAAATGCAGCGGAATGTGATTTCCGATTACAAAAAATGATCCATTAACAAAAAAATGGTAATTAACTACTGTCCAGTGTTATTTACTGGGCCGCAATAAATAACGAAATAATAATAAGAACAAGAAATATAGCAATAACAATATGCATAAATAAGAAAAACTTAATGAAGTAATTTTCTGAAGTGCAAAATTAATGAATCATTTAAACATATGTACATATACATATAAGATTTTAATTTTTCCCTTTTTTAAAGTCACACAAATATAAAACGGTTAGCCATTTGTATCTAATTACAATCCTCTCTGCAAGTAGAACAAATACTGAAAAATAAAAGTTAATGCTAAATACAGTTTACCTTATATATGTGTAAGAAACTTTGCAGCCCATATCAAGAGCCCTACTTTTTTTTTTTTTTTTTTTTGAGTAGTGTTTAACGCCCGTTTTCACTACTGAGGCACCACAGGCGGTGGACACTGATGATACATGAGATGAAATGATAAATTGGGAAAGGATATATTTTTTTTTTAAGGAAGGAAGCGTTCCAGGCCTAAGTTTAGGTACCTCCCCGGCATTTGCCAGTTATGAAGACTGAGGAAAACCTGGAAAAAACCCCAGTCAGGGAGGACGGTCCTGGCGGGATTCGAACCGCGGACCTCCCGCTCACGAGTCCGTGCCTTAACGACCTCGGCCACCCGTGGCGGTGAAGAGAGCCCTACTGAATACGTAATCTTTACCCTCACTGTCATATACCATGGTACGTAAGGGAAAATTGCGCAGACAAAACGACCTCCCTAGTCACAAATTTTGGTATGAAATGTTTAATATACACTACAGTATCATCATTAACTTCAAAATTGGTACCATGTATACTCTTTATCGACTTCTTATTTAATGATTGCTATTTGGGAGGTTTAAATACGGTAATATGGGTCGGTCCTGGTGGTGTAGTGGTAACCACACTTGCCTTCTAAACCCAAGATCGCGGGTTCAAACCCAGCCAGAGAAGATGGATTTTTTCGGGCGCAAAAAATCCTAAGTATGACTTCCTTCGGAAGGGAAGTAAAGCCGTGGGTCCCGTGTCGAACATATGCGGCACAAAAAAGAACATCAAGCCTGAAATAAGAGACCTATGAGCAAAATTTATCGGCCGTTTTACGCCCTGAATTGAATGGGACGCTGATGACCTGAGATGTTAAAGAGCGTCCGTAAATAACACAAATCGTATGGTAGTATGGGATGCACTGCCATAATTGCACACCCAAGAGAGATCCATTCGGTAACAAACACTTTGTGTTACACAAGTCCCTGGTGTAATTTCACCAAATAAATATTAACTTAATAAAAAATATAAGAACTAACACTTACTGTTGATACTTCCAACTATAATCCACTGTAATAAAGCACATATATGCAACGAATCAAATAAACAAACCAATACACTTAATAGCAGCAACCTACCCGAACCTCAATCGCCGCCATTTTCTGTACTATAGACACCCAGTGTCTGGGTAGTGGAATCGGTCTTGGGTATACAGATTCAGACTTGCGACTATGGTCGGGGTTGGGAGGCACGGAAATTGAGAAGGTAAGTACATATGCATGGCAAGTCGATGATCCGTAGTCTAGTCTCTAGTCTAGTCACCTAATTTATTGATCCTGTGCATGTCTTGATTATGTAATTTGATTCTTGTCAAACCGCGCATATATTAAACCTATTTTCTCTTTAAAGATTATGTGCTATTGAAAGTTTCAGTTTACCCACGTTTCAAGCCACGATCTATCTTTACACGTATTCTCAAAATAAAAAAAAGTAAAACAAAATTAATGTGAATAAATTAAATAAACGGGATATTTTATATATCATTACTATGAACAGTCATTGTTGTGAAGCCGGAAATAAGGCTGCCTATATTAATTTTATAACCTGAGGCTACAGAGTTATATTTATAAAGGCATTATATTTTAATTGTTATGTATATATAAGAAATATTTTAGAGATAGGTAGAACAAAAATAGAAATAATTTGTAACTTGTAACTTACAAAAGGGTTTTGTATACATTTTGTGTAAAACATGTTAGAAAGAGAATGTATACCTGACGACTCTCCACTCACTGACCGCTCCTTAGACAAGGCTGAAGAAAGGGTAAACTATCTTTTGTTAGGTCACGAACCTTGTACCCGGGAAATACTTAGGAGTTGACAATAAGAGAAACATGTGGCCGTAACGGGACAGTATTTAACAAAGTCAGAGGTAGCAATAATTTAAGAGAAAATGAAAATGTCAGAACGGAAACGAAAATGTTTTATTACAGGAAAGCCGAAAACACGTGCGTTATCTCCGGGAACATTTAGAAATCAACAGACTAAGGAAGGCAAAAGATTTTCAATAGAAATCAGAATGTAAGGAAAGGGCCGAAATTTATGACAGGTTGTTCTGGGAAAATTCAAGTTCGTGGGAAGACATTAGAACAGGGGGGAAAGAATAATTCTAGCCAATGGTCTTCGGATAAAAGTTAACGAATCAGGAGAACTTAGATACAAATAAATAATTTTAGGATAGCCAATGACGAACATGTAACACAGAAATAGATAAAATACGAGGGAATTTAATTTAGCGAGAGGCGTGGCGATGTAGTAGAAAAACTAGAGTACAGGAGTCAGAGAGATAATCGGACACTCGCACACTCATAGATTCACATTCAGATTCAGACACTCGGGCATTCAGAGGCACATTCACC
This sequence comes from Metallyticus violacea, assembly GCA_030762175.1. Classification (NCBI taxonomy): domain Eukaryota; kingdom Metazoa; phylum Arthropoda; class Insecta; order Mantodea; family Metallyticidae; genus Metallyticus; species Metallyticus violacea. Next base: position 78,021,155 of record CM060833.1, on the reverse strand, counting down.
CTCGCAGAAGTCAGACCTTCATAGTCTCTCGCACATTCAGACATTCGCGGATTCAGATTCATACATTCAGGAGAAACAGAGAACATCATACGAGAGACGCGAAGGAAATATACGGAATCAGAAATATACGAGTCATCCGAAAGTAATCAGTCTAGATCATTTCTAAAGTTCAGTTGAGGGCAGTGTAAATCATTTTCTAAAGTCAGTCTAAGTGTGTAGTGAAGTCAGCTACGAGCCGTCAGGAAGTAACCTGCCAAGTTATTAAATAAATCAAATGTTCAAACAGTGCCGGACTTATTAATACAGTGAACAATCCCCTTCCCCCCTAAAGACTTTCAAGTCGTTAAAAACAGTCCAAAATTTACCCTGAGAACACATCAATCCCCCCTATAGTGGAACCCTCAAAATAATAACCGTTCCAGTTGGTAACACCGTTATTAAAATACTACATTATGACACTAGTTACCATAGTATCAATTGCGTTACTAATTTGTTTTCATTGCTAAAATCTGTCAGTAATTGAATATTACGTTATAAAAATATTAAGAAAACAATGTATGCTTCATAATGAAATAGTCTTGTACGTAGCAGACTATAATGTAAAATTAATTAATGGAGAAATAATGTAAAATAAAGTGCAATTAAGTAATTGTATCTACCTAATGAATTAACAAAATTTTATTATATTAACCTTGTCGCAAAAGTAGGCCAGATTAAAATTTTGAAATATCCTTACTATTTAGCTATTTATCCAATTCATGAATATCTCGTATTCCTGCTGATAAGTATCATAAAATTTTCTAGGTATTAGTGGCAATTCAGAGTTTTTAGCACTACGACGGGTGGCCGAGGTCGTTAAGGCACGGACTCGTGAGCGGGAGATCTGCGGTTCGAATCCCACCTGGACCGTCCTCCCTGACTGAGGTTTATCCCAGGTTTTTCTCAGTCCTCATAAATGGCAAATGCCGGGGAAGTACTTAGGCCTGGAATGCTTCCTTCCTTAAAAAAATCCTTTTCCAATTTATCATTTCATCTCGCGTATCATCAGTGTCCACCGCCTGTGTTGCCTCTGTAGCAAAAACGGGCGTTAAACACCAATCAATAGAGAGCGAGAGAAAGGGAGAGATAGACTTTTCAGCCTAGGCTAAAACTTGTAGCGGTAAATTCATATTCGCTAACAATGAATGAAATAATCTCCATTTACACAATGACGTAAATATATTAAAAGAAGGCATTGACTTTGGAGTAATTCTTTTTGATATTAATATTTATTTTATTTCAGTAATATTCTTGTATAATTCTGGTGTATTATAAAACTCGTTTATAATGTTATACAATTACTGCATTCGTAAAAATTACGAAACTCACTTCACTCTTTCTTTAGTGTTTAATCCTGCAATAAAATATAATATTACAACTAATATCACAATATACTATTTTGCCACATTGCATATGGCTTAAATGACACTTTTTAATTATTAATTACAGACTCTAGCATTTGGGACTATTTAATCAGGTTATAATTTACTTGTTTTAATGTTTGGTTCTTAAATATAGATTATTTAACATTTATAAAAATAACTCTTTTTGTCTTAAAATGTTGGACAGCATACTTCTAATATCTGATAGCTTATTTAGCATATTCAGTAAATAGTATAAAGTTTGGCCCTAGTTATAACCCCGAAGGTGGAGTTTGAATCCATTGGAATCGGTCCAAACAAGCTTCCGAATTCCCTCAATTCGAACCTTTCTCAAAATTTGTTTTAGCCTATAGGTCTGATTGAAACCGTTTGAAAGAAGAGGACGGTCATTTTGAAGTTACGTCTAGCACAGGAGCATATGGAAACTGCCACTCTCGAAATTGCTTTCCTTTCTTTCCTTTTCTGTCTGTGACCTTTGACGTGGCCCCGGAGCGCGCGTTAGGAACATGCAAGAGCGTTCGTCCTATTCGCAACAACGACGAATGTTATCTCACAGAAAAGTGTTTAATATACAGTGAACAGCGTTTACGGATCCGCGTTCTACTTTAGTACAGAAAGTACCTGCATTGTTTTTCCAATTTTGTTGACAGAACTGAATATTGAAACGCTATTGATTTTTTCTTCAGAAATACAATATTTTCCATATTGTCGTCATATAGATTGTTGTTTATTATACGAAACTGTGGATCATAGAGGGCGTTTATTTATTCATATTTCGAAATATTTTAGAGTTGGATTGCTGGTGACGGCAGAGAGATTTTTCTTCACTGTCTTTTCCATTTTGCCTCAAATGCACTGAGATTGCTAGCAAACCAGTGCCTGGCCAGATTTCTTACATGCATTATTATCCCCAAAGAGTGTCAGTGGCCGGTGACCAGTTATTTCTATATCTGTCAGTGGTCAATAGTCATATAAATCACTGGGCCTTCGTGAAAAAATATCACCAAAATATTATACCGGGAGAAGGGTACAGATATACAAATAAAAATATATCATTGCCATTGAAACGCATTTTAAAAGAATGTTTTGTGCAGTTTTCGTGACTTATAGTTCAAACACGGAATGATTACATGACATTTGAAAGACATGATAGAGCGCAAGTAGTTAGCAATTTTTGTTCTCTTCACTTTCTTACTTAAGCGCTTTTTTTCGCCAAAATTTATCATTTTTGTTTTGTATAATTCGTAATTTTTAACCTGAGTTCGGTGCGGCAATGCTTGGCATTGCAGAATCGGGGAAATTTGAAAACTCGTGGTAAACATTTTAAAAAGCGGGTGCGACTATTTTATTGTAATGTCTAAATTATTAAATAAAAATATTGCGCTTTTATTGAATGGCTGCATAAAACATTGTTTTTCCACTTATTGCTCAACTTAAAGGCATTATACCAGTATGTATTTTGTGTAGAGAAAGTAAATATTTAAATACAAAACCTTTATTTTCTTTCATTCAAAGTTCAAAGAAATGTGAGTTTCGTTTAATGTAATTTCAGTGAAAGCTAAAAATTTCCTTGCAAATATACTAAAAACTGACTTAGTAAATATATACCAGTATTAAACACCAATATCAATCTCGTAATGTAGTTAGTACAACTTAAACGCGACCGCTTTCCTGCATTCAGTGCGCAACAAAATCGTCAGTTACCTTCCCTTTCCTCCGCGGGCAACCCATTCTTATTACTCACCTGTCCAGTGCTTATTTTTTGTGTTTATATTTACGTAATATATATGTATTGAATTGTGTTTTTTCTAACTTAGTACCATGCAATGATAATTTAAGATCCTTATTAATTTCAACATTTTTTTTTCCGTCATGACTGGAGGAGAAGGAGGGTTATTTCCTAAACATTTTAGTACATCCGTAAGTGTTTGCATATATATTATCTGTATGTTTGTGTTTTTTGTTTCTTAACATTTCTTGGAGCACGAGCTGTCTGGCTAGACCAGTGCGCTGGATACGTATTTAATCTATGTATCTGGTAAACCATTATTGAAATATATAGAAAGGCGGGGATGCCAAACACCTCTTTTTCAAAACTTACAAATCTATGAAATACTGAAGAAAAGCGTTAATTGTGTTTTTCATTGTCTCTTTCTGGTTCACAGGATGACCTCTATGACCCCTTCACCCTTTTTAGGGGAGAATAAAACCGAAAGTGTGGGTATTACTTACGGTGTGTGTCAGGTCTTCACATCCCGGGTTTCTGAGAGTGAATATATATTATTTAATGGTAATTATTATTAAATATTTTATATAGCCTATAATAGGGAGTAAATAAAATTCATGCATAAAGAAAATGTATTTAGGCTACCCTGACGCGTACCTTTTCGGCTTCGAGCAATAAGTCTTTCTATTGCAACAAAGCTAAGTGTATGCAGGTTGCTGTATGAGTCAGAACAATAGGTCTTTTGTGTTCTCACTTGCTGAAAATGCTCGGAATTTCGTTAAAAAATACGAAAGGAGAAGGTGTCGGCGAGGATGGCTCCTTTCACTGTGACATCGGATGATCACGATCTCACCAATCAGAGACCAAAGAGTTGAAAAGCTTAATGTGAGAGCGTATGGGAGGATTAGAGCTCACCAACAATATTTGGATATTTTGAAGACTCAACAAGCCATCAGCTCTCTTCTGAGGACCCCGTGAGTTCTCAGGACCACGTGGGGACACTTTGAAATTAGTATAAAAGGGGAAATTTCATTGCTTTAGATACAGTTTATACAGTTTGCGCAGTTTTGGGGGCACGAGGTGTACATTTATGAGACGCAGAGATGGACTTCGGTTGGGCAGCAGGCGCTTTTAAAGTTTTCAAGGCAGCAGTGTAGGCAAGTTCAGTGGTAGTAGTTGGCACAGCTAAAAGCAGTTTCGACTGCAGTTCAGGCAGCGTCGCTGTTAGGCGATTCAGTTCAGTGATGCACAATAACTTCGTCGACAAAGAGGTAGTGAGCCAAGTGGCTGTCAACAAGTTATCATACGAATAAACACTTCCAGGCGTTGAACAAAGCACTGTCGTGTGATTTAACCATTTGCTTTCACCTCCCTTTCCCGTTACTACGAGGGCCAAAAGGCGACTTTTAGCCCCTGAAAGACCCAGGGTATGAAGTGGGACCCTCGGATAGATGTACCAGATATGATTACATCGAGGAGGTCGCCGCCGGCATAGCTTATCATATATGATTCGATCACATCGAATTAACGTCGCCGCGAGCCACCCTACAACAACATCAGCATATAACCACTTCAAATTAGGCGCCAGAAGGGGAGCCACTTCAATCAAAAGTACAACTTCAAGTGAATATGATAAATCAAATATTATTCTAAAAATAATTTATATGATTGCTAGCGGGGAAGAAAAAACTGTTGATACTGATATACTACACTTATTTGTGTATTAAACATATTTTTAAGTTGAATTGGAGCCCCATTATTATTACACCGCCTTAATGAAAACAGAGCTGCTCTCATCCATATGTTTGAAGAAAAAGTGTTAAAATATTAAAATATTTTTAAAAATTCCATTTTGGGGAATACATAATTTTATTTTAAATTGGAAATGAAGAATCAGGCTTGAAAAAGTCGGGTCATAGAAAGGATTCGAACCACGAACCTTCAGACCTCCGAACTGACGCTCTACCAACTGAGCTACTGTGTCATCCTCCAAGCACGCCACGAACCTCTCTCATCTCATTCTATAGTAGTAGTAATAAGTGTATTTGTTTCAATAATGACTAAGTATGTACCCCAGAGACCTCCTTAAGGTGTTTGTACTATAAGAGGCGTCTCCTACGCTAAAGTTTATAACCCAGATTTTTAGTTCAATTACCAACTATATAAGTGTTAATTTATAAATAAATTATTCTTTCACACTAGTCATGTGTACGATATAAGTTGAAAATTAATTCATTTTTCATATTAGAGAACCCTTGGGGAGATCGCCGGAGCATATAGGATCAGATGAGAGGGGTTCCTGGTTCTGTTCCTCTAGGACACGGTAGCTCAGTTGATAGTACGTCAGTCCGGAAGACCGAAGATTTGTGGTTCAAATCCCAACCTGACCGGAATTTTTCCAGTTCATTTATAACTAGCGTCCTCCACACAGCAAGTGTGAAAGAACAATGTTCATATATAAATTCAATTTTACATGACATTTAATGGAAAATGTCCGGTATTAAATGTGTTGCACTGCTACTGTACTTCTTAATATGAAAACATTTTCATTTGACTAACTTGGATGCGAAAGCATGAAAAATTATAAGTAGTTTTTATTTAACTTCCATTTGCTTAATTTATAAAAATACAAACGACTTTTTAGTTTGCTAATAACAACTATATCTATTCATAAAAAGTATATCTCAGAATTATATGAATAGTCTATTTTATACATTGCTCTGCTTAACACAGTGTAAAATATTTTATCCCGCATTATAATTCTTAATATGATATAGCTCTTAGCTGTACGTGTTGATTTTTCATCTTTAATTAATTTAAGATAGATATAATAGGCGCTCATTCTCGATGATCAGTAATTAATAGGGAATTTTAGGTTGAAGAATTTTTGTTCCGGAGCAAAAGCATATAACTATTTTGCTCTGAATCCAATTTGGCTGTTCTTGAACTTTTTGTTAGTTTTGCTTTAATTAGAGGAGAAACGAATACTAAAAACTTCTACCGAATAAGAGAGAGAGAGTGAGAGAGTGAGAGACTGATAGTGTGAAGCTGTGGAGAGTTGAGCAGAAGCAGAAGCAGAACTATCAACGCTGGTTTGTAGACAGAGTGAATCGAGTAGTTCATGACTTAGGTTAGGATTCGAAAGATTCTACTGACGAAAAAGTCGCAAAAATAATTTTTTTTGAATATGGAATATTTTAATTATTCATATCTATGAGTAATTAAAGTTATTTTACTTAATTAGAGAGCTCCTATATCCCATTCCTAATTTTAAACCGTAATCTTGCAATTTTGTTCAGAGGTCTTAGCTTGGGTAGCTAATAATGCAATATTGCAACAATTTCAAAGACAGGAATCAGACGTCATTGAGCAATAATACACAGAATAAATCACTCAAGTGCGCAACTCCATCAAATAATAATAAATGAAAGATAAAAAAAAAAGGTTTCTTGGAACATAGAGATACAAATTCGGCCCAATCAATAAAATATTTTACCACTATAAGGCATTGTTGTTACTTTATTTATTTTGTTCTGAATTTAATACATATTTAGGATATTTTATTCAGTGTCTATAGGCTTGCTTACGTTATTTCAGTCTACGTACATTTTCCAGTCTTACAATGCCGAAATTGGTTCTAACACACTACTCTTAGATTTCATTTTAACAACAGTAGTTACTTCTGCTCCATGAAGAGAAATTTATATCCGTGTAACAATTTTATTTTTCTAGATGAAAATGTGGAATCCAAGTTCATTCATTGGCATCCCAACCACCCATCTGACGACCTAACCAAGCAATGTGGCGGTCTGGTCATTGGAGCGCAAACGGGCATGGTAATTGCCAAATGTGATGATCCCAGGACATTCATTTGTGAAAAGGAACTTATTTAAGATAATCATACACTGATTATTAAGTGTAATGTGTTATTAAAAATATACAAAACATATTTCACTCTGTATACTGAATATGAAAGTGTATAGCAATATTAAGTTCAAGGATCATGATTTTTAAGTTGAAACATTATTTTGAAGATTAATCAAATTTTTATAATTCAAAATGTAGAATTTTTCATGAAAAAAAGCCATTAAAAATTTACCTGAACAATGAATTTCGTTCTAGAAGCCGAAAGAAACCAAGTGCAGTTTCGAATTTAGTAAAGAGCATGGGTGTTATAAGCTATGTGGGCTTAATAATAAAATAGAAAATTAAACAAATTAATAAAACGATACTGTGGATGTGTTCAACTCTTTTACAGGGAACAATTCCAGAATGATTTTGTTTTCTAATACTAAAGTAGCGGACCATTATTTGTGTACACCAGAATAATATACAGTCTTTATTAGTGGTCAAAATTGCCAATATAACGCTAATTTAACCCTAGTTGCGTAAAATTACTATAGTAAGAATTGCGTAATTTAATTGCTTCCATTGCTAAAATGCTGTCATCAACTGAATATTATGTTACAATAATATTAACGAAATAATTTATGTGACCACTCCGTGATCTTGTAGTCCCCCATATCTGCGTGCAAATCTGAAAACCCCAGGTTCGAATCCCGAAGGTCAGCTGCCTGGGTAAGGCATTCTGCGAAGGTTTTCCTTTCTTGAAAAGAAAAGCATTTAATAGGTTTAGGCCTTGTGGTTCCGTCATCATTTGCGAACCCATTTATAAAAAATCTTTTTTGACCATTTGTTATTAAGGACGTAAAACTGTAATAAAAAGTATGTATTACAATAAAACGTTAACAATCATTCATTTCCATTGCAGAATATAAAAGTATCATAAATTGGTATTAGTGCCAATTCAGCCCTTTTCATCTTGCACTGAAATTTCTTGAGATATATCTTCACTGCAACAATAACAAATGGACTAGTCTCCATCAATACAATGACGTCATAAGTATAAAAATGAAGCCGTTAACTTCAGTGAAATTCGTTTAAAACTCGATGTTAAAATTAATTTTATTTTATTAATATATCATACAAAAATAGCATCTGAAACTCGTTTATAACCACATACAATTATTGCTTCGCTTCGATCGTTTCTTTAACTTTTACTTATGATGTAAAAATAATATTTCAGCATACAACAAATTAATATAAAATTAAGATGTTCCCTCTTTTAACTCCGTGCATTGAATCTATCGATTCTCCAGCCAGGAACATCTTAATTACCTCAGTAATGTTTCCTGAATTGCCCAAAAAGAGTGTATGTATTTTATCCTCTATTATTCTTAGTAAGTTCCACTATGATGAAAAGAAGATCGTCAGTGGGCGAAAATCATAATTTTCATAAAATAATCGAAAGATACGAGATCAATATATTCGTGCAAATCTGATGTACAAAAGGTATTATCTTTCTCATAGTACTGGATCTGATACTGTCAATTTGTGACAGTAATCTAATCGCGTCTTAATTAAACCTATCTAAATTAATTGATGGGCGAGATAAAATCAGATGTAAATTATTTCATTTATATCAATTTGACATTTGTCAATCTTGAGAGCTAGTCAATAAAATGTTGTAACAGGTTAGTTTATGAGAAAGAAAAATATCTTCTCCAAATCATGATTATGTAAATATTTAGCAGATCGCACACATGCCAAAAGTGTCAGTGTAAATCGTGTCTCTCATGCTGTTTTGCAAGGTGATATTAAACGCTTATTTACACATTTCAATAACAAGTTTAGAAGAAAATAATAAAGGTTTTAATTACAGATAAAAAGTTTACTGAGCCCTCTCTTGTTATTCTTAAAACATTCTGAGTCCATACATTCTGTAGGGATAGATTTAATGCTGGGAGAAATAATTCATATGTTAATAACTTTTCATCTTAAATTTTGTTTCGTTCACTATGGTCTTATCCACGTTAATTAGACAATCCTAACGGGAACCTCCCTCTCATGAATCTGTGCCTTAACGACCTCTGCCACATGTATCGTCAAGTACTATGTTGGAGTTCCGGAGCACCAAATTGGACTAAGCTCTGCACATGTTAAGCTCCAATGCCCTGGAGAGAGCGGTGAGCAGTTTTGTCAATTTTATTAACTGTGTAGAAAGGGACTAAAAGGTGTTTAAAAGCATCTAAACCCCAAAACTAACAACTTTTATATTCCTTTCAGTTAAGAGTAGGGGGGAGGGAGAAATTATCATTAAAACTAATATAGGTACACGGCATGTGACTCAATTGACGCACAACCTGTGCCTAACTGACACTCGTGATTTATAAGTCATGTGCATTTTAGATGGAAATAACAGGCACCTAAAATTCTTATCTGTCGCATGCGTTGCAATTAGTTTATTTTTTAACTTTAATACAAATGGTGTACGGCATTCTTACGTTGAGTCAAACTTATGAAACGTGCAAAGGAAGGCACCTAAATGCAACCGGGAATGTGGTTTCACTTACGGAAAAGGGTTATGGAAAATGTACATGTAATAAGGATATAATCAAACGTACAATACTGAACAAGAGTGCATTGAACATTACTCTAGACATACGCAATTTGAAATAGTACGCGTGGTCCACCCTCATTGAGATATTAACATAATATGTATGTTGTAAATCTGTTATTATATTTCGTATATTGTAATTAATAGTACAGATATTAAGTATATATGTATCCTAATATATTACTGTAAGATATGTATTGTGTTTCTTTAGAATAGGCATTTCTCTGGTGTGACTGTTTACGGAAGGCTAAACTAAGAAGGAGATAGTGAATCAATGTCTAACAGGGTAGTAAACACAGAGACAAGTGTTATGCCGCCTCTTGAATGACCTAACGTTTGTGAGGGCCAGTTGGAATCCAAGCCATTGTATGTGTTAGGGGAATGAACTCACTCGCCGTTTTAGGCAGTTGACTTTAAACAATCAATTATAAATCAATGTTTTAAACTTTCGAAATACAGCGGGAAGCGTATGCTGGCAGTTCGCAAATCAGTCAATTATAGATAAATCTTTTAAATTTGAAGTGCAGCGCCAGACGTGTGCTTGGATATGTAGATCCCAATGGCTTGGTCACGCCAAAGCTTAGGTCATTTGAATTGCATACATAAGGCAGCGTTTACTCATTCTCATTCTCAGATACAGTTCGTCTGTTTGGAAGTGGTTGCAACTCATTTTAAGTTTCTCTCAGTTGCAGTTCAGATTCAGATTCTCAGATTTTTAATTGGGAAGTTGTCGATGGGCAGTCCTTTTTGAAGTTCTTTCGGTTGTTCTTTTGGCAGATACAGTCTTAATGTTGAGGGCGCTCTCGCGTGATGTATGTAAGACCCAGAATGGAATACAACTTCCGTCTCCGCGGCGCAGAGAGTACATCAACGCTATAACACCATGTTCTATCTAACGGAGAAACACCAGAGGTTGTAAAAGATATTGTGATTTATAAATTACTGTGTATACTGTGTCACATCGCGTGATTATTGACACCGCCTTTAAACTGAACAAGTCAAATGGGCAGGGCACAGTTAGAAAGTGGCATAAAACAGGAATATGAAAACGTGCTTATCTTGTAATTACAGTTTCAAACCTGAAAATTCTATTTAATATAACAAAGAAAACCCCTGAATTTATAAAAATTACAATGAGTAATACGCAGTTTATGTAAATGCCTTCTTCAGTGGGGAAGGAGCCACGATCCCACACATGTTGAATAGTTGGTCGATAATGCCTTCAATTCTCGAAGTCGCTACTATTTCTCACTCTACAGTCAGAGGCATTCTCCTGGTAAGCGCGGAGTACGGCTCTGACGTCATCATGATAGAAGTGCTTGACGATAGACATTGATAATTTGGGAAAAACTACCTTAATGGACATAAATAAACGTTGTACTTACATACTGAAAAATATATGTAGATCTTTTCTACAAAGAAACTTCAAATAAAATAATTGGAATAAACGAATAGATGATAAAAGGTATATGGCACGGAATAGTAGAAAGTTCAATAGCCTGGGTAATAGAAAATCACATGGAAATACAATTGGCTCGGTCGAATCCATTCGAAAAAGTGCATACATTCGCCATAGCAGTGCACAAATAGCATGTCCCTTTCAAGCCAGGACAGCGTGCATTAAATCCTCCTAATTCCGTCAAGCACGAAAAACTGCTTTACGCGGATATTGATTTTATTTGAAAATAGGTGCAACAGGCTGACAGCATACTCATTATATTCCCCCCTCCCCATTTGTTGATTACTCACAAAATTAAAAGCAGTTTACATCACATTCAATGGATGACTTATTAAATTTACCTTGATTCATAGGTATCAAAATTCCACCAGTCGCTTAGAGTTATCTCGGATGCTAATTCGTAAGGCATAAGCGTTTTAAATTCAAACTGTTGTTGAGAAAAATTAAATGTTTTAAACTGTTTACCCATTTCTCTCTCTGCGCACACACAATGATAAAATTTGATTGACAATGCATTCATATTTCACCCTTTTAGTGTTAAATTATCACAGTTAAATATATATGAAATAGGCAACATTTTGAGCGTTTGTAATTACGTATTTCCTTTGGGCACACATGTCATAACAATCGTCTGATTATTTGTCATAATAACATATAGGCTGGAGCTATGCTTATAGAACGGATAACATTTAAAATAATTGAAGGTTGAAATACTTCTTTAAATGCATTAACTGTGAGATATGAGGTAATCCCACAGATCGAGGCATTGGATTGGATTGTTAGGGAAGGAGGAGGATATTTCGGTGCCTCAGCTTTGCTCAAGGGCTGACCGTTTGTGCGTACGCCCACAATTGAGAAACCTCCGAGAGGAAGGGATGAGACAAAGGAAATACCAGGCGGTGAAGTACGAACGTAGACAGGGTCTGTAACATTATTTTCAAATAGAACATCCCCACGCCGACAGACTCCCTCCAAGGAGCTCGGGTCCCTCATACTTCCATACCAAATACCGGGGCAGAAACTTTCCAAAGCGCAAATCACTGTTCCACCTGGATCTAGCACTTTCCCCCCTGTAGCAGAACCAACAGAATGAAATTATATGAAATGGTAGAGGAATTTTGTACAAAGGAAAGATCCGTTCCAGCATTCGCCTAGTGACATGGGGAAACCACCAGAAAAGCGAGGGCCGGGTCAAATGGCCGGCCTCAAGTGACTTAAGCTCCAGACCTCTCAAACGTTACTCCTCACGGTAAAGACCGATAATAGGAATTGACTCGGCACTGTGCTGTGCGGAATATGTGAGTAATTGCTTTCCCTTAAGTTAGAAAAATACCCGAGAAAACTGTATCTCTCCATTTTTAAAATAATGCACGCTATTTGGTGTAAATTTAAATTTTCTACCTGAAAGAAAAACATGGTTTTTTAATTTCTTCTGGGAACCATAAATCAGAAACTGGAATAAAAAGGTTTAGCAGAGATAGTCAGTACATTTTAGGAATCAAGCAGGAAGGATTGTTTGCAGATAGAGCGAGGTAAAGAGAGCAGCTGAAACCAAATACCTTACTGAAGAGCAATATCAATCATTTTAACAGTTTAATACAGAAGATTGCGGCTGCAGTTGTCATTCGAAACAACAATTCAAATTTGAATGAAACAATTATATTGCATTTACGAAGATTCTTGCACACTCTGTTGTAATCATTCACAACCAGAAATTATGGTTATTTTAGAAATGCACACTTATCTGAGAAATAAAGTATATATAATTTTGTATGAAAGAAAAAAGAAACCAAAATGGTTATCTTTACTACTTACAAAAGTTCTTCTTCAATTTTTTAATTTAAATTTTTTATTATACTATATCATATTTAGTTGGTTAACACATTTTATTAAATATAATTTATTTTATTTTTATTCCTTAAAAACAAATATGTATAACACACGAGTCAAAAGTGGCCTTTTGTATTGTGATCGTACACCGTATTTTGTATCATGTAAAATCTTTCAGAAAATTTGTACTAATAAATTAGTAATTATAAATTAAACTTATTCCTGTCATTGTGAAAATATTTTGGTTTTAAAGAAATAACTCGCGTATTTCTCACTAGGAGCAGCATGGAAGAATCATTACTTAAATCTCTGCTCATTGCTTTCAATATCGCAATGGTGGTAATTAAATGATTTTAAAAGCATTTTAGCGGGGTAAAACTACAAATTAAAAATTATTATTATTATTATTATTATTATTAATTTTTCCTTGTACATTATACCAAAATGTGTTTAAAAACGGAAAGTTCAGTGTGTACTCGTAGTAAGGCATGCGCAGAAGGGATCATATGCTATTTATTTTCTTCTAGCCTGACTTGTTTTCAATATTATCTCTATATGTAGTTACTAATGTAAATAAATGTTATGAACAAGTTTATGTAATATCACTAATTGGAAACTACCGCGAGGAATGTAAATATTCCAAAAATGTGTACTACATTATGAAATATGAATTTGTATCCGCTTAAATAGACTATCTATATTAAACCGAAGTCGGTAACACTACATTTCGCACTTGGCTATACCAGCTGTCACACTATACATATTTCTAAAATGTGACAGAAAACGTGTTTAGTTTTGACGAACGTTTACATTTATTTTATTGTAAATATAGTCAAAAATACCAAAAATTAATTACATATTTAGTGTTTACACAACTGAATTTTTAACACAAGTATATCAGTTAATTCTTACACACATATTTTTCTTTGGAAACTTTAATAGAAAATTTAACATTAGTCTAACTGTTAAAAATTCATAAATTATATATATTTTACCGGCTACATAATCTAAAACTTTGAACTTATATTCACTGCTATCTAGGGTATTGTGCTACCTAGATAGCGATTGCCGAATGGTAATTCACTTACTACCAAGGCTATTTTCGTCATAGATACCCAGTCATGGGGCAGAAAAATTCACATGACAGGCCTCCATACCATCCAGGAGCTCTGACCTTTACATCTCTACTGCCCACAAACTGAAGTTAGACGACAATGTGGCTTAAGCATAAAATATTTCGTAATTAAGTGTAAATCAGCTTATGCATTTGTGCAACTGAGAGCACTAATATCACCGTCATCGCCGTTAGCACAAAACGAGCACAGTGGACGATTTTCCTCCCCAGGTTATTTGCCTGAAGCAAGAGAAGGCTCTACAACTATTACGGCAGTGTCAATGGTAAACACGTTTGATAAAACATATTTCAGGTTAGCGAAATGGCGTCCACTACTAATAGCAAACTCCATGCTTGACTATGATGTAAATGTCAAATGTATTCCGATCCGATCTAGTTTTTTACTTCCACCTCCACTTCGCTTATGATTGTGACATAATTGTTTGAGGTGTCGTCCCTTTTCATTGTGCTTTGGTGAGATATGGTTTGCTTTTCAGTTCTTTTATTGCAGTTCTTCCTGATGCAGATTTATGGACTTACAGAATGTTATAGCTCTGAGCATAAGAAAAGACAAAAAAGATAAAGGTCTTGAACAACTAAAATGTGTTTTAAGTTCAATGAGTTGCCAGGAATAGCATGTTTAATCTTGATACTGTGCTTTGCGGATATAAAGCATAATATATAAAATAGAAATAAAAATATAAAAATAATCGGAGAGTGTTTCAGAAACAGTATGCATGTGCAGGAGAATACTACAGGCATAGGTGGAATCTAATCATATTCCCTTCGCAGTTTAGTTCATTTAATCTGATATTTCGTTAATCATGAGTAATAAATACCATGGCTGTTATTATAATTGGTTATTTAATCTTTAGCACATATTTAATTAGTCTTCTAACTGTCATTTCACTTTTTTCATCAGGTCGTGCTGTTTAAATGCTGAAAGTTAATAATTCTGTTTTCAGTCCAATAATTTCAATTGTAATCTATTACAGTGTAGAAGATCAAACCCTCCCTATGTTCTGTTTAAATGAGGATGGGTATTTGTCTTTAAGGGCTTTTATTTTAGAGATGTAATATTGACCAAAACTATAGGTAGTTGTAGTACCTTATTGCTCGATGGCCATTTCTAAACCATTTTCTTAATTTATGAGGAATGTCTGATCATTACGGCTCAATTTTCAGATTCTGATATAGTTCAGATTCAAACCACGTTCAGAAATTTTGTTGCTCTAACGAAATGAATAAAGGAGAATCACCTAGGGTGTAATAATTTGTTAAGTTGGCAATTTTTCTAGCATTTATTAACTGTAAACACGAATTAGAGAGGCTTTGTTCTCTTCTATCCAAAGTTTTACTAAGTATTTTTCCATAAGCATTAATGTTCAAAATATATGCATTACTTATCCAAAAATGTAATTAACATATTATATTTGTTGATATATGATAAAATATATTTTACGTTATTCCATGTTATGCAAATGTATATCTGGGACTGACTTTGCCGCTGCCGAAACCAACAGAAGTATTTCTGTAAGGATTGAATGGTTTGTGAGGCAACTTTAACCTCTGCGGTGATTTTTTCGCATCTAAAGTGAGATGGGATTCACATACCTATGATAGAGTTGTGAAGATTTCAATAAAAAAGGTTGTCGGGCACTGCTGGTAGAATTGCTTCCTAGGGATATCTGCAAACATGATTCACACGGAAAACGTGTTATATTTGACACCGACATCACTATAAAAATGTAATGTAGTAAAGTTTATTTATTGTTCAATCGTTATAAACATAGTTATACGGCAACGAATATTTTGACCTATTCATTACACAGACAGTTAAATAAAGATACATTGAATTTAAAATACTTTTACAATTATTATCACCAAAACATTAGAATGTACTGCCAGTTTCTTTTATGTCCAGAAAAGTGCCTATTCTCTGGTCAATCTCGTCTGTTGTTTTAGTTGCTTTCTTTGCACCCCCCAATCTAATCCACGCTAGACCAGAACTATTTTGAGAACTCGTGGATCTCTGTGTCTCATCTAATTTTGAGTTCGTTACCTAAACTAGTGCTATTTTCGGCTTGCATGTTTATAAAGCCGTGATAGTGTAATGTTATGGCTACTATTTAAAAGTAAAAAAATAAAATATAATATGTTAAATAAAACATTCTTAATAATTTTGGACTTCATTTAAAATACCATTGTTTGATTTTTGCAAAGTAATTTATCGTTTATTTAGGAGAGAGCGATATTCTAATGCTAAGGTCTTATAACAACTTTATTGGTAGGTTTAACACTGAAAATTAGTTATTATAGACCCTTTCATGAGAATCAAAGAACTTTAATAAAGAAATGAGTTTATCTCCTTAAGCCAATACACAAGTTTGTTTTGTCAGGCATGTTGTAGAATGTATATGAATTCCAGAAAGGCTGTTGCAAATAGTTATAATGCTGTGAATATCCGTAATATTTTATAATTGAGCTCCTATATCATCCAGATGTGCAATGTACTCACGGCAGGTCTCGTTACTGCTTTAGTTATAATCCGTACACTTGTGACCTGTGTGTTTATTATGGCTAGTACGCCGGAGTAGGCAAGCCGGTCTTCTATGCCTAACTTTTTCGAAGATTTTGGAAGAAAATTTTCTATTTATAGAAGGAAATAAGTATCTAGTATATCACAAAATATTAAACAAAGTGACAAAATATAATATTCAACAGCATATTCCTTAAATATGAAGGCAGTGAAAGCGTATCCTTGGTTGAAAATCTGAAATATAAATTCAGGATGAAAAGGAAAATGATAGTGCTAGTGTTGTTACAGTAAGATACAAAATAGCGTTTTGCATTGGCTGAAACATGACGAAGGTGGCAAAATAATATTTAACTGATACTGCTGAAGAACTAAATCCAGAGCATTTACTCATTATCAATCAATTAGTTTATCCTCATTCACAATTACACGGTATGTATGGGACCTTGTTCATATTTATCTGTTTTAAACAGATATAACATTCATTCCTTTTTTTTCCTTCCTTATAGTGGATGAGAGTAGTGGCATAACTGACACTGCAGAATTTGTCATTTTCATCAGGGATATCCAGAAACAACTGATTATATAATTACTTGTATTGGGGAGACAATGGAATGATTTGAACTTACGAGGCAGAAAATTGTAGCTACCGACAAGCACCTCCAACATATAAAAGTAAAAAGGGGGCTGTAACAGTATTGCAATCTAGAAGGGAAAAATTAAACATTAAATCTCAATTTTATGCAGTGCATCTTACACCAGAAAGATTTATGCCCTAAAAATGTTCATCTAAGCAATGCAATGGACGATTTTGTACATGCATTAATTTCGTTATGTCTAAGGAACTTAATCGCAGAATTTCGAGCTCTGCTTAATGACGTTCACAGTGAGTATAGGGATTTACTCTACCATACTAAGATAACATGGTTAAGTCGAGGTAAATACTATAATGTGATATGGTGCTAGGGAAAGAAATTGCGTTTGTTATTGAGGTAAAAGAGAAAAGCTGTTGAAGAACTGAAAAATCACCAAAAGGTAAATCATTTGCCTTTCCTTCTAACTGGCCTCAATACCAAACTTCAGTCAGCGAGCACATTATCATTGATGTTTATGGTAGTGCTCAGACATTTAAACAGAATCTATTTCTCTAGGAGTATCAGTTAACCAATGAGGAGACAGTGCGTTTTCCATTTATTCCTACAAGCTGTAAGCAGCTGCAGGCGACAATGCCGAACTGTAGCCGATTGGTTACGATTTTAGTAAGCAATTACTTCATGGGAATAATTTACACCCCGAGCAATAAGGCTTGGTATCTCAGTAAGTTAGAGCATCGTGTTACTGATGTAAGGGTTTTGAGTTTGATTCCCCATGGGATTTTTTCTTTTTCGTAATCTTTTTTTCTGTCAGAATAAACTAATAGTATCAGTTTTTTATTTTAATAATTTTTCTAAACTATTCTAAATCGAATAAATGTTACTTTTTCATAACTTAGGTTAGGTTAGTTTAGTCTAAGTTTAACAAAAAATAATAGAATATAAGAAAATTAATACATGCGTTAGGTTAGATTAGTTTAAGTTTCACAAAAATTAAGAGAACGTATAAAATAATATTATACATAACATAATAAAAACAATAACTTAATAAAATAATGAAACACAATAGACCATAAAATAATTCATATGTTAAGTTAGGTTAGGTTAGTTTAGTTTGAGTTTAACAAAAAAAATAATAGAACATACAAAATGCAATATTAGTACATAATAACACTTATACACTATTCCTAATCCAATAAATGTTACTTTTTCATACATTAGGTTACGTCGGGTCAGTTTAGTTTAACTTTAACAAAACAATAATAAAACATAAAATAAAACAAACATGTACTCCATAGTAACACTAATTATTGTATCATAACCAGTCCGCTTTCTTTGCTATGGTTCGGAACTGCAGCTGTAGCTGGGTACAGCTTATAAAGTCAGTCGTTTTCCAACCTAATCTCAATGATGAAGTTCTGAAAAAATATATAAGAATAACTCAACAGCGCACGTAGACTTCGAACGGAGATTTCAGAACATTGTAAAATTTGAACGTCAATTGGAGATATTCGCAACACCATCATCAGTGCATATTTACGGCACTCTGCCTAACTACGGTTAGAATTAATTTAGTTACAAAATGATATTGAGTAAAAGGACAAATATTAAAACATAAAATATGTAAATAATTTCTACACTGATTTCCCAAACTATAATTTTGCTGCAAGAATGTTGCGCAGGTACTGTGTATGGGAAATACTGTTTTCCTTTATGGAGCTACAAAGTCACTTCATAGAGGACTAGAAAAATATGCAAATACTTGTTTCAAGTTATATTATTATCTGGATAATAACATTTCTTTCATTGTTATTTAATAAATAAAGTACACCTTATTAAAAATGATTGTTCGTTTATATTTATCCTCTTTTTCTTATATTTATTACCCTTATCGTAGATTTAGGTTCACAAACAAATTCTTACCTGCTGCTTGCTTTGCCCGGAACCAAACATCAGCTTGAGCGTTATTGCCTGCACTAGAAACGGCAGTCAGTTGAGGTTCTGTGCATTAGACAAACGAATCAAAATTTTGCTAAATTAATACATTAAAAATTTTAATACCGTACTTATAAGACAACTACTGTAATAACAAACAAAAATTACAAGTATCAAAAAAATACAAGCGGGTCAAAAACAGGCATCTCTGCAGGGTTATAGGTATGTTAAACTATTATAAACAGCGATACAACTCAGAAGGAATAGAAAAGTTCTCAGTCTTTATTAGTAAAGTTTTGCTATGGTTGGTTTCAGCTTAGCTGAATAACAGTGATGCCTATTCCCATGCAACACTTCATTCCATTTTCTTTGTTTCTGGTCTGCCGCACGTTGGTATGTACTGAACAGGAAGAAAGTCAAAGGGAGACACAACGAGGGAGGCAAGTTGTGCATTCCTAGCATTTATTACGCCATGCCGTAAACAATGCGCCATATTCAGTTCGACGTAATAAACTGCTGTGATACCTGTGGTTGCGCCGCTAGTTGATTACGGAAAAAGGACGAGTAAAGTCTTTTGTTAAACTTTTAAAGCAAAAAACTAACATGTGTTTTACTGGATAAAACTAATTATTTTTCAAAGACTAAAAAATATACTTTGAAATGATAAACACCTCAACCTAGAACGTTCTCGAAAACACAGAGGTGAATAAAACTCTAAGCATCCTGGTGCAGGCATTCAAAACGTAGACAGTTACTGAAAATAGCGAACGTGCTCTCTGATGCGTGATGGCAGAGCCTATAGGAGCCTCGTACCGTCTAGTGGTAACCATACTTGCCTCGTAGACCCAAGATCGCAGGTTCACTCCCGGCTAGGATCAATGGAGGGAAAGCGTCGTAGATTTACGGCACGTAAAAGAACCTCAAGCCTCAAAGAAGAGGCTTCTGAGCCAAATTTATCGGCCGTTTCTCGCCTTGAATTAAATGGAACGCTGTGACCTGAGATGTTAAAGAGCGTCCGTAAATAAACCAAATCAACAAATTAACATATATGTATCCACTGCTTGGTAGGTTTCAGTTATTAACCAGGTTTTTAATCCCTTGTAAAATTAGAAATTACTCTACTCAAACCGTCTATGCTTTAAACACCATTTTTCGTTGTTTTATATAATTAGAGTTTATACTGGTGCTAATCAATGAGCCAACTAGCTAGCACTAAAGTTATTAGGTGCAGTTAGTTCGATAGTTATCGAAGTCACATGTCACAACTACCTGTACAGGGAAGTATTCTGCAATTTTCTTTTCGTCTTTAACACACGACAAATGACACGACAGTTCTAGATCGAACTATATTAATCATTCTGGACGAAGTAAACCTGCTGCAATGAAATATGGAATCGCCAAGTTATCTTACCTACGATAATTAAAAATCCCGAAATCGTTAATTACAATATTTTGTTTCATGCTATGTCGAATTTCATTATTTTAATTAAATATTGTAATACATGTTTATGCATGTGGAAATTAAGCTCATTACAGGATTCGTAATTCCGGCTATTTAACAAACAGAAGAAATAATCAACAAATAGTTGAAAGAGGGAAGCATAGCAACCTAACAGCTTGTAAGGCAATTGTTTTATTTCAATGTATTAGGTTTAACATGACGCATTAGAAAAGTGGAGTTCTAAAAAGAATTACAACAACGTAAAGTTTTATTTACCGTACTGTTTTCAAGAACAGAAAGAAGTAAAAGTCAACATAATATGAAATAATAAACAATTAATTATGCTACATTATGTTTTGGAAACAATCACAACTACTTCACATTACTAAATAAGAAGAAATTGAAAAGTTATTTTTGAATGATGTAGTATGTAATAAAGCATTAATGAACATAATTGAAGTGCTCTATCTGAACAGCAGAGTCAAAAGTGCTTACCTATAGCTATTCAATAGGAAGATATTACTAGTACAAGGAAAAAAACTTATATTCGGTTCAAACCAAATTGAAGAATGTGTCTGTCGTAAGTCTAAAGCTGCAACCAAACATGCCGAAACAATTAATAAACAATAACAATAAAAGATAGATTTGTACCTATAGCGTATCTTTTGATAACCATAAATTGTTTCACATAAGGGGTTCTTCAGCCATTGTCTAACACCTAACACTTTTTATAAGAGAGTGTTATTTTTCTAGAGTATTTATTTTACATTAATTTCTCTTCTGCAGACACTAAAGCATCAATGCATAATTTTAATTTGCACGTCATTATAATTCATTGTACTCTTTCTTTCAATTCTAACTCAAATCTACTAAAGTTAAAGGTACTAGATTCCCTTCCGTTTAACAATTGCGTCTCTGCCACAGGACCAAAACGAAAACCACTTCTTCCTGCGGAGAACAAGTGCTTGGAACCGCATGGGAGCTTCATAGAATTGCAGATTAATTCAGCATCCCAGCATTTACAAACAAGCTCCCCCTGTCTGGCGGCTAGGTCACACACAGTTAAGAAGCAACTTCACTTCCGCTACTCGATATTCCTGAGAGCTAAAAACCAATGCTTACAAACAGTTTCAATTAATCTGTAATTGTTTTAATTATCTCCGAACGTAAATGGAAAAAGCATTTAAATAATTCAAATTCTGAGCTTAGCATTTGATAATAACAGATTTAAGCAAACAAATGCAAAATGATTTTATTCTAAAGCGATTATCTTTGCTTCCTAATTATTGAAATCATTAAATGTGATGTTGGTCAAGACGGTGGATAAACGGAGAGGAATAATCGAAGAATAAGTTGTTCAAATAACCACATCTAACTGTGGTAGAGCTATTTGAAAGTGAGATGAACTGACTACGTGTTCGTGAAACATTTGCATGTAAAGCCAGGAATCTTCGTCCACTTATTTACCTTGCAGTGCTTCTTCCATTATTAGCTGCATAGAAAGAGTCTTTAAATATCTTCTAGCATTTCAACTGTAAGTTAAGAATGTATATCTTGTCTGCTACATATTTCTCGTTATTGCAATCTCTAGTAAGTATCCATTTCACCTTAGATTATATATATATATATATATATCAGCAGAGATTTTGTAATTTATAAAATGCCCCTTTCTAATCCAAGAGCTAATAAGAAAGAGATAATATGAAAATTAGTAGTTTGTATTGATAAAAATAATTGGTAGGCTCCGGCGTTAAAATGAATGTTTTCCCAAATATTGAGGATACCTTTACAAAAGATTAATTACTAATGGTTCAAAAAATCGCAGTATCCAGTTTTTGATTACTGATGCGGCAGCGGGAATTAAAAACTGCTACGTTAGCTTTGAGTTAAACGCCAATCTACCAGTTTCCGTTTGAAAACAGTGACAGCAACAAACACATGTAAGAATACTAAATGTCAAATACTGAGTCTAATTATTCTGTTTCCACAACGAGTGTTTATTTCTGAGTTATATGTCCGTACTGACTCTACTCGCGCTGTCGTAAGATTAGAAGAGAAATGTCTATATGATCGAGATTCAAGTTTTAATGTTATTCATAAATAAATAGTATCTACATACTTTAGACGAGCAAAAGAATAACATTCGTCGTCATCAGTTTAAATTTTCAAAGAGAGTTAAAATGAGTAATGGGTTATTTCTTAAGCAAATGCCAAAAAGGGGTGTAACATGAGAGCAAACACTTCCAGAATCTTCTTGCATGACATGACTTAGGACGAAATAACTGTTTAAGGGCATTAGAATCAATTAATCTGTCTATGTTTCTACCAACGATTCCGCAACCGCCTCGGTTACCATATAGTTGTACAACGCGAAGTTATGGTTTCCAATTCGTGAAATTACATATGTTGAGAAAATAACGAATAAATTATTAATAAAATCAAAGTTTGTGTAAAAATAAATAATAGAACACAATTTATATTTTACATGTTGTCTGAAGACCCAAGGAACAAACTGTAATCATGAGCTATAAAGGTCGATCCTGGATAAATAAAATAAAATTAGATTTACGACAGAATTTAATTAATATATGAGTAAATTAAAGCTAATATTTTATATGCATACCTAGAATGTTCAGCGATTAAAATGACACAGTCAATTTTAAGAGCAAATCAGTCCTATTATGATACTAATAGCAAGATAAATTCTATACAAGTTGTGACTGGTTTGCTTAAACGTCTCTATGGATTTAGTCAGCCAATTTGGTACCCATGTACCAATTTTCACAGCGAATGCTTCTTTTCCTCCTACCCAGGTGTCTCGAGCGACTTGCTGTGAAGGGCGTCTTTTGATAGTTGATTTACCTGCCGGAAAATTATCTTTCTTGAAAAGTAAGCGAAAAAAGCTGTAACAGTTCCCGACGCCTGTAAACTAATTCTGGTATAACCGAAGATTTTTAAATTACACAGGGATAGTGAAAAGGAGAGGCTTTGCTTCTAAAATTATTTCTTTCCCAGATTTAAAAAAAAAAAAAAAAACAGGAGACATTATGGATGGATAACACATACTTGTGTGTGTGCGTGTGTCTATAATTTTGTATGTGTGTATGCGTTAATCTTCCAAATAATAATAATAATAATAATAATAATAATAATAATAATAATAATAATAATAATAATAAATGCACACCAAAAACTGTATGAAATAATTAAGAGAGGAAATTGACAGTAGAAGTTAATTATAAAATATATGTAATATATATATAATATAAAAGAAAAAGAAAAATAAAATAACGCTATTAACAATGTAACAAATCAACAGTAATTATAATAGCAGAAAAGGATAAAACACTAAGAAAAAGGCACTTGTCTTCTTGCCATAGAAGGACTCCACGAGTCCGAAATATAGCGTGACTTTTTCTTAGTGTTTTATCTTTTTCTACTATTATAATTGCTGTTAATATTATATAGTAATTACAGAATGACAGTCAACTAAAAAAATTAGAGTATGAAATAAAAATTTAAATATTATTTTTCCTGATTCCAAAAACTTACTTTACCTTCCGATATAGTGAAAAAATATAATTTGAAAATCTCGACTGAAAACATGGTTTATAAAGAAAATGTGAAATTAGATAAAACGTAATATTAAATTATAAACCAATATAAAATATACATATTAATTATTAAGAGGAGAAATGTTTTAAATAAGATGTTGACGTAGAAAGTAAACTTTATAAATTTAAAAATACTGGGTGGCGCACGAAATATCACACATTGAAATTGTGTAATAAATATGCTATTTGCAGGTTGGCAACTTTGGAATGCTGTGGAGATTAGCCGTAGTTCGTGTATGCTTCAACAGAAGACAGCAGTTGTCAATAACACGCATGCGTGACTCTACTGCTTCAGTTTAGTAAAATGGCGGACAAAGGCCGGTTGACGCTGGAACAGAAAGTGAAGACTGTTGTTTTAAGAGTGTAGCAGGGATGCAACGACGTTTTCGTATTCATTTCCGTACGAGGTGGACTCCCTGCAGACAGACAGTGTATAGACTAACCACAAAATTTGAAACTGACGGCAGTATTTTAGAGCAAAAGCGACCTCGTGTCAACACAGTCCGTACTCCAGAGAATATCGAGACTGTGAGAGTGGCTTTGACTCGAAGTTCCAGGAAATCCACGAGACGAGCTTCAGCCGAATTGGGCATCTCACTTCGTTCTCTTCAAAGAATACTTCATGCTGACGTGAACTTATTCCCATACAAAATGAAAGTGTTGCACAAACTGACGGAAAATGACAAGGTACGGCGATTACAGTTTGCGACTTCGGCTCTTGCAAATGATGATACCGTGATTCCATAACACATGGTTTTCTGATGAGGTCTACATTCATTTGAACGGTAGCGTCAATAGGCAGAATATCAGATTTTGGGCACGAGATTGAAAATTACGAGAAATAGTGTATTGGATGCCGTTTCCAGCCACGGAACCATTGAACCAATCTTTTTCAACGGCACAGTTGACAGTGCGCGCTACATGGACATGTTGCAGAATAATTTTCTTCCGCAACTTTATGCAACAGGATTACCAATAGAGACACAATGGTCCATGCAAGATGGAGCTCGTCCTCATACAGCAAACATTATTCTGGATTTCCTGCACCAACATTTCGGACTCCGTGTGATGTCCCATCGATATCAGAACGTTTCTAGGGTGATTCAATATGGCCGCAACACAGCCCAGATATTAATCCCTGTGAGTATTTCTTATGGGGACATTGAAGGAGACAGTCCACCGCAACAAACCACGCAATCTAATGCAACTGCGAGCGGTTATCACAAACTTTTTCCAGGGAGTAACAGAAGACGTAGAGTGGTCGGAAACGTCACAGTTCGTCTCGAAGAGGTGGTACGTCAACAAGGTGGACATATTGAACATGTACTGCACGCTCGCTGAGCATACACATTCTGCTGATTAATGGAAAAAAAAAAATTGACATGTTTTGTTTATTAAAAGTTATATACACAATTTTCAATGTATGACATTTCATGCGCCACTATGTATATGTGGCACAATTATAAATGTTAAAGAAAAAGAGTAGAAAAAAAAGCATGCTTAAAGTTCATAAGACTATGGCGGTAGCCTTGTTCTTATATAGATCAGATAACTTGACCATGAGAAGAAAGTACAGACGTATGGTGGAAATAGCCGAAATGAAATTCCTAATGTTATGTAGCTCGTTATACATATAGATCACATAAGAAACTACGAATACCGTATGAGCTAAATATATCCAATATAAATGAAAATATAATTAAAAATAAAACAGAGATGTCTAAATTTACTAAAATGGCCAACAAGAATATTAATGTTTCTTAAAATTCTTTAACACATTAAATTTTATACTTTATTTTTGTTGCTGGTTTGATTTTTAGCATTTTCTTATAGAAAGTTTGTTTGCCAAAATGTCGTCTTCAATTTGGCTTATATTTATCCCATCCATTGATTATCAGTTTCTTTAATTAATCCTTCAGTTCTGTTGAGATTTATTTTATAATTTTTGTAGGATCTTTCATTTGTTTAAATGATTTGTATTACATGGTTGTTTATTAACCATGTAATACAAACCTTTTGTTTTTCTTTTAATGTGTATTTTAGTTCCTCATTCCGTATTATAAGTCTTATATTTTATCTTGTTTCCAATCACTTTATTTGCTACCTTATAGTACAGTCCTTTATTATATTCCATTCTTCGTTTTTATTTTTTGGCTTTAAAAATAATTGGTTAACCTATGATGATATAATTAGTTTTACTATCCTACTTTATTTTGAGTTTACTTAAATTTCTCCCACCTTTCAAGAAATTTAAATTTTGCTACTATCAAGTAATATTGCATCCTCTTAGTGCTTGTATATCTCATATTTAGGATCTTAATTTAGAAAAATAATAAATTAGAAACTTGAAGGATCTGACTCTTCAAGTATAATTATATATTTCAGACTTTATTTTCTAAAAAATTGTCGAATATTTTAAAATGATCAGTACTTGAAAATAATAAATTCTTTAATATTTATTATTTAGCAATTGGTAAGTATGTTATCAACTCTTGCGTTAAAATCGCCACAGACAAAAAGATTGTCTAAACTATTAATTTTACACAATTTTTAAAGATGTTTTTTTCTTTATTTGTTTTGCCTTCTTCAAGTGCATATGTTGTACGCATATTTAAATGGTTTCTAACAAATATTTTATACAATAAGACAGGATACATAAAAATTACCTATGTATATATTATATTGTTTCAACAGCAGACAGAGAATGCGAAACAATGGGAGATCACCACTAGGGCGGACGGTATTTGCACATGCAGTCAATAAATAGGCAACTGCTCATCAATCAGTCACGCCAACTACTGCTCTCGTTCCTCTGTAATTATGGTTTGTGAACTACAGAAACACGGTACTTAAAGTTCTTAGAAGTTAACAGAAAATGACTTTAAAAACGAGGTTCTATATAAGAGTTTTACAATAACTTGATATTCGTAGGAACAGCTGTACGAACTTTGTAGAGCATAAGCAGTTATGTTACGATAACGTTTCTTATAACCAGAGCCCGAAAGTTAGGCAAAATGTCTTTTCTATCTGGGTGGATATATTTAAGAGTCAGGTAAAAATGAACATGTTCCCGTACATTTTGGGGCCGGTAGGACCAGTTTTTATTTTGCATTTCATTCCTATTTGGGATTCTGTTGCCTATTTTAATGGTTAAAAACTTTTTTTTTTGCCTGTTTTGGATGGTTATTATTTTTTCTGCGATTATTTAAGCATTTTAAAAGGCACATTAGGAATTTCAATATATCGAAGTGAAAAAGTTTATAAAAATTAAATATCATGCTCACCTCACTAAAATATCTTGTTATACATTTATTTCTTTTCAAGCAGTCAAAAACTTTCTTCTCGCCCATTCACTCAAGCTATGTTATTTATACCAGAACCTTCATTAGTGAAAGGAACGCATGGTTAACTCGGGCATACGAACACCAGGAAATAGATAGGATAAAGGAAGTACTGTAGTTTTGAATAATCCTGCCGAATGACCTTATATCGATCTGGGCGAGACAATCTAAGGAAATCTGTGGGGGTAACTTCTCAGTTGTATAAATGCAACAAACAATTGCAAGCGAGAAAGATGGAAGTGGTACAGCTGTTCAATAAACCGTCAACACAGTGTGTTCAGTAGGGAAATAAGAGGGATACTAATATAATTCCTCTATAAACTCATAAACAGAAAATGAACTAGACTAAAAACCACCGCGCATCTTTTTATCATTCGCCAGGACTATTCAAAACTACTTTGCTTTGTTTTGACCAACATTTCCATTATGTCCTGAAAGGTGAATGTTTTGTTACATCTGGCATGACACATTTCGAAATAACTTGTTTTAAATATGCTCCAATCACTTTGCTGGAATTAGAACGTTCTTTTTCCATAATGAAGTGTTCTCTCTGACAAACGGCTGACAATGGAAGTTAATACCTTGAAAAAACATCATCTTGTTGCTTGTTACAAACAAAAGTAAGTTTAAGTACTTTAATTATGTGAAAAAGGAAGTATTAATTATCCTAAATACCTATTTTCATTAATAATGAGTGATATTACTCACTATTTTCCATTTTAATAAAAACGAATACTTATCTTAATTATATAAGTAACTATTTTCAATATTTAAGTGTCTTTTTTCTGCCTATTTTAACCAAAATAAATGTCTGAACTAGCGGTCTCTGATTATAGCTGTAGCCTGCCGTATCTTTTCACTATCTAAATAGATTAAAAAATTTTTGGAGTTCAATGATCCAACAGAGCTGAACATTAAAACACGTCACTAGACATATAAATAATGTTAAAGCTGGTAATGGTTGTGAGCAGTTTTACGCTTGATTGCGTTTGTTGTGCGTTATTAATTTACCACTTGAAGTATTTAAAAAGTATATTTTTGCCACTCTACATAAAGAGTGTACATATATGAATAAAACTGCAAAAGCTGAAAAGATAAGCTAATGCGTAACGCAGGAGAGTGCAACAAGGAGATTTGTGCTGCAAGGAACAACGGATTACCAGTCAATTAAAAGATGTATAATATGGTACACGACTCTAACTACCACTATACACAAACCATTGGAAGTGTTTATGTGGGCGGAAGCATATGATGCGGACTGTCTTCTTCCATTTGTGAAGCATTTTGGAGGTTCTATCATGGTTTGGACGGTCATATGGTGTCAATGTCCTACTGAAAGAAAGGTTAAGTTCTATGAAACCATTTTAGGAGACCATACCCATTCAAAGGCATATGCATTATTCGCAGCAGGGGGTGTCATCTTCCAAAATGATAATGCCCCCTTTCATACAGTTGCAATTGTCCAAGATTGTTTGAGGAGCAAGAGGATGAAATTACACACCTTCTCTAGCAAGCACAATTGCCTTATTTAAATATTATCGAGGTATTGTGGTCTGTGTCGAAAAACAAAGTAGGAGCCCGTTACTCTCCTTCAGCAAACCTCAAGAAATTGGAGCCATTCATTTTAGGAATGTATATATCCCATTGACCACCATTGAGAATTTGTATGCTTCAGTTACCAAGAGGGTTGAGGCCATTATCAAAGTAAAGATAAGCCTATAGCATAGGTATCTGCTCATATGTACTTCAATTCCCGATAAACCAGAACATATCCCTTAAGCCTTTAGTCAAAAATTCTTATTCTCGGTGTAGGGATGTTTCTTGAGAGTCTCAGGATGGTTCGTTAGGTTAGAGGAAACTGTTCTGCAGCCAGACCTAATGCCAATGTCATGTCTTTCGGCGTAACTTTCGAAAAAAGCACAAAATTTAAAAAGTCTCTATTCATAACATAACTACCAGACCTGTATGAAAGATCGTTATACTAATAGCTTCCCTTCTCTTATGGCGTCATTTATCTTGTCAAAGTGAAATCCGATTCTGTAACATTTGGACATTATTTCGTATGTGATTGAGAGAAAAGTAAATTTAATAATTATTATAAATATATTATTAGCATATTATTGAATGTAAAATCGTAGTAGGACATTAAGTTTGACTCTTGTTGAACAAAACATATTCTGCCTTAACCAACTCATACGTACATTGCACCATTGCCGTCGGGCATATTAACAAAGGTCTTTGATTGGATTGGATTTAAATGTTAGAATCGGGAGGAGGATATTTCGATACTTTAGCCTTGCTGGACGATTGTGCCTATGCCCCCAGTGGGGCATTTCCAGGAGGAATGGATGGTATACCGGAAACACCGGGCGGTGTAAACGGACGTAGACCGGGTTCCTAGCACTGTTTCAAATACAATGCTGTGACACCGTAAAGCCCCCCGCTCCAAGGGGTTAGAGCCCCTCAGAAGGGCCGCTTCTATATCAGCCGCCCAAAGTGCAAGTCACTGTAACACCGCACCAGCACGCCTCGCCGTGGCACTTTCGACCCTGTAACAAAACCTATGGAATGAAATGATTTGAAATATGAAGGTAAATTTTTTGGAATCTTGAATGATCCATCTTGCATTATCCAAGTGACCAAGGGAAACCACGAATAATCTCAAGATAAGGGTGATCAGAGCCCAGAGTTTTGAACCCTGGATCTCCCGATGCGAGTTCTAAGTATTACCGTCTGAGTCACCTTGCTCGGTACGCAACGGCCTTAGGATATTTAACACTTCTTTTCTATAGCCAGCGTGCTGATATGTATAATTATATTTTCTTCGAACAAAGTCATTATCTAAACTACACAAATTTCCACAATATCGCAATAGAGGAAGCTGCAGCATTAGGACAGTAAAGGTTAATATCGACACTTTATCATGGTTCTAATCTACTACGTGATGTAATAGTCCTAAATACAGTCAACTTTACATATATCTATAAATAGGGCCAAATCCGGGCTACCGCCTAATGCCAGTAGGGTCTCAATAATGTAAGGTGGATTTTCTCAGGTGGACGTCTCTGATTGTGATAAGCTCCCTCTATTAACGTTTAGGAAGATGCCAGGTTATTTTTTATTTATTATTACAATGTGTGTAATTGCAATAGTATTTTTTTAGTTTTTATATCGCTAAAATAATTTCTTTCTCTTCATCTTCAAACACAATTCTCCATATGGAAACTAAAACGAGAAGTCACCTTCAGCATTATCTTGTGACCCCTTCTTGTGAGTATACTCTTTTTCTTTTGAACTTTTACATTAAAATCAAAAGCATTTCATTAAAAATGCAAATACGTAACATAAACACTGGACAAAAGATAATCTACATAAGGTCATTGCAAATGTATTTTGTTATAAAAGAAGAGCTAATTAGAAATATATCAGCATATATAATGCTCTCTAATTACTATGAAACAAGCGATAATAGGGAAAGATTCAAATCTGCTCTTACACATTATCTATTATACAGTTGATGAATTTACAGATGAATAATGTAGGAAATTTAAATAGTCATAAGACAACATATTAAATACTGCAAAATACATAGCATAAAAAATATGTTTTTCTTTTATTTAAGCTTAAATATTTTACATAAATATGTGATTGAGCATGTGTACACTTAAATATCTTGCATCCCATATAGATATCACTAATGTGACTGTAAGTCTTGACTTGTTTCTTGTTCCACGTTCTGTAGTACATATATTATACAAGAATCCTAGGAACTTAAATATTTTAATATTTGTTCTGCTGAATGATAATTCATGTTGTACCTATTGGTTTTTTTTTTTTTTTTTTTTTTTTTTTGCTCCAGTTTACCAGATCAACATACTACTGGTTGAATTTCTTAAAGTAATTTATTAGCACCAAATTAATGTTAGCACGAAAGAAATATTATATAGAACATTAATAAATGTAGGCTCTAAGTTTGGCGACTGGCTTGTTCACTCAAGAACAAGCGGATCTTCTTCTGTATAATTTAAGGTATTTTCTATAGGACGTTTCAATTATTTGAAAATTCATACGAAAAAGAATTTTAAAAAGCACGAGGAGTCAAGAGTATGCTAGACCAATGTTTTACAATTAACTCTCAGAGAAACAAAACATATCCGAGAAATTTAATCAATAGTTGTATATGTAAAAGTTTGATCAACCAGAGTTTTAGCGTTCATGGAAATAAAATGATTAGCCTGGTAAATTTCATGGAAAACTGAAACTAATTTTTAAATTTAATTCAATTTTAGTATCATGTTGAAGTTTTAACTACCTGTAACGAATTTTTAAAACCATTGGGTATGTCTGTTACTCCGAGATTTTTTTTCAAATAGCATTTAACACTCGTTTTTACTGCTAAGGCATCGCAGGCGGTGGATTATGATGATATATACACTCGTACATGAGATAAAATTTCAATTTGGAAAGGATTTTTTTAAGGAAGGGAACGTTCCAGGCCTAAGTTGAGGATACTTCCCAGGCATTTACCTTTTATGAGGACTGAGGAAAACCTGGAAAAACCACAGTCAGGGAATCGAAACCCAGACCTCCCGCTCACGAGTTCGTGTCCTAACGACTTCGGCTACCCGTGACGTTTCATGAATAGTTAATAAATGTTTTCCCTTCATAATGGCTCCAGCAATGATCCTTTTTTTTTTTTTTTTTTTTTTTTTTTGTGAATGAAAGGCACTAGCAAAAAATTAGAACATTTAAAAAAGATTTACACTATATCGATTAGACATATAATATTTCAGCAGTTAGAATATTCCAGCCTTCAATTACATCAGAATTTTGACGTCGCTGTCCGTTACCGAATATTCTTTTACAGCTCATTCACTACACTTATTATAGTCAGATCTTCTTGCTCCTTCGTTGTTTTAGGAATTTGGTTTCATTTTTAGCCGTTCCATGTACAGATTGTCATAGATAAGTTTTAGTTTTTCAAGTCCAGCTTAAGCCCTTGTAAAAACTAGATTATCTGCAACGGCGAATGTTTAAAACATCTCTATTTGCAATTGTACTCAACAAAAATGCCCTTATCATATAATGATAAAATCCTTGCTATTCGTGAATTTACTTAAATATTATGTCTAATATGCAAGTCGAATTGGCTATTATGACAGCTTTTCTGTTCATTTTCTTCATAGATTTGATTCTGTGAGCCAAACGTTTACAGAAGGTACATATTGATTTTCACCCTATGGTACATTTGCTGAAAACGTTAATATATATATATATATATATATATATATATATATATATATATATATGGCAAATGTAATAAGAAACAACTGCGCTATTTATAAAGAGGAGACAAAATCTCTTGTACAAAATGATTATGATGTTTGTATTAAAAGAGACGAAAAGAAAAAAAATGATTTATTAATCTGATATTTGTGAGAAACATAGCTGCTTTAGAGGACAAATATAAAAAGGTAAGTAACGGAATTAATTAATATTTTAACTTAAAATGCTTCATAAAAGACTTCAAATCTTAAACTCTTAAAATTAAAGGTTTGCATCTCTCTTCCCATTAACAAAACTTGATCTGTCAAATCACTGCCAAGTCTCAATAGTTTCATGAAGTATGTGAATGTGGTTTTGAAGATTTATTTGCCAAAGAATACATTAATATCTACAAAACTACACATTATTATGAATATGAATGAACGCTTTATTATAAATACACATATATTCATATGTTTGACGGATGTCAAATGTTCCCTAGAGAGTTCATTTTATAAAGATAATCTACATTCCTTTAAAAATTGGTTATCTGTCTATGTAAGTGAACCCAGCCTGACTGCAATTTGACTTAGCAATTTGCTTAGCAGAAAATGAGAATCATTGGATATAATAATGATTAAACTTCATCTAGTTCCCGATCATTTCCAATATTCGTTTTAGCTTTTTTTTAACATTTTAATAGTTGATAAATATTAGATGTTGACATAATTATTTTTAAAGAATTATGAGCACATGTTCTCGCTGAACAGAAAGAATCGTCTTCAAAATTGTCAAGTGCCAAGAGAGTGCAAGCCAATAACTCACATTGAAATGAACTGTACTAGCACCATTAGCTTTTCAGCTCAAAGAGAATCAAATGTTCGTTACGTAAAGTAATTTCTGTCAACAAATAATGACATATGGGTTTATATGTGTGCTTGGGGCTATGCGGATTTCAAAGTATAGCCTGGGGCAGCAAATTGGGTTAATACAGTTCTGTAGGGAGTTTGACCTCTAACCGGTTAGCGTGGTTCTGCGGATCATTAATATCAGTATTGTTTACTCATTGTATATTGTATGATATAGAGAGGATGTCGATAATATATACGTGTTAATAGTTTAATTATATGATATCTGTGACTCAAAATTCTAAGACTATCGTATATCTATATACTAGGATAATTAAGCTTATCGTTAGAGTCATTCAGACATATCAGTTTCTCTTGTGAGATGCTCTACAAGTGCTAAAAGAACAATGTTTCAGTAATTTGTTTTGTCTGAAATAAATAGCCATATGCATAGCAATAAGAAGAAAATAAAATTAAATCTAGAACTAATAACATAAGTCGACCTAAATTTTCAAGAATGGTTTTAAGATCTCTGGTAAATCGGAAGATCTGCAAGGCAAATGCAGTATACGTTGTTAGTTTTGCTCGATAGCTTGGTAAAACTAAGGAAGTTAACTATTTTCAGTTAACTGTTGCCTCAGGCGATAATCTTGAGGCTCGATTCAGGAGAACCTAGGTTCAAATCCAGTGACTGACTAATCCCACTGAGGTTTTCTGTGGTTTGCTTCAATTCTTTTTAAGAAAGGGGGAGTGCCAGGTTTGTATCCCTCTGCCTCCGATTAACCTTCCATTTCATTTATTTATCTTCATTACATCTATTTGTACATGTGTTGTGATGTCACGGAGACAGCCCTGATATAGGATTGATTAATTCAGAAAGCTCTTCATTGTGCCTGTATAATCCCTGGCGATTAGAAGAAGGCGAGTGAGGACTGAAGTGCGAGGAGGGCTTGAACGGTTTATCTGAACTTGTACCAGTGTATGTAGGATACCCATGCTGTCACGTGAATAAGAACCGCCACGAGTAACCGAGGTCGTTAACGCGCCGACTTGTGAACGGGAGGTCTGGGTTCGAATCCCACCTGAACGTCCTCCTTGATTGAGGTTTTGTCCAGGTTTTCCTCAGTCCTCATAAATGGCAAATCCTGGGGAGGTACCCTAACCTTAGGCCTAAAGAGCTTTCTTCCTTTAAAAAAAAGCCTTCCCCAATCTACCATTTCATGTATAATCAGTGTCCACAGACTGTGGTGCCTCAGTAGTAAAAACGGGTGTTAAACACTACTCAATCAATCAGACTCATCTTGCCCACTCTGGAACGGTAATTAGTATCTTCAATCCCCACCTCAAGACTACCAATGTTCTTATAATCTATTACCAATACCACATATATAATTAATTTATGTAATTTTTATTGAACCTTGCATACATTTAGGTCACTGTATTTATTTTCTTGTGTATTGAAAAGAGAAATTTGTTGCCGGAACTTTAAGGGAAAGAAACGGTGTTATATTTTGTTTGGGCAAGGGAAACCAAGGAGCTATATCTTTTGTGTATGTATATGCTGAATAACAAGGCTTTCCACTGTTCTTTGAGGAATGACAATAGGGCAAGGAAGGTCGAAGAGTTTCTTTTATGCGAACGGGCAAAAAAGTTAAGTCTTTTGCTAAATTAGGGAACTAACTGTGTAATAAAAACCTCTCTGTTGTAATACCCTGCGAGTTGAATAGCGCTCATATAGAGCAGCTTAACGAAACATAGTAAGTAAACAGGGCAATTAAAGAGCCAAGATTACATCCAATAAAAGAATCCAGAGCAAATAAAGATGTAAGATTACATCCAATAGGAAAGTTGGAGAAGATTATTTGTATGAGTATTAACCGATGGAAAACCCTTTGGAAGTACAGAAAGTCAAAATTTATTTAAACGTCGTATTGTAAAAGGTTGTATTTAGCGTTGCGACTGGAAGACTGTATTATTAATAAAAGTTAAAGATTTCGAGGCCCCGGGATCGTACAACATGATACGACGAATGGTACGGCAGGTGACACGACGAATAGTACACGGCTGATGATACAGTTAGGAGAATATTGAGATATTGTTATTGATTTATTTATGGACGCTCTTTAACATCTCAGGTCATCAGCGTCCCATTCAACTTAGGACGTGAAACGACCGACAAATTTTGCTCAGAGGCCTCTCTTTCAGGCTTGAGGTTCTTTATCGTGCCATAAATGTACGACACGGGACCCACGGCTTTACTTCCCTTCCGAAGGAAGCCATACTTAGGATTTTTACGCCCCGAAAAAATCCATCAGTCCTGGCCAGGTTCGAACCCGCGATCTTGGGTGTAGGAGACAAGTATGGTAACCACTACACCACCAGGACCGACTAATATTGAGAGAGAATAATATATCAAATGATCTAATATGGCTACAGAAAATAGCAGTTATTGCATAGAACGTCGGCATCAAATTATCAGTCAGTCAGTTAACAGAACGAGACTCAAAGGCATTAAGAAGCGAAGTAGCAGACAGTGTTTGTTACAATAAAGTCAGTTATTACGCGACGAGAACTAGAGAACATTATATTGCGGTTAGACTGTCGGAAAGATATTGCAGTGTTATAGTTACAGTTAAATGGCGACGCTACGTTTAGTAGTGAAGAGAACGAGTGAACGGTATTATTCAGTATACTGTATTCTACAGCATACCAGTTTAAACATATGAAGATCTTCATCTCTTGTTGTAATAAACTAACAAGTTTCTTTCATTTCCCTTTGCATTTAATGTATATGTAATGTGGACATATTTAAAAAAGTAATTTTCAAATATTAACCTTTTTTTTTTCAATGCCAGTCCAATTTCTTCATGAACTTGTGATAATAACCATTATTCATTAAAAATTTTAAATTTCATTAAAATTTCATTATCATTCTCATGAAATCTGTCCACGTTTCTTAATCATTTTGTCTCGCTTTTACTTTAAAGCTCCCTACACTCTTTATATGTATCTAAAATTAAAATGAAAATTCTCCTTCTTATAAACTTATCTCACTTTGACTGGAGAAACTCTTCTCTCCATAGTTTGATGGGCTTAAATTCCAAAGTACAATGCAATTCACCACACATTGAACGTGATTTTTTTATATGTAGATTCCTTTCTTGCTTCACTTAAGTGTTTGACTCCGGACCTGAACCATTCTTACTTTCACTTCCTGCTTTATCAAATACGTTTTCTCTCCCAGTAATTTTTATATGTTTTAAGTAGTTTTAATGGTTTCTTATCTTTGAGATCAGCCCACAATTACTGTTTTTCAGTCTTCCAACCTAATTTTAATTCCATTCCAAAATCCTATCTCTATCTGACCCTCTCCGCCCATAATTTTCCATTCCAGTTAATTCAGGATTTTTTTTTTTAATTTCGATTATCAATTTTCCTTCCATTTAATTTTCTCCAGAGTTATCAAGCTTGCTTAGTAATATTCCCATAATAAAACCTTCCAATATTTCAGAGTCCTTACTCTTACTTTTATCATTGAAACTCATTTATCAGAAGATCTAGGAAAACCGAAATCAATGTAAAAATGCATCACGTCTCCAGATTTCCATCCGCCATCTAACCCCAAAATGTCACTTTTATATAGCATTTAACTCTCTACAGCTAAATCATACACTCATTCCATTCATGTTATATTCATATTAGTCTTTTTATTCAAACAAGATCTCACCTCACTCAGTCAATTTTTTCATCTGCTACAGTCTTCCGTCTCTGGACACTTCAGCTTCCATTAAAAGAAAAGCTAACCCCAAGATAATTCACTTTCTTATCACATATATAAAGTTGGTTCTGGTGGTCTATTGGTAACCATACTTGTCTCCTAGACCCATGATCGCGGGTTCAAAGTCGGCCAGGATCGATGGATTTTTTCGGGCATAAAATTCTAAGTATAGCTTCCATAAGAAGGGAAGTACAGCCTTGGATCCGTAAATGAGCCTTATGCCTGAAAGAATATACGTCTGAGCAAAATTTATCGGCCATTTCATGCTTTGAATTGAATGGAAAGCTGATAACCCGAGATGTTGATAGAGTTCGTAAATACATAAATAAAGTGTATATATATACTTTAAATAAAGTATATATATATATATATATATATATATATATATATTGGATGGATGGATAAAAGGGTGAAAAATAAAGTACGAATGATTCTAATGTGTTCTATAATTCAGAATAAAATGCCCACTTGAAAGTTTGTACATTAATTATCAAGTTTACAGAGCATAAAGCTTGGTTTATTTTATTCGGTAACAAATTCATTCATAAATACTGTCATGTCTGTGAAAAACGTTAAATTAACAAACAATTTCACTAACGTGCCAAAATTAATTCAAAAGTAAATGATTTTAAACTAAATAAAAGAAATGTATATAGGCTAAAGCTGCTAGGGCTGTAAAAAAATATAGATTCCTTGCAGCAATCATTTAATCATAGACCTTGTAAAGGAAGCTGTAGGGGTTAATTTTTTAATATTGTTGAACACCCATTTTTACTCCTATGGCATCACAGGCAGGGAATATTGTTGAATAAAATGATAATTTGGAAATAAATCTTGGGAAGAAAGCATTTCAGAACCAAATTTAAGCTACCTCCCCGGCATTTTTCATTGATGAGAACTGGGTTAAACTTTGGAAAAATCTCAAGCAGGAGAGAACAAATTTGGCAATATCCGAACTGCAGACCTTTCTTATTCGTGTTTTAGAGATTTAATACAGCTTCTATAAACAATAGAGGTGAAACAAGTGTTAACAACTAATTGCAAGCTCTGATTTACCTCAGCTGTAACTGAAAATCATCAAAATTGGAGCAGCTTGGGTTAATAGTCTAAATGATCTTTGAGAGTGCTTGCCTCACAGTTTTATTCCTTTTAATCGCGAAATATCATATATATTTGTTTGATTTTTACATAAAAATGAATCAACATTGACTCTAACCAAGGAATACTATCAACAAAGCATCAGGAATCGTTGAAAAAGTAAATGATTTCAGAGGTAAACCAAATTTAACAGAATAACGCAACTCCACATACTACAAGCTAATCCACTACAATGCACAACTAGATGAACTTTTTGAGGACAAATTGCTTATAAAGAAAAATAACCTTTTTGTGCTCCTATTGCACCATGCTTAAAACATTCCAATTCATTTGTGTGCCTATACAAGGGAATGCTTATATACCAACGCTAAAATGTTTTAATTCCAAAGGAATGGGATAGCTTTAAATCTATCCCTAAGGACATTTGTAAGAACGATATTGATACACAAGTTTTAAGAACAGTTATTCTCACTGTGGTGAAAATATTATTAGGCTGTCCATATTACATAAATCTCCATTTTAGTGATAAAAAGTAAATTAATTTAACAATTAAAAATGAAAATACAGAAGCTGAAATTTATGGTTTTTAAAAATAATTAACGTTTTATTGGCTCATTCTGCACTTAATTGCTTGCATTTGCTTTAGATTAAGTTTTAAAAGTGTTCCATGATCTGATAATCCGAAGAGAAGTGTTGATAACCAGAAGCTGATCTATATAATATGCAACACTAACAAAAATAATGCAAACAGTTTTGTTATTTAATATTCAAATAATTCGTTGTTATGAACCATTAAAATGGATATATTAACCGTGTGTAATATAACAATAAAAAGAGCTTGATAATAAAATTATTTCAGTGGTTTATAGTTTTGTATTATTATGTTTGATGATAAGATGTGAATTGTTTTTCATAACATGAATAGTGTCATTAAACGCTCCACTAAATTATCCTGCATTACTCAGCTTATGTGTGTTCCAATGACACTTGTGTTTCAGTAAATGTTACATGTATTAGAATGACAATGATAAAATATAAACAAATTTTAAATACAGCATTGTGTGCAATGTGATTTTGCAAATGTCTTTATTTCTCTTTGGTACTAGAGTAACCTCGCCAAACGTCTTAGAAATGTAATTGAAAAGAGAAATGAAATATTTTATAAACTTTTTAAGTATTTTACAAACTTCCTCTGTAATACTGGAGGGCTTGAATCGAAGTCCTCTAATTTTATTTAAATAGACCAAAGAAGGAAGAAATGTTGAGAAAGCACTATAAAATGTTTTTGGTAATATGTTTCAAAAGAAATGAACAGTGAAAATTAAACTGGACACAAAGCAATACACATTTACATAAAAAGGTTTAAGATAAATGTCCTAGCTTGAAGTTATTTAATTTCCCCCATAGGACTTTAGTATTCCACTATTTTACATTTACAAAATAAACCTCGCTTTCAAGGGGATCAATCTTTCAACCGCAGAGATATAATTTTAGAAGAGAGAGAAGAGCGAAATTTAATTTTAGCAGTTCATCTGCAGGTATTCGTCGTTCTGCCAGTCAGCAGAAAAAGTAGAAAAATTAATTTCTGAGCCGGTAGCTGCACATTCGCTGAGAATCGTTCAAATTGCACTATGTCATATTCCAAACGGAAGATATCACGCTAAAATGCTCACATAATCGTAAAAAACAAGGACTTAAAGTGCCAATATATGCGCTAAAAGGAAGAAATCAACATAAATAATAAAACTATAGGATGTTTAGCACATTTTAATTGTATATAAATATTTGGAAAAGGGGGAGTGTTACACGTAAAAGAGGAGAATACTTCAAATTTCAATTTGAAATATTATTAGAAGTAATAACATAAAACATCGAGATATCATATACATATCAACCTTGCTCTAGGTAGATTTTTCCATATTTTTCAATAAATGAAATGTCCGTTTGCAAAATATAATTATAATGAAAATAAAGTATAATCAATGATTGTAATCTTGTCAACTACAGAATTTAGTAATTCAAAAATGCCAAGAACGACTTCTCAAGTTAGTTTATACAAATAATGCGTTATGTACGAAAACAGCCGCTTTACTTAAGTCGCGTTTACTATTTATCCCCAAGCTAGAAACATATTATTCTTCAGGTGCTGTCCATTTCTTTCCACCTCTATATCACATTTTTGGCAAAAAATATAAAGTTTACGGATATTTAAAATGCCGTATAATTTCAAGACCTGCAGTGACAAAAGTATACTCATTTAATACTACTTTCCAGTAGACACTTACATTTCTATCTAATTTGGGCAGAAACTCTAATGTCAAGGAAGTATTTTTCCTGAAAAATTGCACTGTTCTTAATCAAGTACCCCATGCTGTAAAAAATATCTGTCCTGGTGGTCTAATGGTAATCACGTTTGCTTCGTAGATCCAATATTGTGGATTCAAGCCCGGCCAGGGTCGATGAATTTTCGGGAGTAAAAATCCTCAGTGTGTCTTCCTTCGAAAGGGAAGTTGTTGATTTGGTTTATTTATGAACGCTCTTTAACATCTCAGGTCATCAGCGCTCCATTCAATTCAGGGCGTGAAACGACAGATAAAAATTTGCTCAGATGCCTCTTCTTTCAGGCCTGAGGTTCTTTTTCGTGCCTTAAATCTACGACATGGGACCCACGATTTTAATATCCTTCCGAAGGAAGTCATATTTAGGATTTTTACGCCTGAAAAAATATATCGACCCTGGCCGGGATTGAACTAGCGATCTTGGGTTTACGAGGCAAGTAGGTTGCCACTAGACCACCAGGACCTATGGAAGGGAAGTTAAGTCGTGGGTCATAGATTTAACTAAATGAATGAGACGTTATAGAACGTCCTTAAATAAATCAATAACTAATTAATATTGTAAACACTAAAAATTTGGGCAGACATTAACCGTTTATTTTACGTTTGCCCATTTTGGTGGGAAAGCTGCCAACTGTTTACAAACGTTCCTAATGGTGTCTTCCCTAATACCCTTTCATGATGCTAATGCAGCCTTGTGGAAATCTAACTGAAGGCACAAACACAAAACCTACTATAACAGGCTGCGTTGTTAATGGGAATAAAAAATAAAGCTATCATCAGTTACAAGATAAAAATGTCTCTCCTCACTTGATGTAAACCAAATTCGGTAACACTAACGCTCGTGCGTTGTAAATAGCGCTCCGTTCAAAACGACAATTCCTTCCTTGGCAAATGGTAAACATAAAACAAACAAGCAATATATATGATGTTCCCTTTTGTATGGCTGATAGTTTTCACGGACACCATATACACTTTAAAATGAATTCACCGATGAATATAAATGACTTGTGAACCTATTATGACACAATGGCGTATAATTTAGTGATTTCAATCTCTTCGCTCAAAGAGCAAAAATACATTGCTTGAAACTTATCTTTAGTCCGTTCTAATGAACATTGAAATTTCATTAAAATATCTGTTCTTTCAAGTTTCCATGTCCATATTAATAACCATGAACTATAATTTTATTTTGTGTCCCATTTCAAGGTGCGATTGTTACGCCAGTTGCAAAGTAATAAGAACACATTGTTTTCATTGCGTAATGACAGAATAAATAAGGTTTTTACATATGAGAGTGGTTTGACATTAAAGAATACAAGTTCATTCTTGCAAAGTACTGACCTAGTCCTCTGGAAGTTCAACACACTTGCTCCAACGTTTTTGCAAGTTGGTGATTTCCTCATGGAAGTGCATTTCTTTGAAATGCGCAAAATACTCCTTTATCTGCTGCATGACCTCTTTATTTGACTTAAATTTGTGATTAGAGGACAATTTTGAGTTTTGGGAATAAATGGTAACCCAAAGGAGCGAGATCAAGTGAATAGCGTGGATGCGGAAGCATTATAAATAGTAGTTCGAACAATTTATTCTGAGCGACGCGGCTTCCCACATGGTTTTTTTTTTTTTTTTTTTTTTTTTTTCTCGTTGTCACTGTCTTCATTCTCTACAAACGGGATGCGTAATATATGCTCCACTAATGGTTTTCCACTTTTGCAAGTAATCAGTCCAGACAATTTCTCTTGCTTTCCAAAGTACTAAAGTCCTTATCTTTCCTCCGGATGGGACGCAATTAGCCTTTGTTCGGAAGCGGTTTGTTCACTTTTTACACTGTTCCGTTTCCGGTATATAGTAATGATTCCGATTTCATCCATAGTCACAAAATGCTAAAATCGGCCACTCAGTTGAAATGCCGTGGCCTCTACTAACTTGCGCACTTTCACTCATCTGCCAGCCAAAACAATATCATGAACTGCTTCGATTATTCCTGGGCTCGCAGCTGATTTTAGAGCGTGTTCGGTTCTTATTCTGCCATGCTTGAACTCATTTGCCCAAAGTCGAAAGATTTCATAGGGACGGCGTCACCCGATATAGATAAAATACTTCCATGAACTTTCTTTGCTGTTTTCCTCCCCAGAATAAAATAATTGAATCACAACACATATTCTACTCTTATCCATTTTTCATTGTCACTCGATCGGTTGTGTTTAAGCAAGCTGCCAAACAATTAATAAATATCAGAATGGCTTGGACCATAATATATTGATACATAGTAAACTTTATAAGATGTTGCTATTGCCCTCTATTAGTATGCGACTAAGTTACTTATCAAACCAACTTCGCATCCCCTTGAAGGACGAATGGAAGTGTATAATATTCAGTGATGAAAATACATTCAACCTAAGCATCTCTAACGGCACATCATACTATTGGAATGGCCTTGGAAAAGAGAAGAAAGTGTTTTTGAAGTAACGCAGTTTCTAATGATCTGCTGTTCATTTAATATCCAGGAAAAAAACTTTTTTCTTAGCCCACGGATCTTTGTCAGACATTCCATTGACAGAATTTGTCTATTCCAGATAGGATTGCAAGAGAGAACTGGGCATTTTAGCAGGACACTGCATTCATCCATACTGTCAGAAAACAAAGGATTGGTTTCGCCGCAAAGGAGTTAGCGTCACGATAGTCAATTCTCCGGACTAAACCCTATAGAGATCTTACGGTGAATCTCAAATAGAGTCATTTATATAGAGATGGGAAGTAATATGTCAGTGTATACAGGAATTAAAGATCTCTATTATATCTGTAAGGAATAACTTCAGCTTTCTGTGTTACAGAGGCTAGGAGAGAATATGGCTCTTCTTATAGTTCCGGTAGTTTTGCAGAGTTCATATATAGGATATTAACAAGTGATCTTATCATTTTGCTAGACGATTCATATACATATTTGCATAAAAGGAACTATTTTGTTGGTGCTAGACATTCATAACGGTTAGATACTTCTGTCATAATTGTGCTAATATATATATATATATATATATATATATATATACATACATACATTATCTATATATACATTCTCTATATACCTATTAGAATTTTCCCCAGCTGGTCATATCGCCTTGTAACCTTATTTATTGACAATGCATAGGTAAGAATATATCATTTTAAACGTATAAGTGAATATTAGCAAAAAGTTGCATATTATGTATAACATCATTAATTCACAATGGTTACTATAATATGCAAGAGGAAAATAAAGAAACATATTTTATACCATAAAACACTAAAAATATGTCAGCCTCAGAAATTCAGAAAGGACAAGAGGATTTATAAATAGACAAAAAATGTTTGAAGAAATATTTGAATTGAAGTATCGGGGAAATATCACCAACAGTATCAAGTTAAAATGAGTATTAATATCATTGACCGAATTTAGGCAGTAAATTATATTTTGAAATGTTGAGCCTACAGCAAAAAGGTACATATATAAAACCAATAATACATATAGTCGAATATGGAGCT
Source organism: Metallyticus violacea (assembly GCA_030762175.1). NCBI lineage: Eukaryota > Metazoa > Arthropoda > Insecta > Mantodea > Metallyticidae > Metallyticus > Metallyticus violacea. Next base: position 77,976,838 of record CM060833.1, on the reverse strand, counting down.
AAAGCCTGAACATTGAAAGAGGATTTGAGCTTAAAATAGTGAGAACAATTTATGGAACGATAATGAAAAAAAATGACTGAATAACCAGATATAATGATGTAATTAATCTGCTAATAAAAGGGCAAGACATTTATATTAATTAAAGCACAAAGATTGTAATAACTCGATCCTTTGAAACTTGGATGAAGACTATATGTCTGAGAAAATGCTGAAGGCAAGAATTTATTCAGCAAGAAAGAGAGGAAAACCCGGAATAAAGGGGCTCAATAATATGCTACAGGATTTATTGATTGTGAAAGTTAAAGAATGGAGTGAGAAAACAAGGGAGATATAAATGTGGAGACTGCTTGTTAATGCCAAAACTTACCCAGAGCTGTAATACAAATAATGATTTTAATATTATCAGCATATTATATTACATTAACAGTTAAAAGATCCGCCCTGAGAATTAGTACAAAATATTTCTTCATAATCTTTGAAACATCCGCTCTAAAGCTAAAACTTACCAATGTAATATTGCACTGTCTCCTGTTTCCATTAACCTACAAATGATTTTATTATTTTATTATATAAAACATTAAAAATTTAATGTTTCTCTAAGAAGAAAATACTAATAATGGAGGGTGTCAAGTAAATTACTATATTCACTTTTCTCAAGTACGAGGATCCCCCCCCCCCCGAGGTCGATAGGTTTTTCAGAACATAAGGACTTAAAGCCGGGTCCTACATCGTAAATTTACGGTACGCTAAAAAAACTCCATACCTGAAAAAAGGGATCTCTGGAGAGCCATTCCCAAATAATACCTTAGGTTCACTCTAAATGACGCTTGAAGGGATTGGCAGATCACCTAACCTGGCATCTGTTGGCGCTAAATGTAACTATATTTGGATGGTTCGTATGATCCGTCAAGACCCTGACAAATAGAAAGGCTTAAGAAAAGGACTATTTCAGTCTATCGATTATTATTATTATTATTATTATTATTATTGAACTCTTTACGGTAATCAACTTTATTTTAGTGAAATTCCATAATAGTTGTACGTTGTACGTTTTCCTTAAAGTGAACCAGAGCGTTATTCATTAATTACATTTTATAGAGAAAGCAGCAAACCTAGAAACACAACTTATAAACATAGAGGGTTAATCTGAGATAAAAGTTAGATATTTGTATTATGTTTATCTCAGGTCACATTGTTTCGGTGTCTCTGTTTTAGGTTCACTATTATAAATCTCCGAAATAATTTATCCATGGATTTTTTAAATGTAGAGATTCATCATTTACGTCTAATGTAACACTCACATTAAGTTATATACTACTGTTTGCGCACTATATATGAACATCATATTCAGTTGACTTATGTATCGATTGCCTTTTATCAAAGGAGTATACCTTTTAAGCAAAGTATTAAATAAAACGTATCGTAACTTAAATGCAAAATTAGACAGGCACGACATTGATATGCAATGGTTTCAAAAGTTTAGTTTGGATCCTAGAAGCAAACGTACTACCTACCTCAAGTCTTCACCAAAATTTCTCGTACTTTTGATTTAACTTTCAAACCTGAGATCTGGAAGTAGTTTTCCTACAAAGAAGCGAAAATATGCAGTAAAAACTTGACCCGAGCCTTAAATTAAAACACCAACAATTATTTGAGATATGACTGCTCAATAAAGCAGGCCCTTTTATATAATTCTTAGTCATAGCTATTACCTTCCGTTACACGCTTTCAAGTACACAATATTTTAGTGCTAGTTAATGATTATTATCAAACATAAACCCATAGAGTGGCACTGCTGCTGGTATATTTATTAAGAAGAAAGGTATCCGTTGTGTCTGACGTGAATGAGCAAGGACATCACTCCTAGAGAGGGTCCCAGCTAAGCACTGGACGTTTAACGATGCAAAGTGGGGCAAAAAACAAACGAATGAATGTAGCAGACCGAAGCGGCTATTTGGTGGTGGCGGACAGATATGATGATTGATTGCAAATGAAACAGTCAGAGCTGCATTTTTGACTCTCTAGTGTACGGAAATGTGGAGTGGGCACGTCGTATCACTTCGTTTGGAAATAACAGTTCTGTTGTTTATTTAATAAATCAAAGATGCGCTAATGCGCACCTACTCCTACTTCCGAGATCGGCACGATGTGTAATCAAAGGAAGTGAGATTCAATTCCGTTGTTTAAATGCTGCTTTTCTCTCCTCTTTGCCCCCAGCAATGTATTTTGGTTTTCTGAACACTTTATAACACCACAGCTAAACACATAGAGCATTATCCCAATAAATTAAGGCATTGTGTTTTATGCGTAAAGTAGATTTATATCGATATTAATTCTTCTTACATTGAAACTACCCTTGTTATCTTGTTAAAATGTATAGATGTTTATATTCCATCAAGACTAGATCCAGAAAGCAGGAATTAACTTTACAGAATAACATTTTGATTATTCTTTTATAAATTAGTTATATTAACAGCCTGTAACAAAATAATAAAAGATTAGCAAAGGGTAAGTAACAATTGTTTAGTTTTTAAATAACATAAGCCCAACAATTTGACTCATAACATATATTTATAACATGAAACTAAAATGGCATTTAAATAAAGTTGTAATATATAACAAGTCAGGATCTCTGCGATAAATATGGAGGAAAGACAGATCTAACAATGAGGAACACTATTTTAAACGATTTCGTTCTCTAACGCGCCATTCAGGAGGTATGTATCATCAAAAGAAACACTGGTTTGAAACTTTAAAAAATTATAGCATAATATTTTAATTTATTCTGCATATGCCCTTGGGACAGAGTACAAAAGTGTCTGGCATGAACATGATTACATTTATTACACCGTCGTAACAGAGTCCGTCAGACTCTAGCAAACATTTCAGGTCTGTGTCGCATTTATCAAAAGCAGTGAAAACTCGCTCAGTCATTTTATGTAGTGTGTCATTTGGGGTTGTACACACAACATTTTGCACATTCCCGCAAAGAAAAAAGTAAAGGGCGTTTAATATCGGTCACTCAGGAAAAGTATAGAGGTCCTTTCTCAATAGATGTAAACGCAACGCCTTCTTACAGAGGTACCCGGCGAGGACAATGCAACTCTCGTGGCTTAACGTTGGAACCAGTACACATGCTCACAGAGATGCACAACTTCTAAATAGCATAGGTTGTGACACCTACCTCCTGTTTGAAATTGTCGTACAGGTTCTCAATCATTCTAAGCAATAATGATTGCTTAGGAAATACGAGATAACAATGATAGGATTTAGCACATACCTGGAAAAGTTTATATCTCCTAACAGTATCACAATTTAACTTGATGCATTTAATTCAATGGTCATGAAGAAGTTCTGTGTTTTATTAAATGTTTCTCTCTAATTTTTCTACCATATTCATTGCTGCTATGTTTACATTTATTCTTTTAGTTTAAAAACAAGGTAATAGTCTGAGAGAAAATGATCTGACAATCTGGAGGATAGTTAATTAATTTTAAAGTCTATGCTACAAATTTCTGTAACCTAATCAGAATTGGCGAACAGGTGTACTGTCTTGTCTTTGAAAATTTTACCATATTGTTTCTTCACAATATTTCCTGTAGTTCAATCATAATGAAGCCCCGTGTTTTTGCCTTCTTTGTACAGTAATCTGTCATAATTACAACATTTTACTCCCTCCTCCAAAAAGTCTGATAAGAATGTCTTTCTTACGAATATTTTGATTACAAAATTACCTTGGGCAACCAGAGTATTTCCGTTTTCTTGATTGCTCTTTTATTTTTAGATCGTAAAAATGTATTTTTGTTTCATCCATAGTTATGGATGATATCCATATGGCATCCATATGACAGAAAAAGTTGGAAGAAACGTTTTCAAAGGAATGCACTATGATTTGTAAAAGATCACTCCAGTGTTTCTGGTTTCTGATCACAGATTTGTGTTTAGGCACCTAAAGATCAATATTAGTACAAAATTATCACATACCTATATCATTATGATCTACAATTACGGGCACAAAGGACTTTTCAAAATCCCTGGGATATGTTTAAAGAATCAATCGATTGCCGAAAGTAATGAATCCTCTGAGCACAAGTTTAAGTCAAATGAAGAGGCCATGCAGGAGATAATAGAGTATTTTTAAGGGCTTTAAAGAAATTCACTGCTGCGAGAAAATCACGAACATGAAGAAACACTGGAGCAAATGTGTTGAACTTCGAGGGGACTATGTCGAAAAATAAAATATGACTGAACTTGTTCTCTTAAACTTCAAACCAAGTTGCGTATCAAATGGCTACGATTGCTGCATTGGTTCTCAAAGGAAAACAACTACTGGAGGTCGAACTGATGCTAAAACTGAATTGAAGTCTTGGCGATCTGTTTCAGCTTTGTAAACTTAAATTAATCATTAACGATACAATTTTACATTTTGAGCCTTAGCATTTTATTATTTCATATATAAGCATAATTTAGATATTAAAAATATAATTCTCAGCGTATGAAACAATATTTAGAATGTGTATCCCCGTGGTTTAATGTTAAATATTGCATGTATTCATTGAACTGGATTAGAACAAGCAAAATGGCATTTGTAAACTAAGCTTTAGGACAGGAGCGGTCAACACGCGGCCCCTCAAAAAATAATCTGCGGCGTACGAACCTCCCCCTGAGCCTGTTCTATAAAGTACGGTCTAATGCATTACAAGTGAATGGACTTGTAACTTGTGGTTATTAGTAAAATTCTGTTTCGCAAAGATTTCTACTACGCTTGTACTTTACGACTCCATATTTATAAAAGTACAAGTGATGTTTCGTTGATCTGTTCCATAGAAGTGTTTGTATTAGTGAGACTGGTAATTTGTATAAATTTCTCTAAAAGTGTAGGTATGTTAGTAACTTCAAATAATAACACAAAAAGTGTTATCTTTAAATTGATTTTGGGAGTCATTTGACCTAAATGCACTAAGTATTAGCGAAAGTGATGATAATGATGAGTAGGAATATGTATAAAGAAAAAATAAATAAATATTTGTGTACAATGATAAAATTAGTAAAGTACGGCTTATAACTTATATTGGCGTTTCCTGTTTCAAATGCAATTTCAGCATCTTAGTTGGTGTATTTTTAAGCTTCTTGCTACATGCCATGGAAATAATTTATTTTCATTCTTCATTTTCTTTTAAAATAATCCTTTTGACACAAATTTCCAAGTTATTGCTCATAATGTCCATAAATATAAATAAATAATAAATATAATGAAGAAATTAACTAATAAAATAAATGACCGCAATCGGAAAGCTCCATTCTTCTGCCATCTCTCGACGACTGAAATTTAAGCTCCAAAATGTAGCCGTATCTCTAAGTGGATTATTTTGCTTGAATTCGATAAATATACATAATAAAGTATTTAAATCATCATTATATTTGAGAAAAATACAAGACCCATTTAGCAGGAGTGTTATAATCCTTCCTGTACATTAAAAATCTCTAAAGAGCGGACATACCCGAATTAAAGGAATAACGACGTATGGCAAACACCTGTTCCTCCATCCAGCTCTTATATGACGCAATTTAACTTTTTTTTTCTAATACTTTACCAGTATTGCATTTCTTTGGCGGAGCAGAAAGTTACAAGACCATACTTTACAAGGACTTGTACTAACACACTTGTTTGTATTAGATCACACTTTTATGAAATAGGGTCCTGGACACAACAATTTACTTAAGTAGTAAAATAAAGAACAGTCGCAATCTAGGAGTAGGTAGTGCTCCCAATAATAATAACTTTCAACGATTTGAGTAAATAAAATTTTACAAGATATTTGGACATATTATTAATGAGTTCTTTATTTAGAAAATATTAATTATTTTAACAGATTTTTAGCAGAATGAAAGAACACAAAATCAGAACTGTGATTCAGAAATACTGATGTCCATCTTGTAAACAGTTTAGATGTTGCAAAATTGTCAGTGGAAATAAACTTGGATGCTATTTTAATTGCTAAGCTACGTCTGGTTACACATTTTGTTTGTCTGTGTACAATGTCTTGCCAAAAAGATGTTTCTCTTTTTTGTATATTGTATGTACAATTCGTGATTTTTAGTATTAACGACAAATGTTCAGTATTTTCATGGTTTATTAGTTTTAGAATAAACATAACTTAGCACTTACCAATGTTCGACAAAATACAAAAAGTCTTTCAAATTGCAATATGATTTTTTTCCAAATGAACGTTTATAGGGTTAGATTTCCGAAACCAAGGATACGTAACGAAGCAAATGATTTCAACTTACAACCTCAAGCTTTCGGTAGCCCCAATATGTTATTAAAAAGGAAGCGGACAACCCTCGTATTAGTGTGGTTGGTTATAAATATTTAAAGTATTCATAACTTTTTAATATAAATTAAAACATTGGTAAATTATTAAGAAATCAGATTTTTAGTAATGGAAGTAAAGTAAAATGCATTTTAAAATAAGTAATCAAATGTTATTTTTAATTCCCCCCTTTTTATTTTGGTATAAGAATCAAACGTTTTTCTCTACAATTATATATATTGAAAATTACATATACTCGAAAAGTTAAAGCTTTATTAACATTTTGAAACTCAATCTAAATAAAGGTTCATTACACAGGCACTAGCGTAAAGAATAAATATAACCAGTGGATAATTTTAAAAATATTCCATAAGAGATTGCACAAAAATCTTTAGAAAATAACAATTTTATAGTGAAATATAAAAGATAAACTGTCATTCATACTAAAGTTGTTATGTTATTAATATGCTAAAAGACATTATTTCCTAGAACTGCAGGATTTTCTACATTAAATAAATTACTAATAAACTGCATGAATTTGTGTCAAAGTGTAACATGTAAATTATCTTGCCAACCATGTGCGCCAATATGTAGTAAATTTTGCAATGGAATCAACTTCTTTGTGGGTGTACATAGTCCAGATGAAAATTATGTTTCAATTCACATTTTATGATCTTATTTCAGGATTTTGCTTACTTTTAGCAGACGATCCTGAAAAACTATTTCATACTTTTTGTAGATGATTTCTTTACTGGCTTATGTTCTGAAACATCGTGTACACACCTCGCTATTTTTACTCTCACATACTTAGGTGCACTTCCGTCAAACATATTTTGTTTCGTTAACAACCTCTATAAACTTTAAGATTAATTTTTAAAAAATAACTTCATTTCAGTACAATTTTGAAATCCGTATACATTCAAATAACTTTGTTTCAAAATATGAAAAGTAGATTATGATACCAACCAGAAAATCTATAGCTTTTTTATTAAGTAAATTTAATTTTAGGTAACAAAAACATTTTACTTATTACCACCATGTTTCAGGCTACGGACTTCTCTAATATCCATTGTTTCGTCATTTGTTTATTTATTTTACCGTGCTTGTTTGAATAAGCGTCACTAACATATTTGGATTTGTCCCGTTATTTTGTAGGTTTGCATAGGAGATACAGCTGCTAAATAAATGCAACAATTCTAAATAAAGCTTAACATCTTATCACCCGAAACTTTATAATGTGGGACAAAATGGCATTGGTTTATGTTCAGAACGTAAAAGAGTTCATTGAGGAGATTGCATTATATAAAGCCTAGGACTTTCTTACAGAGGTTCTTATTTCTTTTGAATATTTAATTACAATGAGAAGGACGTGAAACACTACTAGGCATATTGTGGGGGATTTAGTGGAGATATTGAATGATCTAAGATAGGCTCTCGTAAGACTTTAACTAACGAAGACGAATGCCTCTATATCCTACACCAACATATCTTGGTGGCGTTTGAACTTCCCATTAGTCTAAATAAAAAGAACCTGCACAATCCAAGCCCCGAAGTTGAACATGGTAATTAGAATGAATGGCGAAGATTTCAGAGAGAACAGCGTCTCTTTATGAAGGAGATGTGCAAAGAAAATTGTGATATACTTCCGTTAGGTAATTCTCTGGGAAATGTTATCGATTTAATGCGATAATGGAATGAGTCCAACAAAACAAAAAATATGTGCCTTAAAGACAAATGATGATATTGCAGTAGTGGTTAGTACACTTGCAAGAGTTTTATGCTGATGAAAGAAGTTTAATGTCAGAAAATTAATTTACGGTGGGCAAATGCATAGTAACGAGATTTCCATTAGGTTAATAATACTTTTATAGCCTCTAAATCTAAGGAAATGAGGATAATAAGCTCATAAAATACTAATACAAATGATAATGAAAGAATATTGGTAGCAAAATGCTGTACTTTTCTTTTCATAATGCGCATTTACATTCGTGCTGAGAACCCATTATATTCACTCTTTGCACACATCAGTTTTGATGTAATCTTTTACTTACTTACATTAGCCCAGAGTTAACTCCTGCGTTTCACATAGAAGATAGAAATCTCCGAAATGTACTAGAGTGCTGAATGCTGTATAGCTGAGAATGGGAACATAAAACGTGATGCAGTCCTATAAAATATTTATTTTAAAATTCCACACTCCACAAGCTTTAGTGATTTATATATGCTGTTTTTCTTTTTAATCTTCAGACACACGTGTTCAATAGCAGCCCCACTTTATTGGATCATCTTTATTTACAGCCCGCTCCTTTACAATTTGCAATACTATATACTTTACAAGCTTGCTGTTTATATTTATGTTTGGTCATATTATTTGACACTTATATTACCAATCAGTATATGTTGTCTTATTTTTTTTACAACCACCTCCCTGGTCTAGTCGTTAGCGTCGCTGACTGCTGGCTGGGAGGCCCGGATTTGATTCCCGGGAATTTCCCTAGGAATTTTTCTTAGTAGGGAAGGTCTGGAACGGGGTCCACCCAGCCTCGTCAGGAGGATACTGGAGGTTCCAGTGAAGACAATTAGGCAGCTGCCTGATGGAGAGATGGCAATCTTCGATCGTGTAAATCGCGCGACATGGCGATTGGCGGGTTTCGATGGGCTGATCACATCCCCCCTGCAATACTGCCCTCTACCGGTGATGTCATGTGAAGGAGATAGAGGACGCAGCGATCCTCTATCTTGGGCTATGGCGATTTTGTTTATAGAGTTGCACAGCCTACCGAGTTCACAAAGGTTATTAAGTGTTTTAAATATATTTTATTAACACTTTTTTTTTCCAACTGGCTAGTTTTCCACTTTCAAAACATTGCAAATTATTTGTATCTTTGAATCGCAATTACATTGTAATTGTATAAGTATACACTATTTGGTTTCCAATTGCACAACGATAGAATGTGCAAGTCTAGTATTTTAAAGTGGTATGAGTATAATCTAAGCTTATTGTATCATATGGAATGCCAAATTCACCTCACTATTCCACAATATGTTTAAATTTGCATACAACGTAAAAATGTGTAGTTTTTAATAAATTCATTTCTGTTCATTATTAAACTTTTATTGGTTTCTATTGCACACTTATTATTATTAATGATTCAACTATACTGACGGAGTCTGCTTGCTTTGCTCGAATATAATTTGAACAAACATTTCCCGTTGTTACAGTGATAAGAAGAAAGAACTAGGTGATCTCACAATGGAACTAACAGAAATGATATCACGTTGTTTATCTCTTGGAAATTCCTCCTAAAATTATCAACAGTTTTATTCTAAAGCAAATATTTAAGGATTTCATGTGAAACTTCTTGAGGAAACAATTCTATATTATTAATACTATAAATTTCAATAGTAATGAGTTAGGAAAAGGCCTACAAGTGGTCAATTTGCTTGATTATCCCTGTATTACCTTGAGTAACAGCTAAAAATTACATCTTTGAGGGAGAAGTACCCTAATTCCTAATGTTTACTTTTCCTAACCAGCATTGGTCCTAAAAAGTTCCAAATGATTTTTCCTAAAGTTATTTTCAAAGTATGCTTTTCATAGCTTTATTATAAGAATAGCAACATGGCAGCCAAGAGATGGAAGTTTAAGTATTCCGAAACATATTAGATGTATTAGCGTCTGTGTCACCCGATGATCTAGATACCTTTGACGAGAAACGGAATAATAGTTAGGGAGATATGAAACAAATGTTCAATTCCTGTTTACAAAGATTACCTTGGTTAGTTTCAAGAAAGGCCTGACGTTGCAGAATCAGATGCGCTGCATCACATAACTTACGAATCAGAAGGCTTCCCTACTTCTACAACAGACCAGTATATTATGCATTAGTAATATGTAACATAAATTCCAATATATACTTATTCCTGCTATAATCATTTTAGTGAAATACATTTAAGAAAGTTAATTATGTTGTTTCAATATTAGAAAAAAAAACCCTATTAAAATGCTATCTTTTGGGAAAAGAACTTTCTGAAAAATGGGAAATCCCCTTTTATATTCCCGTTCCTATACGTTCTTCCTTACTAAATGTTTCTTAAGCATTGACTTCGAAATAGAGAGCAACGTTTTTTCAAAAGTGGTTCGTGTAAAATTTTTAAAAAATTTAGAAATATATTTTTAATATATGATTTACGTATGAATGCAACAATGTAATACCTCTAAGGTGACTAGGAGCATTTAGGTTTCTAACTTTTGGACTGTGTACGTTGCTTATATTTAATAAGACGTTAAAAGATAAATTTCAATTGCAAATGACAAAAAATTGAAATTATAAAAGGCGAGTTTTTGCTGTTTCATTTTACGTTCATTTTCTAAAATTTGGATTATGTCAGAAAACTGTAAACTCAAATTAACACTGTTCATACTCGTATAGACTGGTTGAATACCTTTCCCTTGTTGACCTATTACTTATATATTTAATGTTTTACATTTGAGTTATTTATACTTTAAAGACTTCCTCTTTAACGAGAATATTTCTTTTAATCAACGTGATTTTAGCTAACTTTGGAAATGAAATGAATATATCTCAATAGTGGTTGTTTAGATCACGTAGATTTTAGTTATTGTATTTCTCTCTAGGACCTACAGAAATATTCATTATCTAACCTTCATGTGTTGCAGAATTTTTCCTTTGTTAGAGATAAAAATAATAATTAACATAAAAATTATTATTTTTAATAACATATTGTTTATTATTTGTATTAAAATAATAAAAATCGTAGTATTTTTAAAAATGTTTAGAAGTTCTATTTTCTTTGTATGTATCCAAACAAATCAAGGATGAAGCTAACAGATTATAGTCCAGGGAATTCAATCACAAACATAGCGGATTGTTCTGCCACCGGTAAAATAATTTAAATCCTTACTCCTGTGTAGTAAAACGAAGCACACAAGAAAAAGCAAACAAGAGGGGAAAAGAGAGAGAGAAAAAGCAACGGTTATGAATACAAACACTAGTTACTCGTACTGCTCTGGTTTGTGATTCTGTACAACTATCGGTCCGTACGCAAACACACCAATGTGCTTGTTGTTAACGGTCGACTTTGTGGACTTGCGGGAACTGATGTAAATACAAGTGTAAAAGGGTGTGAAATGGCAGCATGAGAAAAAAAAAGTTACTAACAATTAAATAAAGCGTTGAGAATTTTTACTAGCAGCAACAGTTTAAAACGGTAAAATATGCATTTATTTTCTGTACCCTTATTGGTGATTTGGTTAAAGGATATTTCTATCTCTATATTTTTATTTATTACGTCCTTTAGAGTTTTGAATTTGTTATTTTCTAGCTTCTTCCTCTATCAGTATTAGTGAGGTATTTTGGCTGCTAATATTTGTTTAAGTGCATCCCCTTTCTCTCATCATAGATTCAACCAGCATATTGTGACAAAATTAGCACTATATAACTTTAATAATAATAATAATAATAATAATAATAATAATAAACAAGTCCCCATTTAATAATAATAATAAGAATAATTTATTGTTATTATTATAAAATGAAGGACTGACAAGTTTATACATTCTAATAGCAAAAGTAAAATGCAGTCGAAACTTAATTTTATGCATTATTCGATTTTTTTTTCATTTTTTACTTATAAACCTGTGCTTACTTTTCTTTCCAAATTTTCTTGATTTTATTTTTTTAAACCTGATTTTATTTTTATTACGCAATTTTAATTTTGCCCAATTTCTATGGTCTTATAACTAAACCATTATAGTACATAGTTAGCACCAAATCTCCAAGAGTTCAGTTCATAATTCTTAATGAAATCTAAAACCGACATGAACCTCGAGATCACCTAATGCTGATTGAATACTCGTTGGCACTTGATGAATATTTCTTTGGTTTGTAAAACAGCGGCCCTGGGTTATAATGTGTTTACTGTGATTAATGTAATGCAGTTTTTACATAAGGTAACTTCATATTTAGAACAAAAGATGATCGTGAGCTCATTTGGTGTGACCGATCCGGAGTCTGAGGATTATTACGTGTTGAGTCTGCTGCTTTTTTAAATAATTGTGTATATGGTTTAGTAGTCTTCATTTCTCTCAATTTGCTGTTTTGGTTGTATTCAGTTGTTTTACCAACAGTATATAATTCTTTTTCTTGTATACGTAATACTTGGATGTGGAATTGAAATGAGAGGGTATACAGGAAGTTGTTGTTCAGCTTCCTTAACAGTTCTGTCTGCTTGCTTCGTTTTTTGTTATGACTCGATGAAACACATCAAAGTTTCTATTTTCTTTAGTAATTATGTTTTATATGATCTGGATATTATTGACTTGTGGGTTGTTAGACGATATGTCCTGAATAGGAAGTAGAGCTCTTATTGAGTTACAGTATATTGTACACGTTTATAATTATGTATGTTCTAAGGCCGTTTTATTGCAAATAATTCACCGGAAAAATTGTGCAAGGGTCTGGTAGTTTATTATTGTATAATCTGGTAATACAATAGCACATCCATTTCCGTGTGTGATCAAAAACCATCGGTGAAGATTTTGGTACCACTAGATTGACAAGCATTTAAATACCTAAAGAATTTTGGTATACTGTTTTATCTACGTGGTTTTTGTTATATTGTATCATTTCAAAATTAATGTGTAGAGCTTTGAGTTCCATGGTGGCATTTAATTTATTATCAATTTACTCATTATTATAGGAATAGATAGATATTTCCAGTTGTTTAATATAATTGTTGGTTCTTTGCTGAATGGAACTGTTAATGTTTGTTTTGCAATTCTGATTCACACCTGTAGTCTCATTGCTTATAATTATTTCATATAGCCTGAAATATGTTTAGTAATTTACGTTCTAAATATAAAAATAAGTTGTGATTGTAATTTTAAACTATTTATTAGTATCCTAAATTGAATAAATAAATGTTGTTTAACGCTAAAATGTTGAAAATTAAAAACTGTTCACACACCTTAATTAATTTTATGTCTAAATAATTTTCAACCGATCCTGTGTCATAAATTTCCTAAACCAAGTTATTCACAATATTCTTCAAGCATAGTTAAAGAGGATAAAAATCCGCCTCCATTGATCTAATCCTTTACATTTCCCATTTGATTAAACCAATGAAGAATATTCTTGTTAAACAGTAACATCTTATTCAGAATCAGTTGGTTGAAAGCAGTATTGAACATAAAGTTCTGTATAGCACAGAAGATGCGCTTTCTGTTCACGCACCGACCAGCAAGAAAGAGGAATTTTCATTTATTTATATTATAGTATACGAAATAGTACCTTAAATTTTTTGATTGGGTAAACAAATATCAGAGGGTGATCACCAAAGTACCTTGCAACTAAAATGGTGCGTATATATAAATATGAATTATATTAATTCTTCTTATATTGTGGGCTTGATAGAAGAATTGAAGAGAAATATTATTGCAGGTTGATTGTATGTTGCATATTTTCTTAATACAAATTAGACACTAATAACCCAGCCGAATTACAAATATAATCGCACGGCTTAGCAGTATCTGCGTATTTTTTATAATTTCGAACAGTAGTATTAAACTAAATTATTATTTGTGTTTAATTTACAGAGAAAAATATAATTTCACATAATATCTTTAATAATAACACTGGTCTACAGCGACTTTACTGTTTTGTTTTGAAGTCTTTTTACAGTAATTTGCACGGGCTGATTCCAAAAACGAAGCCTCTTTATCTATAGTACCTACCATTTCTTTGGAACTTGATATCCTCAATTTGTAATTTTGTTGCTCTCTTATAAATGGATATGATCCGTTATTCCCTTACACCAAAGTCAACTAGACATATAAGTGTGCTAAAAATAACTAGCTCGTAGTTTTCAGAAATTCGATGGTGGTCACGCCCTCTTGTATTGTGAATTCAATAGTTACGGGTGGTTAAATATTTGTTGGTAAAAGGAAGAACCATGTTTATAAATACTTTCATTTTGCTATTTGTATCATATGTAATACTTTTAAAATATTGGAAAGAGAGTTTTGCTTAAAGAATTCTAATTCTGTTGTTATATTGATGGCAATTATGTTATTAAAAAGTAAAGGCAAACAATAATATAACCAGTTTAACTCTAGATAATAAAAATGGAATAAGAAGTATCCTATTGTATACTAAGAAAATTCTTAGTAAATGAAATAATTTGTGAAATGGCTTGGCAGAGATAGAGACTGTTTCAAACACCTCATCGACAAATTTCATGCCCTTTAGGATGCAAAAATAAAAAAGCATTATTATTTCGATAGGTCTACAAATCGGAACACTAGCTAGAGACAGATATTTGGAAAAATTACTGTTATGGAAAAGATGTTTGAAATTTAATAAACAACTTGAAAAGTTTGTACAAAATTTAAACATCCTGATTGTGCTAAAATTGTGAATTGTGAATGTGAAAACATTCCGAGTTTTTTAGAATGCAACTTGAATCTCATAATAAGATGTATTTCCTGAAAACTTGGGGGCAGTCCGTGAAGAGCAAGGTTAGAGGTTCTATCAAGATATTCAATAAATAGAAAGAAAATAATAAATCTTGAGCGCAAGTCCTACGGGAGGGACGTTAAGTCATGGGTCCCATGAACAGCAAGTAACCAGGCATGTTCTTGTTGAGTACCATATTCATTAACAGGGGAGCATCAAGTACCTAATCTTAATATTCCAAAATAATGAAATTACATGAATAACAATAAATAAAAAAACCCTTCGCACACACGTTAAAGCAATTCATATCTGAAGGAAGTGGTCCCTGGACAAAATTATCGATACCTTAGTTCCCCGTCATATGGAATTAGATAGGATGATCTTACCACCTGTCCCTACGCTTTCTATCTGTAAGCGCCCACGTTCTTACTACGTTTAGCAAGAAAGGAAATACATCTTAATATGAGATTGGGATTATTGTTGGATGCCCTGTAGTCATTTTACGGAAACACACAAGAGAAGAACATTTCAAACCAAAGGAAAAAGAGTTTATTAAATTGTTGAATATACTAACTTATGAATTGTGAAATTGGGTAATAAAATACTCTTAATTTCAAATGAAATTAAGATGAAATTTTCTATGAAGTTCTAAGTTATGTCCCTTTATTGAAGAAAAAACATGAAACATTCTTTCTATATTTGTAAAAAAACGCTGATCTTATAAAAAAATATAGTATTTTTTTTTTAAATCTGCGTTACTGCAACACAATAACACTTCAAAAGCAAAACAGCTCTCAAAAACTTTCACTTTATAGACCTATATAAAATTAATTCAGATTTATATCACTTAAGTTCTTTGGCAATGCTTAATTTGATTATTTTTATTTAGTTACAACATGTAATATGTTGAGCAAAGAAATACTGAGGAAGCGATTCGGAGTAAACAAGAGAGGGCTTGTAAGTACTGAAAGCGCTCTATATTTACATTTTGTTCGTCCGTTCCTGCTCGCTCCTAAATCCTGGATTTCTTGATTCAGTATAGGACGTATGTTTATACCCATTATTACTAACAATGTTTAATATTTGCTTAAGATCTGCTCAAACTTATTTAACAAAAGTTTTTATAAGGTAATATAAAGATGCTCGACCTTATTGATGACTTTATGGAATGCAGAGATCATTTAAAAGGATATCGTTTCAATTTTATAATAGATAGGTTGGAAACTTGACTTTATGTAAATAAAGGTGATACTTAAAAACGGAAAAGTCTTCGCGTTATCAGCAAAGTTAGCAAATGAAGTTAAATTTGTTGAGGAATGGAAAAAGCAAACCTTGGGCAAACAAATAAATTTACAGAAAAGTATTTTACCAGTTTTGAGATAAATTATGTCATTATATATGTTTTAATATTTCCCTGATCCTGCATGTTATTATCCTGTCATATAACTCCTTATTTTTCTTCCGTTTTCGTTGCTCTTGATCGACGTAGATAGAGAAGCGCTGAAACATGAGGAGAGAAACGAGGAAAGAGGATTTCTTCCCTGTTGAAAAGTTTTTGGGACGCAACTATCAAGAACAATCAATCTTGTTCCCCTATAGTGAGTGCGATAGTATCTCCGATAACTCACAGCGCGGTTCCATTTCGCTAGAGAGCACCTTAAACAATTCACTTTCTCATAAGGCTCAAAAGAGGTAAGGCTATTCCAGAAACTGGCGTTTTTAACAGCGAGGTCAAAATGAACAGCTTAGCACGAAGAGCCTGATGTAAGAGGACAGAAGAGAAGGGTGGGTGTGTAAAGAGGAAAGCTTGAGCACAAAATAATACCTCAACAGAAAGCAAGTAGCAGGTGCTGTCAAACTGCTATGAGTAAGGAAAGTTAGTAACTTTGTTATCAACTCTTATGGATGATCAATATGTACAACTTTCACGCAATAAACTGTGTCAGAAGCTCTCCGTTTGGTAGATTTGCATTGGTCTTGGTTTTGCAAGTATTTCATTCCAAAGACTATATATTCGTAAAACTATGTCTTTATCATATTTTTCCAAGGTGATGTTTCTTAAGTTCATGAGAATACTGATTAGCTAACACCTATTGGCATCCACACAAGACTAGTGTATCGAAGTCTTGAGTCACATTAAAAGGAATATCCTTCGTGTATGATATTATGTTTATTAGAAACATTTGTACAATCTCAATATTATAAAAACGTTTAAATTAAAGCAACTTGCTCATATAAGCGTCATTCAGAAAAGAGTAAATGAAGTTGGAAGAAAGGTGTTAGACTTTATGTGCAAGACATGGGAAGTCTGCTGTGATCAAAACTAATGAAAATGATTATCATAGTAAAGCCAAATCGCGGAAAATTCTCATTTACCCTTTTCAAATCCAGCGAAAGTAATTTTGATAGAAGTAATCTAGAAATTTAATTTCTTATTAAATTGCTAGAGGAAATTCCCAATCATATTCCCAACTCATATAGTGGCAACATGCTGATTCTCCTCAATTATTTTCCAGCGAGGCGGATCAGAAGAAATTCAATGAATTTTCCTGCTGTGGCATCGCGAGCACTTTTGTTAAATCGGGCGTTACAAACGCATTAGGATAGATCGCACCCACCTCCCGGGGTCAAACCAAATGCTTTCCTTTAACTAAAAAAATGCCCTAGAAGTCAGGACTTGAGAAGGGTTGCATACTGGTACCTCAGTCATGAAAGCACACTTGTTACTTAACTACTGAAAAATAGTTTATTCAAATGTGTCAGAAAAGATCATAATATTGTCAATAAACAAAATTAATAGCATTTCAAAGACATAAAAGTGTCAAAAACAAATTTAAATGTTACGTATTTGACTAAAACATGTGCGTTTAAATAATCCTGATACTGAAACATCAAAACGTTAATAATAATAATAATGATAATAATAATAATAATAATAATAATAAACACAAGTACAAATGTTTGCTCCAAAACATATATCTATTCATCTTTTTAACAACTTGCCTATATATTAATAAACATAGTTTAGTATACATATGCCAGGCTGGTAGTCTAAACTCATTTAACTTACACAGTAATTCCAAAAGTCTAACCAAAGCAATCATGAACTACAATGAGCTCCAGAAATTAAAAGTATCTATCTAGTTAAACTAAATATTTCAGGCTTTAATAAAAGGAGCCAGATTACTACAATGTTTAAGGCCCACGATAAATTTAGAACAAGCTGGATTTTACAACTACAAGTTATCTTTAATGCAGATTTTATAAGTCAGGAAATATTAGCTATCTGTGAGACATGACAGGCCAGAAACCTTCACTTGAGCTGTATCTTTTTCACCTTCGTCACCAGTCAAGTCAGTAAGAAACAATAAGGTTGAAGATAGGCGCAAATAGGATTGAAGGGGATGCAGATGAGAAACTGTGAAGTAAAATACAGCCTTCATCTGGCTAACCCCCAAAGGGCTGTTTTTTCTTCTCTAATGGGTTATTAGTGATTTCGTTTACGGTTCAGAGATCAACCCGGAGGATGTTATTGCTTGCGACACTTTAAGGAAAGGGGTTAAATATCCATGAAGAGGCAGTGCTGTAGCTGTACTGAATCTGAAATTAGTGTTGATAGTTATTGCTTTCAATATAATATCCCTGAAATCAATATGCGTTAATTAAAGATTCAAAATGGTGTTAGCAGTATTATTACACCAAACTTTTAAAACAATTAACATGTGCATCAGGCCCATAATCATCTAACGGAACATTTTCGGTGCCGTTTTTGCACAATAACTCCTTGATGACGTCCCTCGTCTTTGAGAGAGAACCGTTTGCTGTTCCTTGGCGAGGACGCTACTTTTCTTAGCCTACTGGAGCCGCGTTTTTGGTTTCTGTTTGTCAAAATTACTCCCGTCGTGCTTAAGCCTTAAGTAATTAGCAGTTTTGCCTTCGCGATTATGTGTAGGTATATTGGTCAAGGATATCAGGCCTATGTTTCTAAGGGAGAAAATGAATTGGTATTTTAGTAATTGTACATTTGGATGATTTCATTTTCATTCTCTTCTATTTAGAAAGTAACATTAGTTAATAGCAGCTTGAATGGAAGATTGATTAAAACTTGATTGCTATATCAGTGTAACGCAGGATTAGTTGACGCCGGCTTCATTTTTCTGTTAATATTATGTGAAGCACAAGCAGTTGCCGCCAAACTTTGATTAAGCAATTTTACTGTGGCTATTTTGCTATTTGTTAGGAGACGTATCATATGTATTGATATGTATTTGTTATAATCAGCTAATAAAATTGTAATTATTAATAATAAGAGGGCTATTCAATTAAAAATGTAATCTTTAAGGTATAATTTTTTCTCTAAAATTTAACTTTACAAAAGTTTATCTTCTTAATGTACAATGCACTTGTGGTAATAGTTTCACTGTTGTCACCTCCGGTTCCAACCTGTGGGAGGTGTGCAAGTTCAGACATGTTCAGTTCCCCTAGAGCAGAATGGAGGTGACACGTGATGAACAATAAGCTGTTAGAAATTCTTCTTTGGTCCAAACAAATCTTCAGCTGAGGCCTAAGAAATGTTACATAGAGAGTTTCTTCCCTATAGCTCAGCTCGAAGACGTTTAAAATATTTAACAACAGGGATTAATCAATTTCAAAAGAAGGTGGACCCGTTAATTCAGCTTGTTCTTTAACGAAGAAAACACTTAACACCGCTGCTGTCATTGTGAGAGAGGATCGTCGAATAAAATTAAGAACACTTGCAGAAATTCTGAAAATTTTACTGAGCATCACCCACACGTTGGTAAATGAGTTGGTACGATGAGTTACAAAACTGCTGCTCTGCAAAAATAAGCGTTTGCGTGCAGTTGAAGATGTTAGAGGAACTTGCAGTGATTCTTTCAAAGGTAATCGCGTTGATGAAACTTGGCAATATCATTTCAATCCTAAGAGCAAACAACGAAGTCATCATCACCAATAGACCAAATACAAAAAAAGGCAGTTGCTTCTATTGGGAAAAGAATGATGGTCTCATTTTTCGATATGCAAGAAATCGTTTATCAGCGTGCCATACCTGCACACAGAACTGTAACTACATTGCTACAGAGATGTCCTGAAAACTCTGCAACACAGATTTAGCCCTGTGTTAGTATTTTCTATCCCTCATATTGAGGAAACATCTTTTTGGGAGTCATTTTTCTCCATTAGAAGCAGTGGTGACGACTACGTAGGCGGTTCTGAAGGACTTGTCAAAAATGTTTCCAACGTGTCTTTGAAGACTGGCAGAAACACTGGGAGAGATGTATTGTATCCAACTGGGCTACTTTGAGAATATCTTCAAAAGTATAAGAATGGATAAAGGTATGTAATCAAAAATAGCTCTTTATAAAACAGCCTTAATAATTTAGAGATCCGACCTCGAAGCATACATTCCTCCTATATCATGTGTCTACCTGTAATAAACCGATAGGTGAACTTATGCATGGTACTTGGATATTATTGTCGCCTGGCACCAGAGACAAGAGGAAGTTGCCTCAAAAAGAACAAACGGAAAATTGGGCATGATTTGCATTGAATGATTAACAATGGACATCTCTACAACTCCTGCATTTGTATGTTCAACTCCGGCTCAGACGATTGCGCGTCTGCTTGTCAACTGGGGAGTATGCAGCCTGGGAAAGATTTTGTTCATTTGTTTTATTTACGGACGCTCTTTAACATCTCAGGTGATCAGCGTCCCAGTTAATTCAGGACGTAAAACGGCCGAAAATTTTTGCTCAGAGGCCTCTTCTTTTAGGCTTGAGGTTCTTTTTCGTGCCGTAAATCTACGACACGGGACCCACGGCTTTACTTCCCTTCCGAAGGAAGCCATACTTACGATTTTTACGCCCGAAAAAATCCATCGATCCTGACCGGGTTTGAACCCGCGATCTTGGGTTTAGGAGACAAGTATGGTTACCACTACACCACTAGAACCGACCTCCTGTGAAAGAGATTTTCCACATTATTCCCTTGTTCTTTTTATTATTACTATTTTTAATGGTGTTTAACGCCCGTGTTTATTTCTGAGACACCACGGGCGGTGGACACTGGTGATACATGAGATGAAATGATACATTGGGAAAGGATATTTTTAAGGAAGAAAACGTTTCAGGCCTAAGTTTAGGGTACCTCCTTGGGATTTCCATTATGAGGACTGACAAAAATCTGGAAAACACCCAGTCAGAGAAGACAGTCCTGGCGGGATTCGAACCCCAAACCTCTCACTCACGAGTCCACGCCTTAACGACCTCGGCCACCCGTGGCGGTCCCCTAAGGTAAATACAGTAAATATAAAACGCAAAGGATTCTATCAACATTTTAACCTTTAAATTCATCGTCTTGAAAGATTCTGAAGGCTGTTGGGACGTTAACAGCCTAATAATAATGCAATCAAGGGTACACTCTACTTAATGTTTGTTATGTTTAAAGTATACCTCACATACTGTGTATAGTAATATAATTTAGTTCTATTTCCTCTCTTGTAAGAACCAATATATAAATGAATAAGCACCTTTGTCTCTTCTTTGTCCAATTCGTCGTGGACTGAAGCCGCGTAACAAATCCAAATGAGATACGTTGAGTGATGGGGCGCATTCAGTCTTTATAAATGTGCATTTTAACTAAACGGTTTTTACTCCTGAATGTTCTTTCCCATCTTCAGAAGGCGATTCGCCAGTTGCAAAGTTATGACGTAAGATATAGAAATATAACAATTAAGTCAATTGTGCTAGCAGCGAAATACAAACTTTGGTTAACATTTTTCTAAATATATACTTATTAAGAGAAGCAATTCCAATTCTTTCCAAATAAGAGGAAATAGCTATGAACAAAAAACCTATCCAGTTGTTATGCTTGATTGGTTCTAACGTATATTTAAAACTGAAGATAAAATTATAAATATACTTATATTCTATAGAGTTCATCTCGTTACATACATTTCAGAAAATTAAAGGGGAAAATCCAGACACATTCATTAAATAGATGAAAGTAGACAAAGTGTAACATTTATAGGCCCGGTACCAATTTGATTTATCAAAAAGGAATTTATTGCGAATGCATTGGAATATATAATGCTCTTCAAACTACTTTCAAATTATTCTCATCTGATAATAGGAATTTTTTATTTTAGTTTATTTACAGACGCTCTTCAACATCTCATCGGCGCCCCATTCAATTCAGGGCGTAAAACGGTCAACAAATTTTGCTCAGAGGTCTCTTCTTTCAGGCTTGAGGTTTCTTTCGTGCCGTAAATGAACGACACGGGACCCACGGCTTTACTTCCCTTCTGAAAGAAGCCATACTTAGGATTTTACGCCCGAAAAATCTATCGATTCTGGCCAGGTTTGAACCCACGATCTTGGGTTTAGAGGGCAAGTACGGTTTACACTACACCACCAGGATTGACCCGATAATTGATTCAAATTAAGATATATTAATAATTTGACTAATTCACAGATAAATAATGTATAATGTTCAAATGGTTGTTCAATCATTTGATTTTGGACATTGGCTCGGGCGGAAAAGAATATTCCGGTACCTCAGTCTCGCACACGTAGGCCGTTTGTTCTACTTCCCCAATGGGAGGACATCTCCAGTAGGAAGGAATTGCGCGAGGGTAACATACTGGGTTGCCAGATCCATAGGCGGTGATTACACGGACCAGACGCCGTTCCTAACATGTTTCCAGATAGAACATCCCAACGCCGGTGGAGCCCCTCCCCCCTTCCTCTCCAAATTGTACGAGCCTCTTGGACGTTACTATTACACCGTCCCACCTCCCACTTTTGTCCTGGCCAATCAAATTATATGAAACGGAAGTGCGAAAAACTCGTGGAATGTAAATATCCATCTCAGATATAAGTGACCAGGGTAACCATGAAAAGGACCCAAGGTTAGGATGCCTGGCCCAATGGGAATTGAATCCAGGACGTCTCGAATACGAGTCTAAAGCGTACCACCTGAGCCTCGGTGCATTCCTTTAATATGACAACATAACACCGTAGAACATATGACAATATTATCTGTATTGCAACTTAAATAATATAGTTATGTGTGTGATATTATTGAGCAAGTGCATTTATATACATAAAAAATTTAAAAGTGCATAGACATAATTAATGTATCACAACTTTAACGTGTTTCGTGTTTTGAAGTACATAATTGTACACCTTCTGGTTTGTAGATAAATGTTCACTTTAATCTTAAAAAATAAGTGGGCAGAAATGGAATTTTTAAGCTGCCAGGAATAATGTTAAGGAACGAAGTCAAAATAAGGATATCAGGAATGAATTAAATTTACAGAAAAAATAACGGTATACGAGTAAGGCTACAGTGACATTGATTGTGTATTGTGTCGATGGATCTTTCAATACTGGCAGATCTGGAATCTGATAGTAATAACCTAGTACCGAAGTTTTTAAGAAAACTTTGGTATGGCTTTTCTCATACACGTTTAAATCTATTTAATTTAAAGTTTTAATGTGCAAAGGTACCCAAAAGTGTCTGGAATGTTCTATAATCCCTGCCGATTTGAATTTGAGATGCCGAAATACTAGATATCTGGTTAAAATATCATATTTACAACTTATTACAATATGCATTAAAGAGAAACAGCTACCTGTATTATGGTGATTCATATGTATTCTTACAAATGCAAATCATTGTTTGATTTTTCGTTCTTGATCCGATAGGCTTTGAGATTTCTGAAAGTGAAGAACCCTAAAAGAATCTGAAAGCTTTTTTATCTTAGAAAGAGAATTATCAAGAGTTGTATAAATGTTTAGTACGACCTCTATGACTAGAAATAAGTTCAAGAAAACGCTTGTTGAAGCTGTTTAAAGGATCAGGCAATTTTTTTCACCAAATTATTATTTGAGAGGAGCAATGAAAATGCTTCCAAAGACAATTCCAACTTTCTGGTTCAACTAAAGAAGGACGTAACGTTTGACCACTAACACTATCAAGCATTTGTAAGCAAATGCAAGTGGAGAACAACATTTTCAACATTAAATGCAATAGGTATGAACGTACAGCAATTGTATAATATTATTTATATAGCACATTAGATGCACAGTGACATTTTGTTCTCTGTGTATAATGTGACGGTCAGCTCTAATTACCCATGTAGTGTACTAATCACACATGTGTGTCAAACATTCGACCATACCCAGCCGCTTTTTGCACATTCCGAAAAAAATTATGAACGCAATAATTAAAAGCCTTTATCTTTATAGATTGTAACTTAAAAACATTGAAGTAAATAATCTTATTACCCGAGTTAAGATATAGTATGGGAATAAGATGCTTTTACGGAAATCTAGTTAGGTGTAGAAATAGACATCGCATAACCTGGGACCTTCTCTCAGGCTCCTGATCTTCGCTGATCTCTCAGGATTAAAACTTGAATTTCTGGACCTTGCATTTTGAATTGATAAACTATTTTTCTGCGTTATTGTGGTGCAAAATTTTCACTGAGTTTTGAATAGATGTGATCCTTTTATTATAAAAACAAATGCATTCCAGTGGCACACGTTGCCCTTGGATTATGCTATCTTTTGCTATAAGCGAGATAAATACATTATCTTTAGAGTTTATGAAAAAATCTTCCCAATTTTCTGTAGAAAGAGCAAACGATCAAGTAAAAATGTAGAAAAAAATGTTCACTCCAGTGCTAAAACACAGGATATTTCACAGGAAATTTCGGAACGCATCCTGTTGACCATATGAGAGAAATTCTATACTATCCATTAGTAAAATGCATCATTTATATTTGATATAGTTTTGTCGTATATTCAGCTTCAGCTTTTATCGATTGCGTATTTATTTAATGATAAAGAGAAGCGAAATATGGCAATAATGTACAGTGGTAGCATGGAGCAAATTTACTGATATAATGTATTGGACTCTTATAGGTAGTTCTAAGAAAGAATTTCTGTTCATCGTCGAATAGAATTAAAAAGAAAGGATGAAGGAATGAGAAGAGAAGACAAAGAACATCTGAATCGTCTTAAAATGTAATGTAGTGCCCTACTTTCGACATGTAATACCAGTTTCAACACTAAATGTGTTAAAGCATATCCTATGATAGAGAATTAAAATCTCACATTTTCTTAGTGAACTGTATAAATAAATTAATGCTATGTTTAAATTGTGCAACACGTAACTCATATTATCCTATGCTTTTAAGGTCGCGTACAAAAACATACTATGTTTAACAACTTTATAACATACCCCATGTTACCTGAAACAATGTAGTTACTTATAAAAGAGTTTCTCAGTGCGTTTGCATTCTCATTGAGGATAAGAAGTAAGGAGATACTGAATGAGATACGTTATTATAGCTCATATTAGAAGTTTAAATAAAATAACTAATAAATTTTGTTAACATATTTTTTCATTTTTAAAAAATACGTTATGACCATTAATTTCCAAATATTCAGATTATTTTTACAAATTTAAAATGAGCACAGAAAGATCACGTCATTTGACTGAATCGAAACAAAAGATAGGGGACTTATTTATAGTGAGGTGTTAATATATTTATAACAAATTGTGATAAACTATAGAAAAAAATGAAATATTATATTTTTGTATAGTATCTAAACATATAAAACTACATTAAGTATGCATGCCATTTTCTATAAAGGCAGAATGTCTAATTCATGAAATTAAGAGCTAATGTGTAATTTTATATCTAGCATGAATTTAGTATAAAATTAGTATTTTGCAACTATACCTAGTTGAAGAATTTCAAAATTGTATGAATAAATAATTTTATTTCTTTTTATAAGAACTTTGAACTAATGATTAAAAGTTTTGTGATAAAACTATTTGGTATAGCACCACGTTTTAGGCTCTTATCGTGTTCTGCGCTTATATCTTTGTAACTTTTATGATGATGATGGTGATGATGTAAAATGACTTTTGTACCTACACATTTAATATTAACAGCAAGGATGTGCTGGCAGTGATTTTACTAGGAGCTCACAGAAAGGGTAAACAATTGTAATATAGTAATAATATTTTAATAACATTCTGTAGATTTTGAGTCTGGACTAACTTGCTTCTACTTCAGACTCTGGACTTGGTAGGTGTGCTGTCTCATCACACATGAGGTCTCCATAATTTCTAAATGAAGTTCAGAATCAGAGGCAACTATTGAATTTTCATCATCTCCTTCAATCTGAGTTTTTTCCCCCTTTAAAAAATACAAACTTTAACAAAATTAATCCCATTGCTTCCCACTTTTCATTTTATTAAACGGCCTAACATTACTTTACAGAAAGTTTGTATTCTAATTACGACAGAAAAAAATATACACGCATTAACAAGGGCAATGAGCATAACATTGCTACGGGTTGCTGAGTTCGTTAAGGCGCAGACTCGTGAGCGGGAGGTATCCTAAACTTAGGTCTGGAACCTTTCCTTCCTTAAAAAAATATCCTTTCCCAATTTATCATTTCATCTCATGTATCATCAGTGTTCACTGCCTGTGGTGCTTCAGTAGTAAAAACGGGCGTTAAAAATTGAGCAGGACAACTGACACCTGAAATGAATGCGTGTAGTTGGCAACAATGTCTCCAACAATCAGTACAACTTCCGATAAATTGTTATATTTTCAATCAATCCCCTTAACAGTATGTAAAATAGGAAATAATTAAATTATAATGAAAGTTTATTTTATTGAGTTTTTCTCGCGAGCTATTTAAGTAAAGGAATCGGAGTTAATATTAATATTTAACAATGGGTCGAACGAATCCCAGCGAGTTCTTCTCAGCACACCCCTAATAATGTAAAATTACTAAAGGACAAATAATGAAAAGTATTGCGAATGCTGCAATGAATGGCAAAGCAATGCATTAAGTGCGCTTGATAGAAATTTTACAAAATTGTATTTTAATGAAACAATTTTCATTGAATTCATAAATTTAATATTAAAGATATATATTACACATTGGCACATTATATCCAAGATTTTCTCTATCAGTTTTCAAAAGTGTTGAAAATTATGTGTATATATCCATCCTCTAGAAATTATATCAAAAATCTATTATCATCATTCATCACAAAGTCTGTTTTTGTATATTAATATAAATTGTAACACAATGTTATTACTTTAAGTTTATTTCATAATTTTATTGGCAAAGCTATGAACTTTTGAGTACATGACATACTATTGGATATATGTCACGTACGTTAAAACTATTTGCTCTTGAATATAAGTAAGTTGTCTTGTTTCTCTGAGCAAAACCACTTTAATTTAAAATATTTAGTCTCTTGGACAGATAAAGGTTCATAATTCCAACGATACTTTTAGGTAAGAGCCTATTCAGCCGTAATTACAAAACTGGTATAAAATGTTCATTATTTGCTTTGATATTTTTCCAGTTCTCAGAAAATTGGTATATTTTTTATCTATTATTTTAAATCTTGGTTATATATTTAATGTATCTTAATTTTCAAGATTAAAATGTAGATTAACACAATAAACAATAACAAAAAGTGAACAGAATGTCGAAATTAAAGGAATTTTGTTTCGTAATGGAAATTTTCATTACATTGATCAATGTGAAGCCATGCTTTGAATACAAAGAGCCTTCTTTACAGGGCATCCATCGGGAATAATATTAGCATATGAACTCAGAGTCGGGATAACCGTTCTGGCGATTTTCCACATGAGAGAGTACTGTATACCATACGTTATCATGGGAAACCAAACCACAAAATCCCTAAGGTAAAGAGTAGAGTAACATATTAAGAGTTACCAAACACAAAAGCAATTATTGCCAGCAAAATGCTGAACACAAGAGGTGTCAAATAGTCGGTAATTCAATCTACCCTCTTCCCTTTACACAATTTTCCACATGAGATAACGAACACATAAGGCACGTTTTCGAACCATGACTGAGTATTTCATTTATTACAGAGGTGATTGATGCTAAGCTTCTGCTGAACTTATTTCTTCTTTATACAGCTCTTGTGTAGTAGTTTATGAAAATTCTAATCACTAGAAATCGTTTTAGATGAAAGCAGAAAGAAAGAAGACCACATAAGCTTTACTTTCGAAATTTTAGTTCCATGTACCAGAATATTAACAGCCATTTTTGTTAAGTAATTTGGAAAAAATGCTTATTCCATTCAGATATACCTTTAGCGACATTGTTGCAGAAGGGTGATTCATACAAGACGGTGCACACACCGCGAAAGCATGGCTCATGTAAGACCAAGGAAATGAACTGAATCAGACATGGTTGACTTTGTAGCCAAATGAAAAACGTGCCGTATGATATAGATTGAAGTAAAAACCGGTTTACGTGGGGTCAATTCCTAATTTTACAAATATTATTGGATCCTCAATTCTAGGGAATAGTATTAAATAAAACATTCAAATGTATTTCACAACATTAGTACAGAACACGAATTCTTGAACGCTTAAAAAAATACATAGTGAAATAAAGTTAATTGACAACTTCAAGCAATAATGATTATAATATTAATATTAATGCATTATTATTATTATTATTATTATTATTATTATTATTATTATTATTATTATTATTATAAAATAATAATGGTAGCATGAAAAGTATTCGATTTCAAGAATATAAGTTTATAATTACTTAACTTACAGAAGGATGCAATAAGATGTAATCGAACCAACATCTGCCAAAGTTTCCCGCTTCGGGTCATATATGCTTTTCGTTTACATCTTTGCCGCGTGAACGCAGAATGAGCAAAAATGGCGGCGACGTTCAGATCTCCTATGCAAAGGATCTCATCTTGTAACTTCAAAGCTCCACTCCTGTCCAAAGATCTCGCGAACCTGTTCAACCGCATTACTCAGGCAGTGGTGTAGGTCACTACTGATATGCTTAGCATGTTTAGAATGAATTGGGCTATCGTTAAACAAGAGCCGTGAGACCAAAGGCGCTAACATCGAACTACTATACATGTATTATTACACACTTTGACATCTTATCTACTAGATAATATAATACATTTAATTTCAAGTTATGCATAACAGGAATACAACACAACATCGGAACATTGTTTTATGCTCAACCTGTATGTAAAAACCACGAGTTTTCTCAAATCAATTTCTTAGTCCAGATCTTAAGGTACGGTGCGAATCGAATTTGGAACGTCGCTGAAATTCGTCTGGGTTGCAGAGGTGCAACTGACGTCACTTGGCTGTCTGAGTAATATGAACCTGCGGATGATGAGAATGCGGTCTGTGGATGGCACTCTTGGCGATCTGCACACCACCATGTTGTTTCTGGGAATGCTACAATAGGCCCACGACTTCAGTGCCAAAGTACCTCCAGTACGTAAGCTAATCCAGTCTAATTAGTCAGCTAGTTACCTACGCGCTACATGCGATCTACATTTTCAAAATAGTTGTCGCTGCATTAGGTCGTTTTACAACTTAATGGCAGTTTTGTATATTATTAAGTAATTTTAAATTTAAGCCTGCAAAGTATCCCTTTTGAATCGCATTGTAATCTGTAATGAAAGATGGCTTCTGTATGACCAACGCAAAGAGTGGTACCATCTCAGTGAAGCATAACACCACACAAAAATATAATTACACTAGAGGAAGGCTGTATGGTGATCTGCGGTTGGTTTAATATGCCAAATCCTTCTGCACCGTGGTGAAACAATTAAATAGGAGAAGAATTATCAAAAATTGAGAAATCGCATCAGAAGCTGCAAGAAAAAGTCAGTGGTAGTCAATAGAAAATGGTCTGCTCTCTTCTATGATAACGTTGACCCACACATCTCGCAAAGATCATTCAAGAATCTGAGTGAGCTGGGCTATGGAATTTTACCTCATTCAACATATTCAAACAAACTTTCACTAAATGACTTTCTCTTATTCAAACAACTGAATTTTTTTCAAATTCTTTAATTTTAAATTATTTTTCACATTATAAAATGAATACTTGCTGAACATACCTATATGCGAATTTGTGCAACTCGAACTTAACTACTTTAGGAAAAAACACGATAAGAATATTTTAAGTTCTTCTTAGGTTGTCATGAGATATAAGGGTGTGTAAGATAGGACAATCATACAGTATGAAGCGCAGGCATAGACAAGTTTTAATAGTGTTTAACTACTAAGGCATTACGGACACTGATGATACACGAGAGGAAATGATAAACTGGGAAAGGATTTTTTAAAGGAACGAAACGTTCCAGGCCTAACTTTTATGGTACCTCTCCGGCATTTGCCATTAATAAGGGCTGAGAAAAACCTGGAAATACTCTCAGTCAGGTAGGACTGCACTAACGGGAGTCGTACCACAGACTCCCGCTCACGAGTCCGCGCCTCAACGTCCTCGGTCATTCTTGGTGGTTGACATAGACAAGAAAGTAGTTAGGTTTGTGAACTGCAAGGGTGTGGCGCTGCGTGCGTACAATACGTGCAGTTTTCTAGTTGTAAAAATTAATGTATTAAATGTTACAGTAATATTTGAAACAAAAGTTTAAAAAGAAGGATTGTGTAGTACTATTTCACAAAGGGAAATGAAAATTGCGGAAGAAATACGCAACAATTTCCCCTTTGAAAGCGCACATAACCATGAAAGGGTTTTGGGTGAATTACCAGAAAAAAGGAGAAAGTTTACTGGTTTCAGGAATTTCAGTGGGTGCAGTGCACAATGAAGTTGTGTGTTACGCACTATTTTGTGTCTTACCACTACTGCAGATATTCCAGACTAATGATAAATAAAAAATTTGTGGTGCACAAAGTTCAAGTTCAAATAAGAAATTTAATTCTTACTTCATAATAAAAAAAATTGTCCTCTTCTTTCGCTTAATTATTTCCATTTATTTAATAAATAATTGCATTTGTATGAGCACTTGTTTTAACATTGCTACGTGTCTTTCCTTTCTCTTTAAGTCCATATGATATCTAATGGCACTCTCCCGCTGAATGAGCATTAAGTTAGAAAGAATGCTAAGGAAAAGCTCCAGAATATAACCGGGGAAAGATAGTTTTAAATTATGGCAGAAGAGAATTACTCAGTATTTTTATTTATTACACAAAGCAGCGCAAATATCTCAAATATCTCAAACTAAAATAGCTCACCGACATTGCATTCAACAACATTATTCAAATTTACAAGCACTAATAGAATTAATCAAGCTAAAATAATGTCGAAAATTTTCCAACATAGCAGTATGTTTCCACGGTTAAGTACTTTACAAGTTCCAATAAAATATTAATAATAAACAATAATAGCCTCATAAAAATAATAAAATAACCGTAATAGCTAAGCACTTTAAAATCTATATTTAAACATTCATAAACAAAATCAAATTTGCAAAGGCAGAAAGATGCAATGGCTAAACACTTTACAATATATATTAAAACATTTATAAAAAAGCTGTCCTGCCTCACTTTTAAAGATAAGAATAATTTAAAACCATATAAAAATTAATTATATTTAGCATAGTTTTCAACAAATCCCAAAATAACATAAAATATTACTCACTTGCATACAACTTCATCACTTGCTCTGGTGAGCGGAGAACAACGATTTTTTTTTTTGAGTAGTGTTTAACGCCCGTTTTCACTACTGAGGCACCACAGGCGGTGGACACTGATGATACATGAGATGAAATGATAAATTGGGAAAGGATTTTTTTTTTTAAGGAAGGAAGCGTTCCAGGCCTAAGTTTAGGTACCTCCCCGGCATTTGCCAGTTCTGAAGACTGAGGAAAACCTGGAAAAAACCCCAGTCAGGGAGGACGGTCCTGGCGGGATTCGAACCGCAGACCTCCCGCTCACGAGTCCGTGCCTTAACGACCTCGGCCACCCGTGGCGGTGAGAACAACGATCTTAACAATTTCGAACTAATACCCAAAAATTGCTCTGTAAGCAAGGAAGCTGCCAGCTCAAGACCGAAATTCTGATGCCACATTCGTCCTAGAAAGTTGCATACATATCCCAGCCATAGTGAGAATAAGACGTCAATACAGGCCTCCAACGAGAAATAGCCGGTGCGGAAGGAGAGGGAAGATGTGCTCGACACAGTGGTACCTGCAAGCACGGTGTACATTGTAAACGTGGTTAAAGAATAATTAACGTTTTCATCCAATTCCATAAGATATTTATTTGTGAGACGGCAGTTAGAAACCTGATAGCCTCTAATTGCTACTAATTGTCAAAACTGCCGATGGTGATTATTTTGATTAGTACGTTTAATTTTGAATTTATTGAAGTTTAAATCACAAAACCACAATTAATTTGCGAACGGTCTAATAAAGAACTCCAGATTATTTTTAAAAAGTACAATTATTTATAATTAGAGGTAGAGGTATAAATATGGAGTACCATTTTGTCTTCGACTGCTACCATCAAGGTAACTAGGAAACGGCTTATGAAATACTACATAATGCATGTCATGCCAAGATTTTAAAGAGTCTACAGGAAATGAAATGTGTATTTTTTAAAGAAACCACTTTTCCACAGCTTTAAAAAGCGGGGTACAAATATGAAGTGCTGTTGAATGTTTAGTTTAGTTACAACTAAACTACTTATTAAGATGAAATGAACTTTTCTAACATGAATAATAAAATAAACATATAAATTTACTCTTGTCTGTTCTCATTTTCAGTAATCGCAATCAGCATGTGTTCACAACTCATACATTTAACACAAGAGTTTGATCACATTTCCCCTGGCAAATCGGAAGTAGTAATGTGCGTTTGCTGAAGGATATCTTATCATGTATCTCTTCATTAACAGCCCTCGCGCTCAAAAAGTATGTGAGATTGTTTATTTCGCCAAGTTGAGCGTCATGGTCTATAAGTCTCTTGTAGACCTCAAGAAGTGTTTTCCATTGTAAGAGCACATTGAAGTAATTGTCCTTCCATTTCAGCAGCTAGCACCTTTTTGGCCCAATTTTTAGTTGAGTATCTTCACTTGCGGACATTTTGTAATTTGTCAACATAAACAATTCCTTTTCTACACTTTAAATATTTGCGACTTTATCAAAGCTGGTCTTTATTTATATTACTTATTTTATTGCTTTATACATCGCATGTAATCTCTGATGGGCGATTACTATTATGTCATTTTAATGACGCTGCAACCTTTGAAATTTTAACAAAAAAATGCAAAAACGCGCTTGAAAAACAAACAAATAATATACTCGTATGACAATGATTCCTGATGTGTGTACTACAGTGTGAGGTACAAATTACTGCGATAAAATTAAATAAATTAGTAGTGGTAGTGGTAGTAGTGGTAGCAGCAGCAACAGTAGTAGTAGTAGTAGTAGTAGTAGTAGTAGTAGTAGTAGTAGTAGTAGTAGTAGTAGTAGTAGTAGTAGTAGTAGTAGTAGTAGTAGTAATTATAATTACAGTTCAACTAGATATACATATATTGCTCATCATTGTCGCATGTGTCGCAAGACCGTTCATACTTTTGTAAAATACTTCATTTCTGAAATTAATTACAACAAAATACACCAACAACAACATTAATAAAAACGCCCAATTCTTCAATTCGAAAGAAACAAAATAACCCATGGACAAGAATTCTCGGAATATTGCATTTTATGCTAGATTGTGTTTTTAAAACCGCAATCACACATAAACATATATGAAACAGATATTCACGCAATATTTCCGATATTCATATAAATTTTCGTATTATTTGTGTACAATGTTTATTGACATTTCTTGTCCTTAAAACTACGTATTTCATTTAAGAAAATGCCCAGGTTTAGCCTGTTTTGCCTACTTACAATTGAGTCTCAACTTGCCAACCTCCCCTTACTGGAAGTCAAAAATGAATCCGGAAGAAAACATTTCCTAGTATCTTCAGTTTTTGCAAACTTAGCCAAAATGTACACACAATCTTCCGGTTCCTAGCACAATGGGCAAACCCTACAGCCTTCCCCGCAACAACCTTACGTGCCTTCTAGCCTCTTAGTCTAAGCCATGTTGTTCCCGAACTGCTTCATGCCTAGCACCATGATATAGATCTCTTTACCCCACCTAGTTTTAATTTCGCTCTGCAGGTCCAGAGATGACATCTGCATATATCGCGACTCTATTTTCTGCCTGTTTATGTCGGACAGGCGTCTTTTGACTTTTTTCACTAAACCTTACCTGTTTTCAATGCCCTTCGGCCAAATATCGTTTAAACTGATTTTTGACAATTCCCGTTGTACTATCGCTGCCACATTTGGATAATGAACGTTCTTTAATTAGTACCTGTAGCAAATGCCCTGAGAGTGGTTTGTTGTCCTTGAATTATTCTTAATCAGTATCTAATTACATTTATTTTACTGTAGACTGCATCTTCCCAGCATCCCACCTCTCGTAGCACACCATAGTTCGATGTTCCCCTCCCCACCCTAGAATTCACATCCAGAAATCACATTGTCATTTATTTAACCGTCTATTTTATCCCATACCCAAACTTCACTTTCTTATAACAACGAGGACCTCACCATTGCCCCGTAGATAGTTTTTAATGGTTTTTTTTAACGTAATGCCTATTTACTCTAAAAGTACTCTTGGTTCTTTTTGTGGCTTGCAATGATAAGGGTGCACAATTTTTACCATTTCCTTTGACCTCCATCAGAGTGCAGCACCTACAGGCATTTCTTGGTATTCCATATGAGCACCCTTATTCCAGGTGTGTCCCTTTTAAACACTCTTTAGATATTAAATGTGAAAAACGGAATACAAAAGTGTGGGTAACAAACAATGCTTAAGAGCTCTCTAATGTTATTAATAAAAAGGAGCATTATATCTTTTTTTCAGATGATATACAAATCTGAAAGGCATCCTCATACAACGTATATACATCTCTGCAAGGTGCTCTCACTGGAAGCTCATTCATCCATTGTTTTTCCGCTAGTGTATTTCAGCAGAATGGAAAACGGAGAGATGCTGCAGGGTACTGTAGCGTAAAATCTGACGTCCAGCGAGTGTCTCATTCTGCCTTTCCTTTACACGTCCTGTTTGCCGAGTTTGGTTCCTTATGCGAAAAATAGACGTCACAGTGTACTCAAGCTCTACGGACATCTTGAAACAAAAGCTATCGATTAGTCTCCCTCTACCGGCAAGATAAATGGTTCCCAGCTTTTAAAATGCCTGGAGTAATGATAATAGCACCATATAAAGCAGCTAGCAAGTGAGAAACCGTAAACTATCATGTCTTGATATAGCACTATTGACATTTATAAAAGTATTTAAAAGTAAATATGGATTTTTAATTCATGCGCTAAATTTTTGCTTAAGAAAAAATAAATGACTAATTTTCAATGCCATAGTGTCGATTTAGGAACAAAATTAGCTGCTGTTAATGGTTTCCTTTTCATTTACTCCTTTTGCCTCTTTAGTGTTCTTTTAATGCGCTGGATTTTAACCACGAAGTACATCTAGCGAAATGTTGTGCATTTGTAATGTTAAAACGATAAAAGAGCTTAATAGCAAGAGCAAGAGAATGTAGACGATTCCGTTCTTTTCTTTTTATGTTCTTTCTGTTTCCTTGTTCCTTGTAATAAACCTAACATACAAAGTGCACCTACATAAACCCTCAAGCTTTATGTGTACAAAAGCTTAACTGCTTATAACACCACCATCATATCTGCACAGTATGTTTTGCAATATTGCTCCAAAAGCGGATGAACTAAGTTTAGTTATTGTATTACCTTTGTGCTCCATAATTTTGTTTAGTATTTTTTCTGCCTATGAAAAGGTAAGGTGCGCGTTTCAACCTGCCATTTCTTTCATTTTATATTAAATTTACTTTATGGAAAATAATCTTTTGATAAGTGAATAATAAAATCAGAAGGTTTGCGACATTTAATCAGAAAGTTTCTGGACATTCTAAAACACATTTTTGTGACATACATCTTTCAGCATTTACACACCTCTTCTAATGCAACTGGAAACAGTCCTGGTAGGTATCGCAAATTATGTCCGCCTGCAAGTTTTCCTTGTATGTTTTCCGTCTTCTAAAACTGACGCCCTTTCAGAGTGCACTTTGAATCAGCAGCGAGGTGCGAGTGGGTATGTTATCGTGCTGAAGGAACCAGGAGCTGCTTCTTTCTTTTACTTCCAACATTGTCTCATAGTCATCTTATCACCTCAACATACTAACATGTATTCTCTGTTCCTCAGGTAAAAATTTTCATGATGCAGAACACCCTTAATGTCGAAAAGCATTTAACAAGACTATCGCATTATACTTGTCACGCTTTTTTCTAGCTCGGCGAATTTTTATGAACCCATTGTGAAGATTGCATTTTCGTTTCAACCAAATTTGATCACCAGCTATTAATTATTTTCAAAAATATTCTGCTCTCAATAGCACGTCAAAAACGTTCCTAGAGATGCCAACGTGATGCTCTTTGTTCCTCTGTTAGAAGTCGTTGGAAAAACTTGGAAGCTATCAGATTTATTTCGTGCACTGTACTGATATGTTGCCTCTTCTGCTATTCTCCGCAATGTCAAAAGACGATTACTTTTTTCACGAGTTTGGCCAATATGATTGTCATCCATGAGGTTGTGAGCCTTTCCAAATGCTGGTCATCATCTATTGACTGACGATCATCCCTAAAGCGTATGAACCGTTCATAATAGCGTACGACTCATGCACTAATCACCATAAACTGCTTGCAAATTTTTATGAGTTTCCCTAACCCTTTTCCCGAGCTTTAAACAGAGCTTAATTTTGATATGATGCTAGCGAAAAACATCACTCCGTTCAGGCATCATAAAACCGAAACCACAACAATGGCTGAAAGTGGCAGGAATGTGCGAAAATAGGGTTGTTACTTAGAAATGTTGTCACTAAGCAGTGCCCATCACCTAATATCCGCTCTATGCTGCATTTATTTTAAGTTACGAAGCTTTTGCATATAGCATGTAGCTTTTGATTAGAAAAATAACAATAAGTATGTTTAATAATTTTCATGCCTCTCTTACTTACAATAACACAGGGCTATATATTTAAATGTTCGTTATATGCATAGCCTTTTGGTAACGGCCGGGAACACACAAGAACAGAGTAGCATGTGATTACAATGAGATAAATGTAATTACGGAAAGCTTGAAACATTGATAATCGATAACTAATTGACGTTTCCCGTGTACCGTTCAAGTAGGATGCGGCTCTTAACAGATCAACAACTGCGTTTCTTTGCAAAGCGTGTTTCAATCATAATTTTGTACGAGGACTTCAAAAGGAGTTTATTCAGGAAAACCTATGCCTAGGTTCTCCTCTCAAAAATTAAATTAAAATGTTACTTAAAATGTTTAATAGATAGGACTCGTTTAGTTTAAAGTTCTTGGAGTAGTTTAACCAAACCTGTAACTGAACGATTATAAATCCACATCATGAAACACCCTACCTGATCTGAATTTGATATTTGGTCCCATTATTGCAAAGGGAATAATTAGTCCCAGTTGCAGATAATAAATTGATTCTAGTACATGTGCATTATTCTGAAATACTTGCTTCTCTCTCTAAAACAAGCAGAAGAAAAAGGTCTCTAAGACTGGTGCCGGCAGAGCTCGGCAACTGGTACGCCAGCCGATTTCAGAGATATTATCCCATGGTGTTTAGCACCCATTTGTACTACTGAGGCATTACAGATGGTAGACATTGATGATATGCGAGATAAAATGATCAATTGGAAAAAGAATTTTGGAGAGAAGCATTCCAGATCTAGGTAGAGAGCATCTTTCTGAAAAATAATCTCAGAGAGAACAGTCCTGTTGGATTTGAACCGCAGATTTCCCGTTCGCCAGTCATTAGTGACCTCGATCAACTGTGTCAGTTGTATGTTAAGTCTGATAATAGAATAATTAATGATAATATGTGAAACATTACCCGATTTAACGAAGAAGGAATTGTGCTTCCTTATGGGGTAATTTTACAACAAAAAGTTTGATTACAACTTATTAATACATCTAGAAAACTTTAAACGTTCACAACTTATCTAAAGTAAACTACAGCTTATGCCGCAACCTTGTGCCATATACATAAATTAGAGTAACAAAAACAATAAAAACATGGCTATGTATAATTATCTAATCGAAAATTAATGTTATCCAAAGTTCCCATATGAGTACGCTTTGTTTTTATGCAAGAATTGTTTACATTTTACAATATCTATATTCTAGAATTGATTCAATGTGTAAACTGTAAAACTTTGAGCTCATAAAAAGAATTCTTACATTTGCGAAAAATTAAAAAGGAATAACGTTATTAGATAAAGCATGAATATCTGTTGATGTTCCGGGAATAAGAGGTCTTCATCGACAGAAACGACTGGTGTGCAAGTCGAGATCGAAACTGCCGTGTGGCATTAGCAAATAAAAATTATCCTCTTGTAAACTTAATCATGAAAATAGTAATGCCACTGCGCTGAAACATTACTTAATTAAACTAATGACAGAAACAACAAGGAGGAAAATGAAACCAAAATTTCCGCATACAGCATTGTTTTAATATTAATAATTAATAATCAACTTAACCTTTGGCTAAACCTTTGAGCACAGTTAATAAGAAGAATACTACAGGATTTTGAATGTATTTATTTTTCTTTACAGGAAAAAAAAACTTTGAATCCTGACTTCTGTTTGTTCTAATCTGATTGAAATAACATCCAGTTTTCTGTTTACACAAAGAAAAACAAAATACGATAAAATATGAAAGAAGTAAAAACATCTAGATTAAAAGATAATCGTTCTCTTTGTCATCTACATTCCTTATTAGAAGATTAATTTGTTTCAATGTTTCTCTGCCTTCCAGATCTTTGATGTATTTCCTCTAATGAGTTTTTTTGAGTTCATTTCCTACCCATTGAAATTTTATTGCATGAAAGGGACTAAACTCGCTAGAGAGGGGCTCGATTGACTCAGACTAAGGTCATGGCGGACGACTAAGACACTGACGAATATGAGCGCAGAGGAGGGAGAATCATGGGAACATATTCTGGCAGAATGTAAAGGTACGGAAGAATGGAGGGAAAAGTATCTACCTTGCTTCTTTACGGGATCGAACAGAGGAAGATGATCATGATAGGCACTGCTGGCAGGCAAGGAAGAAAAGGAGAGATTAGGTAAATTTCTGATGAAAGTGAGTGAGACAGCTCAGGTCTGAAAAAGTGAAAACCAGGTAGCGGGTTGGGGGAATCTAGCTGTGGGTCATACAAAATACGATTTTTTATATTTCATACGTATTTTTAATGTTTTAATAAGTATTCTTCTGGTATTTCTCGCTTTATTCGTTTTTATTTGTATTTGTTCGTTTTTATTAATTCGTTTATTTATTAATTTTTGTTGAATGTAACAAATCTAACTCATCCATTTCGCATGGGTCCTGGGAACGTACGTGTTTTCCCAACACTGTTTTACGTGTTATTGTGAATATCTTGTGCTAATTCAAACATACCTAGTGCATCTTAAAGCACGTACGGTCCGTTAGACCCGTGCGCTTGTTGTTGTGTTGTTATTGTATTGGTGCCACTGTTTAAGTATGCTTCTGCTGATTCTGTGAAAGAAATTGCGTGTACCTGGAAAGAAAAATTTACAAGAGAGAAAGGGGGAAAAGGAATCATTAAATTATTTAATTTAACCATTTGTGTCATTATACTAATATTATAAAAGGCTTTAACAAATCGTATACTGAATAATAAATCTCTTCGAATGAATGAACTTTAATTACTATTTTAGTTCTGCTGCATGTTTGGAGTTCCTTTCTATTGAATTCGTGAACCTAAAAACTTTAAACATATAAGTGTAAAATAGCCTTTTTATTAAGTTTTTCCTAATAACTTATATGAATATTTTCTCTCCCTTTCGCGCGAATTTTAAAATAAAGAAAAATACCAC
The DNA here is from genome assembly GCA_030762175.1 of Metallyticus violacea. NCBI lineage: Eukaryota > Metazoa > Arthropoda > Insecta > Mantodea > Metallyticidae > Metallyticus > Metallyticus violacea. The sequence goes on along the minus strand of CM060833.1, from coordinate 77,937,141 downwards.
ATATGTCCTACTTAACTGTTCACTATTTGAAGAATTAAAGATACTTATTGTTACTTAATTTCTTTTAATTTTATACCTCACTAATATTTAATAGATCGTCATTTATAGGTTCAAACCCAATAATGATCAGTTATGATAATTTATAAAATGATTCTTAAATTCCGATCACAAGTCCGATTTTATTGATCAGTTTAGTTTTGGGCGTTGCTTGTTTAGTTTTTTATTTATAAGTTTAAAGCATTCCTTATTTCATAGATATAATACACATATAACAAAAACGTCGTTTATATATAATGAATTATTGCAAAATTAGTACGATACCTTGTTAAACATCTGTGGATAAGAAAGAGTGTGTTATATCTAAGGATATGTCAGTCCTGGTGGTGTAGTGATTACCATACTAGCCTCCTACACCCAAGATCGGGGGTTCAAATCCGGCCAGGACCGATGGATTTTTTCGGACGTAAAAATCCTAAGTATGACTTCCTTCGGAATGGAAGTAAAGCCGTGGGTCCCGTGTCGTACATTTACGGCACGAAGAAGAACCTCAAGCCTGAAAGAGAGGCCTCTGAGCAAAATTTGTCGGCCGTTTCACGCCCTGAGTTGAATGAAACCTGATGACCTGGGATGTTAAAGAGCGTCCGTAAATAAATAAATAAAAAAAATCAATGTAAGGATATGCCACCTAAAAGCTTTAGACGTTCTTTTCTTTTATAGAACTGGAAATTTTTCGGAGCAAATTCATATTAGCGACAACATCTCATATCTGTTTGTAAGCTATTTTTAGAGGCTAAATAACAAATGTTTCTCGTTTCGCTACCTATAGCACGAGAGACAAATTAAGATAACAAATCCAATTTTCGTTTGCTTCCGAGAGAGCTCACTTTTGAAATCAAGTCATTTGCGACGTCTCCCATAAAAACATCTTGTTTTAACTTTCCGAGCACGGATGGAATCTCTCATAGCACCTTTTGTTCACCTCCCGCTCCAGTCGTAAAAAGAGAGCATAAGAGTGCCGTGTGATTCCTTCCTTCTCTACAATACGTGACGAAGCGAAGGGTGTTGCAGTTTTTCGACTTTTTTCTCCTTGCCCAACTTTTCTGATGCCGTTCTTTTTCAACATAAAACTCTTAGGAAAGGGTTCCGTATGTGCCACTTTGTTTTCATTATGTACATGCACATTCCGAGATACTACACTACTTCAATTTGTATTGTACTTCGTTCTCTGTTCGATTTATATATGAAGCACTTGCTTTAGTCACATTCCAATACGATAAAAAGAATTTTCTGCGTTTTTTTTTTCTTTCGGTAATAAAAGCGAACTCAATTATCCCAACAATAACACAATAATGAATGGCGACAGTGCATGCAAAGTTGACTTAACTTTCAAATCGATTTTGGTGCATAACTCCATCACCTCTAAGTTATTCAACACCTGCTTTATAAGGAATCTACCACAAATATTCGAAAACTTAACTAACTAAACTATCAAAAGTATATAATAGTTTTATTATCACAGATTATACGTAAAACTATAAAAGAACTTCGAGAGTTTTGCGATGGTCATGGCGGCTGAAATACTTAACGAAAATCTATACTGTACTGTCAAAATATTTCAATGATTAATTAAATATGCTGAAAATCTGAATACAAGCAAGCATATGTTCCTGTACACACTATTTTTCAATAGCATTTATCTGCACATAAATTATTGCCGTAAATGTGCAAATATTATTTGTCTGATGTATTATACTAAATATTGGATAAATTTAAGTTTTTCAGTGTTCAGTATTAAATATTTAAATGAAAATGTTAGTATAAGCACATCATAGTCAGATAAATTTCTCAATACCAATATCTTTCCTAGTTTTATTTTAAATCTTTTAATTGTAATAAAATAATATTTTAGTTTCTGAAAGATAAATACTTTTGCAACAAGAGGAGAAGTTTAGAGATGTTAATAAGCTTTTTTGTAAATTAAGTGATTTCGGTGAAAAGCAATGTGATGTGAAAAGAAAGCTTCTAACAAAATGAGGTTGAGAAGAAACGCCCTCACGAAGGAGTTATTCCCACGGGTATAAATTCCCACTCTGAAGAAGATGAACGCCAATTATAGATGATGAAAAAAACAATATCTGGAAGGAAGTAAAGAAAACAAGGCATCTTAGGAACTGTCTGTACACAGGAAATTAGAATTTAGATTGATGAGAATAAAAGATATATTGTTTGCACAAGCATTAAGTCGGTCCTGGTGGTGTAGTGGTTACCATACTTGCCTCCTAAACCCATCGCGGGTTCGAACCCGACCAGGACCGATGGATTTTTTCGGGGCGTAAAAATCCTAAGCATGGCTTCCTTCGGAAGGGAAGTAAAACCGTGTGTCCTGTGTCGTACATTTGCGGCACGAAAAAGAACCTCAAGCCTGAAAGAGAGGCCTCTGAGCAAAATTTGTCGGCCATTTCACGCCCTGAGTTGAATTGGACGCTGATGACCTGAGATGTTAAAGAGCGTCCATAAATAAATCAATCAAAAAAAAAAATCACAAGCATTAAACAATGTTGAAGATTGAGATTTCTAGATGTAATAATGAATATTTTGTTTAGATTTTTGTACAACCTTGAAAACACTTTTAGAGAAGTTCTAGCTTGTAGGAAGCCCATGTTATAGCTTCAAGAAAAAAATTTTGGAAGGAGTTTTTGTGAGAACATGGCTGTACTTTGCCTTTTCTTTGTTTAACCTACATCTACATCATAACATTGCACCAAGAGGATATGACATGTTACTGTCACGTGAACGGCCTCTGGCACAATTTTCTTTACTTTAAACATTCTCTTCTTGACTCCCTTTAGTTTTGTCGTTTTCAAAGTAAACGCTAACCCATGCAAAGCCCCAAATTACTGAAAAACAAAACTTGTTTATTTTTGTACATGTTTACGACGCGTTCACAAAGGAACAACGAGCATCAACATCACCTGTTACATTATAACCACATCGCTCCAGAAGAGAGGGGAAAAAATAAAAAATAACTTACAACGTTGCAGGTATGTTATATATTTTAATATAACTGAAATAGAGCACAAATACGGATATATTCCATGTAGAATTCTAATGGCGTCAAATACCTTCATTTTCTTGAAATAAAACTTACGAGGTTAATAATATGATGCATAAAAACACTTATAAAATAGTGAAAAATTATGTTTTTGAATAATCTATTAGTTGAACATTATTAAGAGATATTTTCAGAAATTACTAATATTTTAGTACATAAACATCTATACCTGATATTTCTGTTTTAATCAAACTATTGTATCATTAGTAAGCTGAGGACATTGCCTAAATATTCTGTATTTTGTTTTCATTATAAAACATGGATATTGAAGTTAAGTTATTTATATTGCCTATTTGATTTCTTGAAATAACTGTTTTCGTTGCGGGTAATATGAGTAGATTGCGTTTGAAGTTTGTCAGGTGTTAATTTTAGTTTGATACCGTTGTTCAATGATAATGTCTAGACAAAAACCATTTAATAAGCTTTGAATAACCAAATTTACGAATTAATACATTGTCAGGCATGTCATAAAGAGGTAAAAGCCAATACACAATATGCAGTAACCTTGTTCTCAATAGTTAGTTTCTTTTTAAATTAGATGCATGTGGTTAATCTGTATTTTCAAAGGGGCATCGCTCAATCAGAGAAAATGTGAGAAAATGTACATACCATTTGGAACAGCACTTAAATATAGAAAAGCACTAAAACAAAAATTTCTCTACAACCATTTTATCTCAAGCTGAGTCACTTATTGATTATAAGTTAGTACCCATATTAAATAATTGTTTTTTTTAATTTAATATTTTATAAGTATTAAATTTCCTATGTAGGTTCTTAAAAGTATTTACTTTAGTCATTATAATAAATTTAAACTCTTTCCTTTCTTACGCACATATTCTTGGTTTAAGAAAATTTGTATAGAATATTACAAACACGAGATATTTAGAGTATTCTAAATTACGCTTTGAAATCTGCCACAAAAACACGAAAACTCGTGGATAGCCTTGTGTCCGTGTTGCAGATAAGTAAAATAACCTGTATAGTGTGTAAGTTATGTTGCATAGATTTTCTTTGTTAAGTCATATAAACATTAAATTTTAAGTTATGTTCAGCACTAGTTGTAAGAATACATTAATAAAGAGGCACATATAAAAGATTACTTTCACTTCTTCTGAAATACGTGTAATAGTAATTTTTTCTACTTATTTACACGTTTGGTGTCAGCTAAAATTTCTAAAGTATTTTAGGTTTATAGTGGTATTTTTAATAAATTTAACATCATAAATAGTAATATTAAACATTATGTTTTGTGTGATTTAGGCATATCTGTTCAGCTTTTGTGTCTACTTTAAATTCGAAAATTTTATGAAAAATAATTTGCCCATCAGAATTATACTTGTTAAGTATTTTGTTTAGACCTATTTGTAGTTCTTATGTCTTTATTTCATAATTTAGCCATTTTATCCTAATAAATTTATAAAAATGTATGGAATCAAATATTACCCCTTCTGAGAGCAGTAACTCTGAACAAATTGGTTCATAATATTAAAATAAGTGTAAGGGGTAGGAACTACGTTATAAACACACATTCATCTTATCAACTATAGGTTAATGATTCTTTAAAATGTATGATAGCGTTGGAGTAGTCTAGGTTTTATTATTGAGACCCAATATTATTTTAAATTAACTTTAAAACATTACAGAAAAATGAAGTTTCAATATATTTTCAAAAGTAGTGTCGAATCATCTTACAGTTCTATGACCCTATATATAAAGTTGTCCAAATGAAAGTGAGATTCTGATTTTTCCTGTAATGTCTTATTTGTTGGAACATTAGAACATACAGGAAGTTATAGTGATATAGGCTGCATAACAGCTGGGTTATATTATTACCTAATCATAGTCGCCATGTTTTCTCAAGCAAATATCTCAGCACGTCACTAAATTATAAATACCCTGAGAGAAGTAGCTCCTGTTTCCTGTGGAGCCAATCTTCAAATATTAAGGAGCTCTACCTCTTTGGTGAACGTTTGCGCATCGCAGAAGACATTTATTCCTAATTCGACAATAAAATTTGATTGCATTAATACTTACTGCCTTTATATATGGAATAAGTGTACGCTGGGCATATTTGGTTGAATCCACATGGGTTACCAATTCAGTGTGCTTCTGCGCATGAAAACAACAATAAATATCGATCCCGTTAACCCCTTATGCCTTTAACAATGGAATAAGTCATTTTGGAGATGTTTAGAAAACTTTATTGTGTTATACACATTACTGTAGTTTCTGTTGATTTGTTATTATTTCTTGGGAAAGCGTCCGTTTAAGCAAAAACGTCCACTCTCTAGTGAGAGTGGCGGTTGGAAGTTCGTTGCTTGGAAGCTTTAATTTGATTGTAGTTTGAACTCTCCCACATAAGAGTAGCATGGGAACAAATAAAAAAAAAAGTTTGTTGGACAATAACCACCGAACAAGAGTCTAGTGCCATATCTCCTCTACAACTCTACCATGTAGAATCTACACATCAAATTGCACGGATATATGTTTGTTTTTGGATAAATTCAAATATAATACATTTTACTAAATAACATTTATTTATGTTTAATTTAACAAAATTCCTCTCACAATGTAAAAATAAGCATGCAGATGTTTTAAATAGCTTAACCATATAGAGCTGCGCCCACTTATTCCTGGATGTTTTAGTCTTGACATCTTTTTGAAGGAAAAAGGTATAACACCGCCAAGCAGGGCAGACCAGAAAAAGAAAGGTATGGGGGAATAAAGAGAGGAAAGAGAAGGAGAACCTGCACGAGGATAACTTCAGTAATTGTAAAAATCGAACATTTCATCTGGAAAGAAAGTATACAGCTAAATTAACAAGAACTTCATGTCACATAAATGTATCTTTATAAGCGCCGCCATTTTTTACCCGGGAGAAAATGTTTTGAAAGCAAATATAAGAACCAAAAGTACCGGCGCCTCCACCAAAGAGTAATGAGCCTAAGATATTCAGAAATAAGAACGTGATTCTGTGGGGATTCCCTACCTATCTGTGTTTATATAATTCTTATACTAACCTGGCTGAAAGAAAGTGCAAATAGACGCCTTAGGAGATGATTCATCTACTTGATAAAATAATTGAATTGCCATTGTATATCATAAAGACTTGACTGTCGCTGTAAGTGCAGACTCTCACATTATCATGTAAACACTGAACTGCAAGTCTGCAATTTATTACATTCTACGCACTGTAAGTTGACTTTAGAAGATAAATACAGTCACGTGTACAGCCGAGCGATTCATTAAATTGGTATTTGGTCAAAATTATTATGGGAACAGTTAGTTTTATTTGCTTGAATATTTTATATTCCTACATTGTCTAATTGCATCAGAAAGTGCTAGCTTAAATACATTCCGTAGATGACTTAAAGGAATTTACCGTGATGCAATCGTTCGCTTAATAACCAGTAGAATTATGCTGGACTTAGATTCTTTTTACACCTACGTAATGTATTCTCATTGGCTACTATAATGCAAACTTAGGGTTGGTATTTGGCAAACATTACACCATAATGTAATAAACCCCTCTAGGCGATTGGGAAGGTGTATTGAAAGGTAGTAGAGTCTCAAAAAGAGACTTTCTGTCTGTCTGTCTGTCTGCTTGTACCTGTTCCACTCCTGTTCCATCGTTCGTCGCTGTGATGCCCGCGTTGCCTCTGGTCACTGTGCACTCTCGGCTCTGCGAAACATCACCCCTAAGGTAACGACCCGTTTGGTCTTAATGGCCTTATTTATAGTTATTCAGTTACTATGTGTTAATATAAGCCTTCAGCATTGAGAAGATCTTAATGTGTGCATTTTATTATTAATATACAATAAAGAAGTAGCAATGACAGTTGCATTCTCTTTGATCATCTCTATGGATGATCCTACCGCTAAGCATCCCCAGTCATAACCAAAGTCATGACAATGCATTGCGCTTTCAGTCGAAATTTTTATGAGAATCCATTTATTTATATTAATCATTTATCGAATATTTACTAATTAATCAAAGACTTATATTCACGTCTTAGCATTTTTGTGCGTGGTATAAAGTCATTCCAAACATTAAAACGCACTAAGAATCACATTATATGTATTAAATGTTGAAAAAATAGTTTAATTATATATAAAAGGCATATTTATATATTTAAATTGGAAAATTTTAAACACTCAAATTCAATATATATTTCCGGAGTATTTATTCAATTAGAAGTATTTCAATATCAATTTAGAAGGCCTAATGCATTGTTAATCAAGTTTTATTAAGCAAAAATTGTCAGTAAGAAAGTTCAAAATTTTATTTTTGCGAGGTTTCCAGAATTTTCTATCGCTGTGCTTTACAGAGATCAAATTAGTGGCCCACCTCGTTCTAGTCAACTCGAAGAGTTATTGTCCACGATTTTCCTGGGCCTCGGACATAAAAAATGGGACAACAGTTTTTTTGTGTTTTGCTCGCTCTTTGAGTAAGTGCAGTTCATTTTGAAACAATTTTATTACAAATATGATGCAGTAGTTGTGAGTAAATGAGCATTGGCAGCAGAAGCCTAAAATGATATAGTGATATTTTCCAATTATCTGTTAAAAATAAATATATGTACCATCAAGAAAACAGAATTTAAGCCATTGACTTTCACCAGATTATCAAAGCGAGCCTTTAAAGGAGCACTAATATAATTTAACGTAGACTGTTTGATCCCTTTGTAGTTTTCCTGAAACAACTATTGCCAATGCCATGATCAAAGCTTTATCGTGTACTTCACAAACAGTTACCTCACTTACTTCCAATGTTACCTATCAACTTTGAATGACAGTAAGTTTGATGATTTCCTTTTTGTATTGTTCTGTCTTGCAATACAGAGTTGCTTTAATGGACTGCTATGTTTACTGTGGGTCAACAACATAGAGTAAACAGAATTATTTATTCCAGATAAGGTTTGTGCCAACAGTTCGATCAATTTCCGAGCAAGATGGTGTGAGAGGAAAACTTCACAGGTGTTGCATACCTTAATAAAATGTGATGTTTCTACAAAAACTGAAAATCTCTAAAAATATTTCTATAGATATTTAATGAAAAAATCTACACCTTAAAGCATCAACCTGTCCTAGTTCACTGAAGCTATACTTCTATGAAAGGTATGTCGAAATTAGGTAACTTGTTTCACCACTCTGGAACTGTGAACTTGTGTGCTTATATTAAATTAAATATATCATGGGAAAACAACTTAGAGGAATACGTGTGCTGTCTGTCACATTGCTTCTTACTGTGGAAATTGCTGGTCCTCTTGGTGAGTCAAGAACTTTTATGATTATAAATAAAAATGGTTCAGTATTAAATTTCGGTTCAAATTTGGATGTTACAGTTTGAAATTTTAATTTTAATTTTTTTTTTTGAATAAAGGGAAATGACAAATTTGGATTACTATTCCCAAAATAAAGTTTTTGGAGATTTAATTCAAAAGATATATGGAAGCTTGCAAATATTGCAGTTATACGAGTAGGTTCCATCATTTCAGCTTCAATATTTTGTCTTTCAAAAATGCTCTATTATATTAAGGCTAGGGAAATACCATTCATTTTGTACAAGTAAGATAAAAAATAACTTAAATTATTGCTGCTATCATTTTATTTGAGTTAAAGGCCCTCAATGTACACGTCAGATGCAGAAAGTTAAGCATATTATATGTCATGAAGGAAGTAAAAATGAAGTAGATGAACATTTAACTGAAAATGTTTATACCCTCTAGTCATATACGATAGTATTTTGTTAAACTGTTTTTTTTTTGTTTTTTTTTTTTTTTTGAAAAAATTATACGACTCAAGAAAAGCTTGTTCGTGACATTTCAAACTGTCATTTCAATAGTGAAAAAAACAAACAAAAACAAAATGAAATTCGTAAACTGGAAGCCTGCGGCTCGAACCCCTCCAGGACTGTCCTTCCTGACAGGATATTTTAGTAGAAAGTTAAGCAATAGTGTAGTTGGTGAAGGAAGTAAAAAAGAAGAAGTAGATGAAAATTTAACTAAAAATGTTTATAGATTCTAGTCATACACAATAACATTTTATAATAATATAATAATGGGGTTTTTTAACAAAATATACGAATCAAGAAGGGTTTTCATAAGCTCGACCGTGACATTTACAATTGCCATTTCAATAGCTAAAAATAATGAAATTCGAAAAATGGAAGCCTGCGGTTCGAATCCCACCAGGACAGTTCTTCCTGGCAGGTTTTATTAAAATAATTTTTCCACAGTACCCTAGAATGAAATTTGGAAAACAGCTTCCCGAAATGCCTTTCCCATTGATCCGTTCAACGTTCACTATCGGTAATGCCACAATAATAAAACGGGCGTCAAACATTAAAAAAAAATAAACAAAATGCAGTCATGAACAGCCCAGCACAAAATATTGTTAAATTTATGAGTTATTGTAGAAAATTTATTGTACATTATATTTTACTTTCAACCCCAATGTTATTTTGGCCCATTCAGATCAACGTTGCGATTTATCCTAAGAGTTTTCTAAGTATTTAAATGTTTTTCCGAGCGTGATACATGATTTTTAGTTTTACAAGCGATAAGAAATGCTGCCCGTGTGAGACAAAGTAGCACACGTCTCAAACCTGTGCCAAGAGGTTTGAATCGCACAGCAGAAAGAATTAGACTTACGACAATGTGAGCTGTGTGAGCAGACTACTTACCCTTACATGCTGGACGGAAATCACTGGTGCTTTTGATGCCTTTGGCTGCTAGCGCAACTCTTTCTGCTGGCTCGAGGGACAGCGGAGAGAGCCGAATTTATTCACTCCACGTAACTCAGTACGAAGCATGTTCGTAGTCCATCACACGAAAGGAATTGGGCAACTGCAAAGTAGCAACGTAACACTTAAAGGAAATGATAATTAAATGGAATTAGGCATGCACTTTTAACAGTATAATATTTGCATGCATTCCGAACTATATAACGGAGATGTTTCTTAATTTGAGATGGAGCTAGTGTCCGTTGTATCAAGTTTTACCAGGGGAATGCATTCAGATATTGTCATTGCGTTTCTATCTTGCAGCAAAGAAATCGCAAACTTACTGGACCCGTTCTATCAGGTTTTACAGGGCGAATACGATGAATTTTTTAATTACAGCAAAAAGTCTTCTCTGTGCCAAAGGGTTCCCCTTATTGTATTTTTCTTTAGTTCTGGGCATGAATATTTGTTCATTTTGCTTGCGAACTGCGACTAATGTTGCCTTTGAAGATGCCTTTGATTTTCATTGTAATTTCATTCTCTATGTTGTGGAACTTCTTTAATTGCATCGAACAACTCTGATAAGGACATATAACAGTCCTTTGCTGCTTGCATATTTGGGCTAGTATTTCCCCCCTTTCATTGAAAACAGAAACATCTTCATTGTCTGTTATAAAATCAGTAATATATCCTATAGGGTATTCATTGGGGACCTGAAATTGACATATGCTGTGTATATGTTTACACATATTCCATGTAATGCTGGAATCAACACACGTGCAAGAGTATCTGTATATGCATGTATTGCATCCACTGCAGATTAAAATGTATTTACAGTGCAGATCATTACTTGCACAAAATATATCTTTGTCACTTTCGATGAGGACGGGATTTCCAACCGCAATCTTCCCTAATAATGATGTCTTTGTTTATTTTCAGGCTTTCTTTGTGCTTAGGACGAATGTATTTAATTTTGGAAATTAATTTTTCTTTCGTAAGCACAATTAGCCTGTCGAAAAGCTTGTCTTTAACAAAGGACATAATAGCAAACGTTGCTTTATCTAGACGTTACATATGTTTTCCATGCAGGTACATATATCTAAGCGTGTTATGCATTCGCTCAATATCCGGGTGTACTTTAGAAACATGCTGTTTTACATTTCTATTGTAGTTATATTCCTTCCCACATTCCAGGCATACGAACTGTTCTGATGCACTCATTATTACATTGTCTCTTTCACACTGCACGCAAACACACAACTGCAAAATGTGCATCCCCACTCCTCTCGTTCAGGACTGAGGAGCTCGGCTCTCTCCGCTGTCGTTCGAGAGCAGCAAGAGGCACCAGTGATTTCCGTCCAGCGTGAAAGGGCAAGTAGCGAAGTGCTTAAGTGCTCTGTGTTCATTCAAAGACAACTACTCAAAGTATTGTTGCAAATGTAAATAAATGCGCAAGTCAATATCTATTTACCATAAACTTTATTGAAAATAGTCTGAGACCTCCTGCGAGAGAATCACCTTGCATAGCATTGTAATGAAAAGTTAATAGTTCTTGACAAACTTCATTGAAATATGCATAAAGGTAAAACATAACTATTTTTATCTGGTGTGGATTGTAGATGAATATATGCAAAACTACAAAAATATAAATTTATCAGCTTACCCTAAGTCACGACCCTCTGCCAGTTCTTGAGCATCAGAACATATACAGTGAGGGACACAAGATATTCTTGATAATATAATTGGTAATTTTTACATAGGCATCATTGCCTCACAGTAATGTTTTCTCTGTGTACTCTCCGATCTAAATCCTGGCTTGTATTTACATTCAGCTCTTAATGAAAAATGCGGACAGACGCTTGCCTTATAAAAAATGATTACAGCAATAGTATATAAATCGCAAACAAATTAACGAATTAATTGTTTGCTAAAATATCTAATAACATATATTAGGTGAATATTGAAACGTAAATGGAAGCATACCGAAAAATAAGAAAGTAATTTAATTTAAAGAAGAGTGTTCTTTAATATTATATTTAAAATATTATCAATTTATTTAATAATATATTATATTAGCAAAAACTTGTATTTAATGAAAGAAGCAAAAGAATGTAAAAGACTTGGTAGAAGAAATGTCGACGAAAGTATAGGAAGGAATAAAAGTAAAAGATGAACTAAAATCATAAGATAAACATAGAAGAGAATTTATGTTCATATTAGTTTTATTCTGTTAAATTTAATCAATAATAAACGTAATGTTTTATTTAATTTATTCTATTATGTTAATCCTTTATCAAGTATTTCATTGCTATTATTTAGATTACTTACTTTTACTTTACAAAGTTGGTTCAGGAAAATATTTATAATAGCATCTGGAGTGTATTAATAAAAGATTTCATGTTAATTTTTCCCCATTTTTATATTACACAGAGAAACCCAATGAAATATGTCGGTGTTTTGTCTATAGGCGAAAGCAGAGCTCGTCGTCGCCTTAGTTTGCTGCTGCTGATACGTGTCCTTAACTAATTTAAAAGGTTTTACTTATTAACTTTATGAAAACAGGTGCTGAAACTGATCACCTTAGTTATCTATACCTCTTTAAAAGCACATCCATCTACCACTGTAGTTCTGCTGGCAATTACTCAGCAGATATTTTGTTTCTCTTCCAGGGTATATGGCCTTGTCTTGTATACAGCATTTTAAGTCGCACAGTCAAATTAATGTGACATTTCAATAATTTGGAGCGAATAGATAAAAGCTTCTACTTCTAATCACTAAACATGTTTTTAATAAATAGACGGAATTAGAATCTTGGGGATATCTTCGAAAAATCATAAGAGATGTTGGTATAAGATTGGATTACCCGCAAGAAGTTAGGTCGAGGGAATGAAGGGCCTAAGCACTAATTGAGAATTGAGCCTTGTGATTGTTATCCGTGGGGAAAAATTAAAAAATATCGCGCTCAAGGCAAACCTACATACCCTGAAAAAAATGTAAACAAAATATTCTTCAGGAAATAGCAACGTAAACTACTGCGAATAATGGATATGATTTTAAAAAGTGTCAAAAGCCCATGAACATCAAGGATGGCCAGTTTTAGCATTTCCTTTCATAATATTGATAAGTAAAATCTTTTAAAATAGTTTTTAAAAAAATTGTTGTATGGTAGTGTCAGCGTCATTTTACGATACCCGCATACGGCCAGGAGCACCGCTCTTGCCTATAGGCAAATTGGTTCGTTGATCACCGGGTCGCTCTGTAGCACGTAAGTGCATAATATTAACCCCAAATTATTTCACTTTCTCGTCTTTTAATGATGTAAACATTTAGATATGTTACTGGTTTATTATTATATTAAACAATGAGAGCATTTATGAGTGATCCGAATTGACAGGACATTGACAGGACGTATGCTGTCTTTGTTTTACTGCATTCACAGGTTATGTTGAACAGGGAGGAGACAACGTGCATCATGTACACCCCTTTTTCTTACGACTGCGACTCCAGGCTGCCATCTTCAAAATGCTTTAATATCCTTTGTGTACATTGATCTACTTATACATGCAGCTGCTCTTTTTATTATTGGTTATTTCTTTTTTGTTAATATTATTTACGTTGTATGCTGTATTGTTTTTATTGCCTTGTTAGCAGATGTACACCTTTATAATTTTTAACTCTGTATAAATAAAGCTGACAGCCATATAATTTAAAATGAAAATTTAGCAATGTTTAGAAATTTCTGCTGTTGAAAGTTGAGTGTTACTTCGAAATAGCATGTGTTTTTAATCATGAACTCATTTATTATGAAGTAAAAGCTAAAATAGTTTTAAATTTAACTTTGGACAGGAACAGTTTCTTAGGAAACAAGATGATTTACGATGGCTCAAGATGGATTCAACTTTGTCTCACGCTTCATACAAAATGAAGAACTATTGCATTTATCGCGAAAGACTTCCTCGTCAGCCTTAAAAATGAGATCTAAATGTGAATTGCATAGTCATGCAGTCGTGGCTGAATAGAGCAATAAAAATTGCATTTCAAATTACCTTTCATTCCAAAATCTAACATCGCTTTGGTAATGCCCAAAAAGAAAGAGTAAGTTGGAAATTGGATGATGTGCAGCGCCAGCCGAAATGGAAAACTGGAACCTGTAGGTGATGAGAGGTGGAATGAGATTGTGGTGTGAGAATTCTCGGGCCCAGCAATTTGTCTGCTCGTTACGGGGCCGCAGCTTTATCGGTCCCTCGCTCGCTAAACCAGAGACTGAGACCCGCAGCTTTTCCAGGAATCTGTCGCCAATATTTTATTCCCCAGTCCTATACCGTGCAGACATAGCACCCGGCAGTTGCTGCCGATATGTCAGACCCAACAGCAGCAAGAGAGGAAAAAAAAGTATGACAACCATTTGCAAGAAAATTTATTGCAAGAAGCTTTTCACCTTATCACGTTTTATCCAGCTTTGAATTTAAAGTTAGTTTGCATTATGTAGTTTATGCACAGCGATATTTTCGAACGTTTTAGTGCCGTTTTATACGGAATCTTTTCCTTAATGTGCATTTAAAAGGTGCAGAAAGAGAATGAAAATGAGTTAAAATAAGTTTTCGATTATACTGAAATATTAACTGAATATTAATTATTTTTCTCTTTATCTTTTTACAGTGTTTATATATGTTAATTAAAACGCTAAGTTAAGCACATATGGACAAATTCATATGAAATCGCACACCAAAGAAATTTACCATTAGTATTCTCTTAAAAATGTATACATGAAGAGGGTTAACGGATATGTCTTTATGTGAAAGTCGGTTTTCTTTAAGTCAATTAATTTTCTTATTTAATGAGATATTTATAGTATATCTGTGATGAGCAATAATTCCAGAAACATAAGTTCAAAAATGTAATGGTAAACATTTAAAAATTTGTTTTTGTAGCTTATAGTACACATTCATTATATATTTAATATAAAATTGCAATAGTACATGAATTATTTCGTATTTCATTAGCTTCTCATATATATCGACAAATGTCTCTCGCTCTCTCTCTCTCTGATAAAACATTTTTAATATAATTTTAATTTTCCATCGAGAAGAATTCCCATAAAAATAATTTGGTTACATTATATTTGTAAAATGTGCATTTTGCTAGTTGCAGAGAACTGTCAGCTGTACTATTTTGACTGATAACTTTATCGATGTCCAAGATATATAATAACTCACTTCTAGGTATCAGTTTATTTTTTCTATACTATTTATCTTCAAGCACAAATCTGAAATTCACATTTATCTTAATAATGAATTTTTCCATATTTCCATTTTTCGTTGGTGTTTTAAAAATCGTTTTATATGCATAAAACAGATTTCCTTTCACTGATGTATATTAACAATTATTTAAAAATAACTGTGTTCGTCAAGTTATGAGCATAAATTGAGTTATTGTTTACTTTTTCATTTTTAGAGGTTTGAGGCTATGTCGCTAAAAAAAAACAAATGTAATAAAATACGGTAAATTTGGCAAATTTTGCAGGAAAACTATCACACCTAGGAATATCATATTTCCAAAAGACATTCGTTTTTATGCTGTAGTAGTATAAAAATATATTAATGTTTAACAAATGAGTTCAGTTTTTCATTATAATCACCCTTATGCATAAAACTGTCTGTATATATTCCTTATGTTCACTTTTTCAGTAATATAATATGCCTATGACCGCCTCCGAGGTCAAGAATTTACGATTACTAATCCGGAGGTCCTGGATTTGAATTTAGGTCAGGTCGAGCTGTATGGGCAAGTTTCTCTTTTCCCCTTAGCCTAAGAAGGGGAATGCCAGATTACTTTAAGGCACCAAGGACTCTGAGCTCATTTTTACCATCATTAATTCATTTCATTTCATTCATCTCTACAGACTTACACCTACAGTATTCAGTCCACAATCTACAGACGTTGCCGGATAACCAATGCAGTCAAAGTGACAATAAACAAAACATAAAAATACGCCTTTGATTACTGTATCGATTATAGGCATTTTACTGTGATTGGCTTCTCTCAAAATTTGATAATTTCTTGTTCTCATCACAGTTATCATATCATAATTAAACATATTTCGTTTATGTTCATATTACATTTTCTACGATTCCATCTACGTTTGCTTCCACTAGTACATTCCTAGCTTTTTTAATTTTTAAAATGATAATAAATATAGCTTGACAAAACATACTGTATGTTTTCCCAAATTCCGTAAATATAATCATAAATGCTCTAAGGCATATATCCAGCGGAATTTCCATGGAAAGAATTCTTAGACACCTGTGACGCCTGCAGCGTCGCGCATAATGTTAATGCTGCCCAGTAGGTATGGTAGATTAACAGTTGTAATGGATGTAAAATGCAAAGAATTTAAGAATTATATAAGCGTAATAAAGTGTATTGGCTTAGGGCATTAACTCTTGTTCCCAAGAGAATATTGCAAATAGATTTGCGATTAATTTATAGTTTTCTGACATGCTGTACTACGACACAACTTAAAAAGGCCTAAAGTCTATTTTATAAATAATAGCTGGTCCCCATCCCAATTAATGGTGCGTTACACAGTTGTATGATAGTTTATATTTTATGGACTTTCATATTAATTGACTTTTTGCTTTATTTTGTTTTCTATTTTTAGTTTTATAGGTTTCTATTTCAAGGTTTTAGTTTTAATTTGATTTCTATTTTTAGTTTTATAGGTGTTCTATTTCAAGATTTTTACATTTTTGTTCTTTTGGGTTATGCAAAAGGAATATATTTCATTAGCAATACAATGTGTAAGGTAATTCATTGCATCCAATTGTTCAACTAATCGTATCAATGTTGTACGTCCTTTGAGATAATTTTGTTTTAAACTTGTCATTGAATTTAGGTCGGCAAACATAAATACTTTTTTAATCTGTGACTCTATGACGATTTTTATATATACCGCATATAATTTGGAGTTTTGCTTGTAGATTTGATACACGATTAGTGAAAGTCTAGACTTTTAGAGATATTCTTCATTTAAATATCTAGTATGAACTGTGTTAACGTTTTTATCGAATGTGTCCATATATTTTGAAAATTCTCCCGCCAATATTAATTCTACTATAAGTGAAACTATTTGTTAAAAATAGTTATTACTAATCAGAACATACAAAACAGATTGTAAAGATCAGCCTTTGTTAAGCTGCTCTAACATAAAGCATTCTTGTAATCGTTATGTTAAGTAATGTTTTATAATTTTATTTTGGTTAATTTAACAACACATCTTTGATCACTATTCAAAACACTTTTTCCCTTCTCCTCCAATCTATATTAGATTACTCATTCTTTGTAGTACTCTTTACTTTTTAATTATTTTACGAACATTTATTGTTTTTGTTTTAAGAAAATACTTTAAGAGATATATTCGTATTTTTGAGTGACAGTTATTTTATAAATACTTCAGAATTCAGTTCTGAAAATCACAATTTTAATATTGTTTTTGCAAAATTAGCAATTATGTGTTAAACGGATTTTTTTTTCCTTTCCGCGCTGTAAGCTCTGTAATACAATGATAGAATCCAGATATATTGGATAATATTCTGCAGAATCATCCGGTTTTTTTACAATTAAAATGGGCATAATACAAGTAATATATGTATTTTTATGTATATGAAAATGTATAAATAGGTGTGAATCCACTGTATAATTATATTGTGTGAATACACTTAACGTATTAAATACTTAGCTTAACCAAAATGCCCTGTGATGAACGTTTTCAATGCAAATGCTTTCCTTGTATTTTGGCCGTGATCATTATGCAACTTCCCTGATACTGCAATGTTGCGTGTAGCCTGTATACCAAGTTTGTGCTTGTTTGCCAACTCTGTTTCTCTTCCGAGTTGATTAACAATGATCATGTCTGGGCGGTACTAGAACTCGAAGCTAGTAGGATTCTGTACCTCAATCTGCCCTCTTTCTCCAATTGAGGAGAATGTCTTGTTTGTACAAGAGTTGCTTAAGATTTACTATACTATATGCCGTTTAATTTAGAAAACTATCTTCAATCTAAGACAGGAGTAGATCTTGCAAATAAGAAGCCCGGTCGAGTACAATTTTCTCCATTTTCCCGAACTTGTAAAGGCGAATATCAGATAGCCAGCTAATGATTGGACTCCAGGCTTGAACATAAATTATAATAAGAGTATTTCTATTGAAATAATATTACTATAAATTATTAAATTTCTCTAATGAAAGATAGAATGAACAGCCATTAATTAAAACTATTTTTGAATGGATTCTATCTGGAAGAAGAAAAATAGGCGAATCTAAGATGACGTGACACCTACAATATGATAGAAGGGAATGGTATGTATGCATTTTAAAATAGAGAGAACTGAAATAGGGGAATAAATATTTATAGTCACGGGAAGGATTACAAAAGTTGTATCTGTTGAATAACAAAAATGATATATTTAAATGTCTTCCAATAAAATATATTTATAAAATATGGGGAAAATGTTATTGATAACTTGTCTGGTGCCCAAAATTGAAATATATGTTTAAAAAAGAGGCATGCGTATAAAATTTTGAAAGAGTATACTAAAATAGATATAATCTCTAGTGAGAACACAAAATAAAACACGATCCCTAGCTCGGATGTATATCACACTTTTAAATTACTCACGAAGAGTATGGGGGTCTGTACGTAACTTGGTAGTCTGGGAATACTTGTTCCACACATGGACTTGACTTCACGTGTGTGAGTTATCCTAAAAACAATTGAGTCACCAGTTGGCCATGAGTGAATGTGCATTCTGACCACTACATTCATCAAGATCGCGGCTCTTCATGTCTTGTGTTTATCCTGTTCACTAGTGTTTTAGTCAGTGGAACAGATTAGTACCTGCCCGAGACAGACTCGCTGAAGAAAATCAGCTCGCATATTTATTCCCATGTAGCAACAGGCACATAAGAATAAATATAACATATACCTAACCACCCTGAAGTAATCATATAAATATAATCTGAATTGTGACAATGCTGCATTTTTACTAGAAACCGGTTTTCTAGCACAGGCTGGCATGCTGATCTGAAGCCACATTATCATTTTATGCCAGGCTAAAATACGAGTGAACTGACTTAACAAATCAGAGAATGGTTTTAGGAACAAAATATTCAAGT
The DNA here is from genome assembly GCA_030762175.1 of Metallyticus violacea. Classification (NCBI taxonomy): domain Eukaryota; kingdom Metazoa; phylum Arthropoda; class Insecta; order Mantodea; family Metallyticidae; genus Metallyticus; species Metallyticus violacea. The sequence continues at coordinate 77,918,131 of CM060833.1, read as the reverse complement.
CTCTTTAAGGTGCGGATTTGCCTCTCTCCAATATGTGAGCTATCGTTGTTGAAAAATGAGGGGTTGAAATACAAATGAGAGGACTCAGATGTCATTGTGCTAAGCAGCTACATATAAAAACAATATATAATGAAAGTAATACGTTGAACATATGTACGCAGTAGCTACGGTGTTTTGAATAACTGTATATTCCCCAACAACTTGAAAAGGTTGGCAGTTGATTGGTGTTAACCGTTATTTATGTATCTACTTTCAGTGTTTCCTTTAGTTTTTACACGTGAACGTCGTTTTATTGTTATTAAGCCACTTTATGAGACTTTTATTTTTGTTTACAATAAACATGGAACACTAAAACGTATTATAATTTGTCTAATGTTTGGTATAGCTGTGTAGATAGATTTCACGTTTACAATTAATAAGACAAAGTAAAATATACATAAAGATGAAACTATTATCTGCATAAACAGAAGATGCAAATGTCTCGGAACAAACAACTTGTAACTAACTGATATTCAAATCACATCAATCATTCATATTAATACGATGAAAAGCTTGAAATTTATTAAAGTGGAATTAGTTATGAGTCGTCTTAAATAATGCTATTAATGTTTCTCGTATTATTGATTGCTGAAATTAAAATGTTTAGATAATTGTAATATACACTCAACAATGTCAGGCTTTATTTATAAAAACATCTCAGTCAGAATAACTACCAGTTTAACATAAATTTAAAAAAATATGCCAATTTAGATATCGAGAGAAATTGATTAACTTTTAGGTTTTACCTTCTCACCTCCAGCCACCCCCAAATTTGTAATTTTAAATGACACTCCTACTTTTTGATACTTAAATTTAAAAGAGGACTCAATTGCTATTGCATATTTTGTTTTCTACCGTTGTCTGGTTAGTGGGCTATTATTGTTATTTGAATGTGGACAAGATAAAAATTAAGTCAGTTATTGGATGAAAAATAAGTATTTTGGGTAAAATTATGATTATTAATGGTATAATCAAACAGCCCATTCACAAGCTCCCGACTATTCCACTTATATCCTGTTCTTTCTTTTAACGTATACACCATTTGAAATAATTTATAACCAAAAACACAAATAATATATTAAAAACCCAGTAGTGTTATTGTAATATTCTGTCTAAACTCAAACAATGATAACAGCCATCCAGGTTGCCGTTTCGATAATAAGATATAAGTCACTGCTTTAGTATTTTCCTTGTATTACATTTAAACCAGTATATAAAACTACTGGGCGAATTATGTTATTTTCCATATGTATAACAACATATGGACATTATTGTTATTAATTTTATATCATATGACACGGAGATATATTTTAAAGTTTTTCTATGAAGAAAAAATTCAAATAATGTAGCAAAAAAGGGAACATTCTCATACACCTTTCACTCAGAAAATATAAAAATAAAAATATAAAATATAAAAATATCAGCACACCATTGAATTTGTACATTTTAAGATCCTCATTAAGAAATATAGTGATTAAAATTGAAGATAAGATTTAATACGCATCAGAAAACATTTTTGAAAATGAAAAATGACAAGTGCTAATTTTATAAACATTTTTCATATTATTTCATCTACTCTAATTAATAAAATCTGCCTTCCTAATAATAATCTTATTCTTTAATGACGATCTTAAAATACGATTAAATTCAATAGTGTCCTGCTATAGTTATAGAGAAAAGATTAGATGAAAATAAGTTTCTGCTACACTATTTAACAATTTAAAAGAATATTTTAAATATTTTATATTATATCATATAATAAGATAATGGTAATTACACATTGTACACATGATACAACTTTAAAGAAAGCTTATCCAATAGTTTTTACTTATATTAAAATATAATACATAATCTGAAACGCAAATAATCACGAGTACCGTGTTACCTTAAAGGCAAATCGGCTTAGTGCAGTGTTAATTGCGCACATGTATTTAGTTTCTATAGTATACAATTTTATAGTTAAAACATGATTTGAAAATCACAAAATTCGTAAACTAACAAATCAAAGTTGTAGGAATTAAAATATATAAATTTGCTCGTATGTTTTGAATACTATTGAAAGCATAAAGTATCTTCTTTTTATTTCAATTATGCCAATATTTAAAATAGGAGTGAAAACACAATCTAAAATGGTTTACATGCATAAAAATAGTATATTTATTTATATTTCATTTCATAAATAAACTTAACAAGATACTATTAAAAATAAACACAAACCTCAGATGACGTATCTTAGTCTCTCAAAAACGGTGCTTTATCTTTCAAAACACATAATTTTAATAACCAAAAATCAAAATATAAAGGTTATTTTATAGCAGAGGTGGCCTATAATGTAAATTTTAAGTTACATACATGAGTGATATGCTAAAGGGGAAATGCTACATTCTTATCAACAATTAGATGTATAAGAGACGGCTCTCTCAGGAATTCTACATCTAAATAAACTCCAAGTAGGCAGCTTTTAACTCTCCTTTGAACGAACCATGCATTTCTAAATTTTCTCGGAGCATAAGGCATTAAAATTCAAGGATATAGACTGTAACAGCAGACGGCTACCCCGTCACGCAAGTCTGCCAAGAATAGCACAGTGGTTTCAACGAGAAACAAGAGTCGGCCCATTGTTCTTGCTTTTATCTATGCCCCTTCCCTCGTACATTCAAGCTTTCTCCTTTCAACTCTTACTGATTCTTCTCTGTTTTCCTATTCTTCTCACATTCCTCCGTCTCTTCTCGTTCAGTTTTAACAACAGACCTAGTTGACGGTTTTTCTTTGTCATGCTTTGAAAAACATAACAAGCTAGAAAGACGTTTGCCTTCTGCAAAAAACGTGGTCGTTAAGTTCTGATATGAAAAGATAACAGTTGCAATTCATGATACTCTTTATCAGAATAAACCACTTATTTCAAGAAATATAAAATAATATGAAAGAAATTGGTAATTTACTTAAATTAACGGTATTACATTTGTCGCTTATAAACAGAAACACTCTTTTTCAATATCTTTATTATCTGTCAGCTTAGTTGTCATTTTCTTTGCAATCGACTTTAACATAGATCTACTTCCATTACCTTACTCCATAGACACTAATATTAAGAGAGGTAATAACCTATTCCTAGTGGCGCAATTGGTTACTCGCTGTACTTATAAGATAGTTGTGGGTACTTAGCCAAAATGTGCACCCACTCTTCCGGGTCCGAGTATAATGTGCAAATTCTCCTGCCGTCCTCATCAACAACCTTACTTGTCTTCCAGCCTGCCAGTCTAAGTCATGCTATTCCCGACCTTTTGTTTTATGCCTAGTTCCATGATATAGGTAGGTCCTCGTCCAGTATGTCAGTAAATGAAGTTAAAAAAAATATGGATGCCCATTTGAATGAAGGTTCGTAATATATTTAATCCATTCTAGTCTTAATTTCACTCTGAAGGATATCTCAAGCATCACATCTCTATTTCCTGCCGGTTTATGTCAGATAGGAGTCTTTTGACTTTTTTCACTGCCTTCTTTCAATACCCTTCTGCCAAATATCGTTTAAACCGATTTTTGATAATTCCCGCTGTACAACCGTCACCCACTATTTTGGATAATGGAAGATTTTCCCGAATTCATTTTGACTTCAGTAGGGGAAGGATGGCATATTGGGACTTAATTGTATATAGACAAAACTAGCTAAACCTGAGCATTTTCTTAATGAAATATGTAGTTTAAGGACAAGAAATTTATATAAACATTGTACATAAATAATATGAAAATTTATATGACATATATATGCAACATCTAGTGGTGGTAATAGTATTTATTATTCAGTTATATATATATATATATATATATATATACCCAGTTTAACTGAATAATAAATACTACTACCATCACCTGATGGTATAAACAATGAGGAAGCTTAAATACGAACCTCACCCGGGAAAGAGAGTTTTAATACCATAATTTGTTAAGTTTCGATAGCATCTTTAGAGGGTGAAATCAGGAAAGTTTAGAGCACGTACAGTTTAAATTTCCAAAAGGGCAATTCTGCATTTTATTCAGTTTATTAAACACTTATAGCAGTTCATTGAAAGGTTCATAAGTCATAGGGATTGGAATTAGAGGAGAAATATGAATGTTCAAATTTAAAGAAAGCTAACGGTGTTAATGAACATTATCTAAATATTGTCTAGATTGTCTAGAGAGATATTACACAGACAACACGAGCTAGAGGACCAGGGTCACCAACATATATGTTGGAAATGTGCCGCAATTTAATACTCAAAAATTGACAGAGAATGAAACAAGTGTAAACTTTGTTTTTGAATGTGTTAAAGTATTTTTAGTGATTGAAAAATCTGGTAACAGCTTAATATCATAATTTAGGATTATAAAATTGCCGAACTGCACTACTACAAACTGCATTTGTATAGTAATGTGAGTTCAAATGTTACCAACATGACAATAAAATATTAAAGAGCTATAATTTTTCTCTTTTAACATATTCAATGTATTAAGTTTCTTACCTTTAACATGCAAGTACATAATGAAGTATATTTGATTCACTGATAGCCAAAAATAATGTTTTGCATTTTTCCGTGAGTTGAGCAACTGTGTAAATAAAAGTACAATAATTCACCACAAGCATATAATGAACATCACTAAATGCAATTATTTAATATAGTATCATATCAGAAATCAGTAGCGTGATTACTCTTTGGGGACTAATCATACTTGAAGTTGAAACCATGGACACTGGGTTCTTTATCACATATTACTAGTCTAAGTTACTTTAATATAGGATGGAAGTATTTTTGTGTTGTTTATTAACACTCTGGTTCATCACATCATTTTGCGAGTGTTAGCATTTTAACTGTTTTTTTATTTATTTGGTTTATTTACGGATGCTCTTTCATATCTCAGATCATATGAAACCGCCGATGAATTTTGCTCAAATGCCTCTTCTTTCAGACCTGGATGGATTTTAGCTGTTCATATTTGTTTACTGAAATGTATAGGATATTCTGGTGTACTTTACTCGAAGCTGCATAAGATGTCGATTAGGATCAGCATGTATAAATAATACAAAAAAACAATATATTTTTAATTCTTATTATTCCATTAACGATATGATTTATCCCTTCACTAAGAAACCTATTATGAAATTGTAAAGGAAATACATAATATTTTAAAATATGATGGTGCTTTATTTAATTTATTCTTGCTTCTTTAAGCGTTCGGTAATGGCATTCTAACAAAAAATGCAACATGAAACGAGCTAATGCAACAAGTACACAACAATATAATTGGTATATGAGAAATAACATGATGATGAAATTAACTACTTTTGAGAAGTACCAATACAAATATTTACTTCTAAGCTAATATAACTACTATGTTGATTATAAACTCTTAAAACAAACGTCAGAGATAAAAAATGTGAATATTAACAACGTATATTTTTACCATGCTCGCTGATACAGGGCTGAGAAATTAAAAATTTTAGGTTACAGGTTGGCAGAAACGATTTTCTCCACACTGGGCTAATATTCTGAGCAAAGAGGCTATACATACATAAGATTCTATTCACCATGCCAAATTAAAATTGTCATTCAGTTCGGTGCATTGACCCGAAGAAGACAGATGACTAAGTGTATATGTCTATTAACTGCATGCTATTCCCCAGGTGAATGTAAACCAGCTGTAAGATAAGAATAATGAGAGAGGGAAACGTCAATGCCTCACTCCACTCCATATTACAGGTAGTTAGTAATCGTATACAAATGTCTTACTTATCCTAATAACAGGCGAACAAGTTCCCACACAACTGTGTTTTTTATTACTTAAAGAATAATAGAAGTCTAACTACTAAATTATACTTCTGTATATACATATATGCCATTTTACTTAGAAGACGCACAAGGGTAGCCGAGGTCGTTAAGGACTCGTGAGCGGGAGGTCTGGGGTTCGATTCCCGCCAGGACCGTCTTTCCAGGCTGAGATTTTTCCAGGTTTTCTTCAGTCCTCATAAATGGCATATGTCGGAGAGGTACCCTAAACTTAGGCTTGGAACATTTCCTTCCTTTAAGAAAAAATAAAAAAGAATCCTTTCCCAATTTGTCATTTCATCTCGTATATCAGTGTCCACCGCCTGTGGTGCGAAAAAAAGAGGCGTTAAACAATGTTAAAAAATAGATGACAACTGGTTTAGTCTCAGGTCATAAATATAATTTATAAACAATGGTGGACAGATATTTTTCCTTATGAACGAGTGAGCTGGTTCAGGCGATGAAGCTGAGTATTCGTATTCGGAAGGTCCTGGGTCTATACAACTTAGGACTAGCCATCCTTGAGTTTTTTTTTCACGGTCATTTAGCGCTTAACTGGTGAATTTTAAATGAACAAGCATATTTAATATGCCTTCAACATTCTCTTCACTTATTAAATGCATTTTTAAAATATAACAATTTCAAAAGTTTAAACAATAAAACTGAACGTTGGGGAAAATGCTAATAAGTTAAAATCTCTACTTGAAAGCAACCAAAAGTTACAGGATGTAGACTGCAGACAAAAATATGATCCGCCTCCAGAGTTTAAGTCCAAATTCGGATAATCTTGATGACAATCGGTAAAACTGGATTCAGAGTAGGGCGAATTTATTTCCTTTCCTGTGAATTTTCGTGCTGATTACTTAATTTTGGTACAAGTTTATAATATATTGTAAGCGAAAATACCACAAAACACATCAATGGTATGTAAATAAAGCGTGTACCAAAATTGAATTCTCCGTGCCCTCGTTCCACTAGGCAATGGGAGTTTGTGTGCACGAATAGACACCGGTTCGCCTTTAGTGGACCCACAAATACCCGTAAGAGTTGAACTAAAGTTCCTCTTACTCAGGCAAAAGAATGAAGCGGGAATAAAATGGGTGAAATGACTATAATTGTTTTAATAGAGCGTATGGATAATAATTGATCTGTATTGTGTATTTAATGCTGATAAGAAGGGAAGAATCGATTCGTCTTTGGCTCCAATCTGAGGGAGTACAGGGGACGCGGAAGTTTAAGAGATTTTAATTGTGAAGGAATTCTGTAAATCAGGCATTCGACTGTTCCCTGCTGCTTCTTCCTCTTCTTTCCCTTTCCGCTTCTTTATCGATGTGAAGAGATGTCTTTTCTCAGTGCTCCCGCCTGGAAACCTTGCTAGTGCTTTTTGGAGACTTCGTGATGTCTCACGGGAGAAGGGACTGGAAAGGCGGCTTTAAATTAATAAAAAAGCAATTATCGAAAAGTCAACCAAGTGGTTTTATTCATTATTATTCAGTCTCAGGATCCAAAGATCTTTATTATCTGTCGTGGGAGAAGCCTTGAGTGCCATAAGAACTATGGAATCTGGTGGTTTTTAAAACTGTGCTCACTTACACCGAGAGGTACGCTTTGTATATAAATCTTACTATTATCTTCAACCTGTCACTATTACCATCGAAAATGAATACATTGTTATTACTAGTTCGCTGCGGTTGAGATTTAAAGTCTTCTAAAGCGATTGCTTCGAATTTGCGTAACTACATACATCGATACTGCTGTAACACAGTTGCCAAACACACCATAACCAAAGCTGATGGAAACTTGAAACACTGATGACAACTAACACAAGATTGATGAACACTTAGGTGACAACTCATCCCGGGCTTCGATGCCTCACCGGGTTTATTTGAACTCATCGGTCGGTTGACACATCCGTTAGGTGTCTTAGATCTTAGCAATTTTACGTTTTTTAATTACTCTTCCTAGCCTCTCATTAGTTCAATGACTTACACGAGGGTACAAAATCTCTCTCATTGACGTTTTATTTCGCGCTTGTATCATGTTATGAATACAGTTACCTGAAGCTGGGGTGCGAGTTCAAGATTAAGAGGCTCTGAACCAATTGGATATAGCGAATCTTCCCGTGGCCTTCACTAGAAAGACAGAAAGAAAAACCGTAACTTATTTAATTCTACTGTTGAGTCAAAGCAATTCTATTTCTCTCGGCAGGTGGCGAGGTCGTTACGCAGTAACTTCCCGTTGGCAAAATAAATTTCCGATTGCGTAGTAGAACGAGGAACCTGTGCATATCTATGCTTCAACAGAGAGCTCTTTTTTATCTTGAAATATACATACAAATTCATAAAAAATATAAGACCATGAAGCTATATAATATATCAATCACTGTTTTAATTATGGAATTGAATCATGGACTATAACACATAATATGTAAATTCAATTTTATAGCATTTCTTGTGGAAAAGTAAAGGTTGCATGCGATTAGATAAGAGTATAAATCAAAATAAAAGATAGTTTAAATAAATAGAAATGAACTTAATCGACCAACTATAGCATGACCACAAAAGTGGCGAAAAGACACTCTGTACCGAGGTATAATCCATACAGCGACGAAGAACAAGAAGAAATGCATTGCTTGCCATTTACCTTGGGTGTGGGCTTTAACGGTAAAATCTGTTTGAATGTGAGTGTCCACTTTCAGCTTTTTAAATACTCACTTGCAGTTGATTCGGCTCCACTCTTACCTCACATTTCTTGTTCTCAGCTCTAAACAGTTTATTGTTTTAAGACTATGTTTCTGATTCAGTCGTTGTTTCCTATAAGATCTAACTTATGATTCAGCAACAAATTTATCATTTCTGCTAGCCCTCTCACAGCTCAAGAAATCAAAGTACTCTGCCTAACGACAAACTGGTCTTTTATAAGACAGTATAATCCCTGGAGAGATCCCAAAGCCTTCGAAATAAAGCGCGTTCCGAGGAAAGTTGAGAAACACGAACTGCGATGATTGGCTGGTTAGTGGCGCTACCAGACGAGTTCCAAACTTTCTCGACGTAATCGCTATTGAAAACTCCCGGTTCTTCAAAGTAAAATGATGCTGTAGAAAGTGTCCGTCCGTTAACAAGTACTTTCATAGACCTATTTTGAATAAATTGTTTCAAAGGGCACTTTATCGAATAATAAAAACTTTAATCAATATTTTCTGTCTTTCTTTCTTTCTTCCTTCCTTTCTTTTATTTTTTTAGTTGCGAAGGTCTTGAATCCCCTTAAACCCTCCCTGGATGCGCTATTGCTAATCACTACTATTTCCCAACCATTTTCATTTTTATACACTAGGGTAAATTTTTAATGGATTTAATCGTTCTACATTATGGTGTATACTGAAATACACAAGATATTTCAACTTTTAATACGGGTATAAAAAGTATTTATGTTGAAAATAAAATTCAATTGAAAAAGGATTAGAACCACAAATAAACAAATGCCTCCTTTTAGTGTGGAGCGCGTTATATTCAAATTTAGGAACTAATTCTGATATTATAAATAGGTCACTGGATACAACAAATACTGTATATGGTCACACTTATAGAACAATTTCAAAAATATGCGCATAACGCTATATTTTGGCTAAATAAATGGGCTAAATACTAGTCTTTAATACCTATATAAAAAGAACAAAAGCGCCAATTTTAAAGAAATCGGAAAAACATAATAGAATGATGATTCAAGGAATACGTTTTGAACACTTAATTATCTAAATTGTTTTGTGCAGAGGAAATTTCAGCAATTTTTACGAATATAATTATACGTATATATTACATATAGTATCCAAAATAACACATTTTATGAAAGTGTGCAAATTACAAGTATTTTACATGAATCTGGAATGTAAACAATGAAGAAAAAAGTAATAGCGGAAAATATAAAAACAAGAATAAATACCGAGAAATATTGCTGAATGACTAATACAAAAATAATGGAAGATATAAAGAAGAAAAATGCAAATAAAAGCATAAAGGGAATATAGAAACAGGAAGAAAGAATGACAAGAGATTGAGTGCCACAAGTCTAAAAAAGAAACCCATGAGAAGAACAAAGATGATATAGATGAAATCAATGAGATTACATAAACCTGTAATCTTAAATCTTGAAGTAAAAGGTTACAAGAAATCGTTATAGACCAATTTCTGTTTTATCAGAATTACATCATTGTTTTATTTTTTTCAGTTCTATTAGTTCAAGATGAAGGGAATAATAGACAAAAATCTCAAAATACGTGTAAAAATGTTATTTCTTCCTAATCTGTATGAAACTCGAATGAGGGTCGAACATGATTTCCTCTCGAAGTACTCTCCTATTATTTAGATATCGCTAAAAACTTTTTGCACCGTAAAAAATGTTAAGTTCTTCTAATTTCACATAGCAGCAATTAGAATTATTTTAAAGATAAAATAGGAACAACAGATATTTGATCCGTTTTGATATTATTATAGTCTGGAAATAAAGCAAAACTATGTAGTTAGCTTTTTCTATTGTCCTCTGATATTTGATTGAGATACAGCAAGTCTCTTAACTGAAGTGAGTTTCTTCTTAAAAGCTTTGAAATAGCCTGTGCCTGGTATATTTGTTTACAGCTTACGCAAAATCATTTTTATATGTATAAGATTGGCAAATTCTGTATAAAAATTTAGCTGTAAATTATGATTACTTTCATGAAGATTAAATTTAATTTATAAGCTTGCTCTTAATTCGTTATCAATGTATATATTAAACCTCAATTGGGCAAATCTTCTCTGCAGCCGTTAGCATGCATTTTTAATGAAATCTTAAAACTCTGTAGCGTTCTAAGAAATCGGGTGATCGGTAAGCCACAATGGTTTTGTCGGAACTATTTTTTTGCAATGAAAAATAAAATTATGCTAGATGGAATATCATTCCAATCTTTTCAATAAAATACAGCGCATAAATATTTGATAAAATGAATTTCCATATACTTCTACATCTGAAAGTTGAACATCCTCGAATTAAAAAAAAAAAAATGTCCGTCATGCAGGAACTGCTTAAACTAAGGGAATTTCTCATCAAGTTGAATAACTTTAAAAAGAATATAAAATCCAAATTGGGCCTTATTAATTATTGAAATGAAATAAGATATGTCATTACTGTGTGGTATTAGGGGAATAAATTTATATTTCTTAAGTATTACAAAAGAGAAACCACATTTTCGAATTATTATTATTATTATTATTATTATTATTATTATTATTGAGCTTAAACCACAAAAAGTAATTATATACCATCAAGTAAATGAAATAAATCACTACTGATAGACAAAGTAATACTGTTTGAGTATTTTTAAACATATTTAAATGTGAACATATTTATGAACAAAATCCTTGATATCATCTTTACATTCACTAAAATAGAGAGAAATAACAGAAAGTTTCGATTTATCTTGTATATTTAAGAAGATGTTCATACATTTCAACAAGAAATGTTAGTATTTAAAAACAATTACAATGTACTAAGCAAATATGCAAACTCAACAGTAAACAACCAAACGTTTTATCGATTTTCAGTGGTTTTGAAATTTATTTAAATGTTATTGTAGTAAAAGCATGTAATGCAAACATTTGCTGAACGCTATTATAGATCGCTGTTACATACAAATATAATTCTCACGCACATATTAGTTTAACATTTCACATTTGCTACCTTCACAAAAAAGCTTTTGTTATATATAAAACCTATGCATAGTTTAAATACTGTTTATATGCCGAGTTAATTTTTTTTTTTTTTTTTTTTTTGAAACAATAGAGAGAAAATTAAGCGCTAGAGTACATTTAAATTTCAGTTTTCATGTATACCCCTAACTTCTAATGATCCGATTTCCCTAATTTTCAGAAACTGTTTCTCTTCTTTCATTTAAAAGGTATATACGGAGTTTTGTTGCGAAAAAGTAAATATTAACGCCGCTAGAACCATTTTTAATTTTTAGATTTCCGGCCCTCTCAATAATTTGATTTCACCGATTTTCATAAATTATTTTTCCTATTTTATTTTAATTGCATATATCTTCCTTCCTTTTAAACAATTTAAATTTACGGCTGTTAGAGCGATTTTTAAATTTCGCGTTTAACCCCACTCTTTAAATTTCGTTTTCTATGTATGCTTCCACTCCTAATGGCCCGATTTCCCTGATTTTCATAAACTATTTTTATTAATTTATTTTAATGACGTATTAAGTTTCATTGAGAAAAAACAATTACTATCGCTAGAGCAATTTTTAAATTTTCTTTTAAATGTTCGCATTACGTTAACCCATAGCCCCAATGTTTCAATTTTGCTGATTAACGAACTCGACGAATCGTTTGTTAATATATGGTTATATGCAGAGTTTCGTTGAGAAAAAACAAAAATTGCGACCACTAGAGCGTTAACAGATATATGTATATTTGTTATTGTCGGTGTCTAGTACGTAGAATCAGTGGAGATTTGATTTTTCAATTTTTTTTTTTTGGGGGGGGGGGTTACAATCGCAATAGGTATATTCCTTCGGAATTCACTAAAAGGAGAAATGTACCTTACAATATATTTACAAACTGAATATAATGGTGAGTGATGAAATTATTTACAGTATTTTCTTCCTGCATGCAGTCGATAAGTTCAGTGGGTATAAAACAGCTGCAGTCCATAAGTACGAAAACAACAGGACAAATACTAGGAAAGGTTTGTAGTAGCGTGAACACACCAATTTGTTATAAAAGAATGTTGTGATATATGGTTCCACATGCATATGACATACCGCTAGGCTCGGTTTTACCACGCAATAATTCCAAGACTTGTTCGCTTATTATTCTTTTGCATTTTGTTTCTTCTTTTAGATTTGTAACCGTTAGTAAAGAAGTGGGCAACTAATATTTCTCTAACTTCCCTAGGCGATGTGCTTATAAAATATTATTGAAATGATTTAGCCACATTTGTAATGCACGGAGAATTGAAAAGAAGCTCAATTTCACACTCGGATAGGAATTTTAAAATATCTTTCAGAATACATTATTTCATAAAAGTTCCATGTTACATATTCTACTTTGCTCGCTGGCAGAATTGGCAATCTTTCATTGCCGCATCAGAAAACACTTTTACAACTATTTAAAAAGACCCTTATTGATCTACTTGTTTCATTTTGATACTTAATAATACCTTTAATTAAAAAAAAATCTTTAGCCATAAATAAAAAAATAAAAAATTCAAAGATAATGGTAAAAATCTTTTTCAAGCTAAATACATTAATTTATCATAACGATAACGAACGTTTAATAGAACTAATTTGGGTGCAAAACCAAAAATACGATTAACAAAACCTCTCTTGATTATACGCAGCACATTTCGGTTTTAGTCAAGGAACAAAATCAGCTATATATCATTCCATATTGTCCAACAGTGTAGTTGGGCAAAATTATAAAGTACATCTCTTAAATAATTTTGCATTTAGTAAAGAATTCCAGCCTTTTTTTTCGTATATTGAGTAATTTACAGTTTTTTTCTTTCCAAAATTGACGGTAAGGTAATCCTGGACTAATTTAGTTTTGTAATGTTTGCATTATTACTAAAGGAATTATGTTCAAATTACTGAAATTCTGTATTAAATGTTGCATACATCATTATAAATGCGAATATGAAATTCAGATTCGGTCATTTCAGGGTGGTTGTGTAAATTATCAGACGACAATACTTTCAAATAGGTCATTTTAATGACAAAAATCTCAACATTGATTTTGTTACATATTTTCAAAATCGATTTCCAATGTTAATCAATGATTTTACTATTCCATTTAACGGCAAGTACAATTAACCGATTGACACTACTAGTAGTATTCGTTTGTTTAAAACAGACACTAAACCTTTTCTGAAATTAAAACGCGTTAATGGTGGCTAATCATAATTAACAAGATAGGCTAGGACTAAACTTTGGTCCCGTTAAGAGCGTAAAATCAAACACATATTTGTGGATACACCATTACTCTTTTGGAATTATTTAATAGTAACATACAATTAATCGATATGTTTTCTACAGTTCACCGCACGTGTTGTCACGTTTGTTCCTGAACTTGTTAATAACAAACGTCAGAGCCCATGATTACATATTACAGTCAGATAATTATGCAACAATTAATAGATCCTATTTTCTTTCCTTCCCATAAAAGTGAGAGAAAAACAGAAGTAAGGGTTTCATTAGCATGCTTGCTTGTTACTAATCACCAATTCAGCAAGGCTTATATGATGTTAGATTAATATTTCTCTATTATATCAAGCCGCAAACTGATAATAGTCCGCAATAAAAACACCATTCCCCAGGTGAGATTCGAACTCACAACCCCGGCATTGCCCAAATACTGATCTATAAGTACCGTGCGCTAACCAGTTGCGCCACTGGGGAAGACAGTCACGAGGTGCAATTTTCCTATTACTTCAAGCATTAGTGCAATATTCCCTTTCAAAACCATCATTAACATACCTCTGAAACAGTATGAAACTTTATACGGAGGTTTAAAGGCATAATTTCCGACTTCAATCTGAAAGCCGATGTGCTAAACAATATAACACTCCTTGCGTTCCAAAATATTGTAAAGAAATGTCAAAAATTCAAAAGTATGGTATGTAAACTAGTACCATAATGAATTCTATATATGGCACAGATATACTACTAATTTTATAACATAATATAAAAATTGAACGTATTCCAAAAGCACATAATTGTGCTAATAATCTTTAATTTTACTCATATCAAGTGTGTATCTTTGTGCTTTTGGCCCAGTGTGAAAAAATATCCTCTCTTGATCGCACTGCATCTTGCATAGTGCCAAATCCGTGATATTGTGAAAGGTTTTACCTGATATCTAACTCCCCTTCTATATTTACTGAGCTGTTGCAGAAATTACAGAATAACATTACAACACTCAGCTGTCAGATGTTGTACCTTTGACTTTCTACTCTCAATTGGCTTGGTTAATGGCTACTGGGGCTCTACAAAAACATCACTGCAGGTGGCTACTTGAACTCTGCCTATGATAATCTCTTTTTAAAGATTGTGGTTTCATTCCCTTCAGTTGCACATGCGTAGTAAATGCTGGTGTCAATGTCGTGCACACTTAATAAAGCAGGTCATCATTTATCCTTGCATGCAGGTTGCATTTGTTTCTATATCATACCTTGGAAAGAGGGAGTATTGATTAGCCCTTATGTTGACTAAAACTAATAATTAAAGTCAGTAAGCGATCTCTCCCACATTAAGGTTAGTTTGCTTTCAATGCTAAAAATGTATTCTTTAACTTGACTTAAGACAAGGACGGCCCTGTGCAGATGCAATTTTTACAATGAAAGAAATAATAAAAGAAAGAGAATTTAACTGAGAAATATATTTTGCATTTATAAACTACAATAAAAGTTTCAACAATGACCATAGCACCCAAAGGGCAACAAAGGATTGAATTTAAAAGGAAAATTAAGAACACAGGTGCCCACTCATAAAAGGATTTGAAAAGGTTGACCTATTAATACATTTGTACTATATAAGCAGATAAGCATGAAACTGTAATGTTATCTTAAATATTTATTTTTACAGTGAAAGTCTGTTGAATTCTCTTTAATTCTGACGATTATTTTTATACTAACAACAAAAATGAGCTGTATATAGTAGAGATCGCCCCCCACGGCTGGCAGGGATGTATTCGATGAGCGTTTAACAGGCAAGATTATGAACTTATGAGTTAGTTTTCAGCAAGATACAAAGGTTACCACTAAATGCGTTTTGACAGCGTGTGTGTTAGCTGTTGCAGAGCAGGTATCCATGTTTACTGAGAAAGATACTTGTCAAGTTCCAACCAGATTTGAACAAGATTTTGGACTCTGGGACAAATTTAAAGAAATTGTGTAGAAAATAATTCTGAAAACCGCGACCATTTCTCAACAGTAACTGCTAAAAGGTTTGTGTGTGTGTGTGTGTGTTCTTTTTAACAGAACTCAGAAGTATGTAGATTTTGGGGAGTTTTAGCCTCTTTTCTGCTAAAGTAGGTAAATTTAAGTAATTTTTCATAAAGTGCTGATTAAACATATACAATTACATAATCGACCATAAATGCCTGTAGTCCACAATTGGAACTTCTTTGCCGCAAACGAAAAGACCATACGAGTATTCCATTCTTGTATGACTCTTGCTATATCTGTGAGCAGATTAACGTTTAAAGATAAAACCAACATTTCTCATTGGGTTTAACCAAACCTAAACATTTTTCTGATATCAAAAGAATGTTTAAGTTTGCTATCAAACTATTTTAAGCATAGCATTTCTATACTGAAAAGAAGTTACGATAGTGTTTTGGTTTATATAAAACGTGAGTTGCATTTTACCACAGCCATTGCCAGCGCTAAAGCTGCCATGCGCTCGCCCTACAGAAATTGTCTTCAAAATGTTTTCTTGTTCTTTTTATAAACTAATAATATTTTGCATCTATATCTTCAATTCTTATATCACAATGCTACGGTTCTATTGCTGATATTAGCTAGAGATGATGAATGTGTTTTCTGTAATTAAAACATTGCAGGAGTAATCTCAATGGCAGATCGGGTTGGTTCAGACGGTAATGTTCTTCGATCCTGGTGGTGTAGTGGTTACCATACTTGCTTCCTAAACCCAAGTTCGCGGGTTCAATCCCGGCCAGGATCGGTGGATTTTTTTCGGGCGTAAAAATCTTAAGTTTGGCTTTCTTCGGAAGGGAAGTAAAGCCGTGGGTCCCGTGCCATACATTTACGGCACGAAAAAAAACTTCAGGCCTCTGAACAAAATTTATCGACCGTTTCACGCACTGAATTGAATGGGACGCTGATGACCTGAGATGTTAAATAAACCAAATCAAAAAAGGTAATGCTTGGAACTGGAATTCGGGAGGTCTCGGGTTCAAATAGCTATAGGCCGGCCATTCTGACCTTGGGTTTTTCGTGGTTTACCCTGGTCACTTAGGCGAATACTGGGATGGATGTTTACTTTCCACTAATTCTGCTCTCCCATTTCATATCATTTCATCCTGTTGGTTCTGTTACAGGGTCGAAAGCGTCAGGGTGCGAAGTGACGGAGGCTTACGCTTTGGAAAGGTTTCTGACCTGAAGTCGTAAGGGAACGGCCCTTTTTAGGAGCTCAAACTTTTTGGACTACTGAGGGCGTTCTATCTAAAAATAATGTTAGGGACCCCATCTTGACTTGCTGCTCATGGATCCTAACATCCCGGTATAGCTCTCCACCCCGCTCCCCCTTCCTTTCAGAGGTGCCACCACTGAGGGGGTAGGCACGAATAGCCCCAGCCCTTGAGTAAGCTGAAGTACCAAAATACCATCCTCTGTCCCTAACAATTCAATCAATTCTTAACCAAGTTCAAAAGTTTACATTAAATATTCTTTGGTCAGGTTTCGTATGAATGATAATTGAAAATATGATTTTATCTATACAACTACAAAGTTATGCTTAAGTATTAGAATGTTTTGAAAGCAATTGTTACAGTAGCAAAAAACAACTTAGATGTTCAGATGTTTAAGCATAGCATTGATCATAAAATAAAAAGCAAATAAATTATTGCTGTATTTTCAAAAAAGTTCGCAGTTTTTATTTAAAATATCACACCTGAGTGCTGGAAACTCTACAGTAAAATTACACCAAGGTAAGCGAAACTCTATTTTACAATTTTAATTGAAAAATGCATGGAAAATTTAATATATGCCATAACACCAAGATGCTCAAACAAAACTGCAATCAGTTTGTTTTTCTAATGCACTTGATGGCTGAAACATAGACATTCGTGATTTATTGATTTTTAATATATTTTAAAACTCAAAAGTATTCTCATTAAAAGTTTATTAAACGTATCTTTATACTTAGTTAATGCCTCCAAGTCTCCCAGAGAGCATGGAGCCTCTAACTCATTGTTCTAAATCTTCGTGAAACAGCAAATTATCCACCATGCTCCCAGGAAGCGCACCACAAAGATTAACGAGGGCACCAACTCCAGGAACGACTGTTCTCTACTGACGAGATTCCAGGAACTTGGAAAGGATTAGAAGTACAGGAGGAAAAAGTAATACAGTGAAAAGTGAGTCTATGTGCAAACTGGTCGTAAATCATAAGAAAACAGCTGTTGCACCAGCTGAAAAGCTAAGTGAGTTGGTGGATTACTGTAATGACTGAGCCGTAAATTCTGGGAGTAATGGAAGAGAAACTTAGGGGGTTGTTGCTGACACGGGGATTTTCTCCCCAAAACGAACGTTAAATGTGTGAAGTCTGTTATTTCACCTACCCCTATCTGTGTCAATAGATGACATAAAAATTATTCTTACACACAATTTTATCTGAAGTTAAGATATTTTAATGTGTGCATTTGTAAATTGATTGTTTCATATTTTAGACGCTATATATTTAGTACTCTATAAATAATGTAATACATTTAAGCTAAACACCTAAGTAAAATTCCAGAAGGTTTCAATGTATTTTTGGCAGTTGAACTATACTAAGTTTTACTGACATTAAAATTGAAAATGTTACTGTCGTTTAAATATATGTCTACAAACCTATACTAATGGGAAACAGAGGTCAAGACAATAGTTTCATCACAAACCCATGCCCGTGATCACATGGTTTAGATGTCAGAAGCCCACGTTCCCATTAGCTGAAGTCAATGATAGAACCTTCGAAAGTTGGAATGGAATCATTTGCAATTGTAAAACGTGTCAAGCAGTAACGTGCGTTGAACCTACTGCGTGTGGATAGGTTCCTCAAAGATTAGGAGTACACATGATTTTAATCGCTTATGAATTTGGTTGTCCTGTTACGCACAAAAGTTCATGAATTCTGCTCAATGATTTGGATGACATGCTAACAGATCTTCCAGGATCTCTGCCATTATCTCCAACTTCCGCGCAAACAATGAACGTTAACTTTCTTAGTGACCTTGAGGGCGAAATACATTCTAAATGCCTCTAAGTGAATATTAACAGAACACTTTATACCTCAGAAGACTTTATATGCCAGAAGCACCTAAATGGCAGCAACCTAACAAATAATTATGCCTGTTGTTGCATCAGGTCACCCAGTTATGTATCTGGCGGCGGGAGACTTCATCGGTCGATAAGTCGTCGCTGGAGGTCAACGGGTCTATGCGAATTGGGAAGGATGGGCGGGATTTGCTGAACTGCTACGTTGGTCTCGAGTGAACAGTGAAAGAAACATGCGTTTAGTCTTAGGATAAATCTGCTAGGAATACTAAATGACAAATATTAGAGTAAATTATTGTATTCCGGGAATGTTTCGTTGTTTTTTATTTTGATTGATTTATTTATGGACGCTCTTTAACATTTCAGGTCATCAGCGTCCCATTCAACTCGGGGCGTAAAACGGCCGACAAATTTTGCTCAGAGACCTCTATTTCAGGCTTGAGGTTCTTTTTCATGCCCTAAATGTACGACACGGGACCCACGGCTTTACTTCCCTTCCGAAGGTAGCCATACTTAGGATTTTTACGCCCGAAAAAATCTGGCCGGGTTTGAACCCGCGATCTTGGGTTTAGGAGGCAAGTGTGGTAACCACTATACCACCAGGACCGACGTGTTTAATTGTGTTTCGTATTTCTGTACCATGTCCGCTCGAGTTGTCAGATTATTTCAAGTGAAATGAATGAATCCAGGTGATCGAGCTTTAAGTCGTAACTCTTTGGAGAATTATAGGAAACATCCGCCAATAAATGATATTTCTCAAAAAAAAGTTTAAAAAAGATAATGGGTAGTTTCATAAACATATGATAGAAATTGTAAACTAAAGAAAAATAGATACATGACATGAGTGAAAATATATCTTATTAAGTGCATTGAAATTGTTAGACTGTTACCCTAGTGTTCATTTCACCGACTTGTAGTGACCAGCACGTTCGCCCCGTTCGCCCCATCTGGCCAAGAGCGTTGACTTAGGCGCCGCCGAGTCATTCATCAGATAATCGGATGATCAGATTGATCAGATACTTTTTCAGGATAACCTGGATACATTAACTACTTCAATAGCGCCATTAATACCTAAATTTCAGGTTTTCGGATGCAGTTTAGCGTGAAATATTGCACTATATATAGAACGTTATCGTGCAAACATTCTATATAATTGAGTTCGTTTTTGAACCAAATTCTATTTTAATTCGCTCATATTTTATATAATTAAATATTAACAATGCAAATTAATTGCTTTCAAGATAACTACAAAATGAGCTGTATAGACCGCTTGTGCGGCATTTGATCCCACGTTAATAGAGACATATTCGTTGAATGTTATCAACCAAGATCAGACCAATTACAGTGCGAGAAGGTTCGCTGATGGCGAAGAGTAGATTGCAGAGTGCGGTGAGGTTCAGATTTTGCTTTCCGTTACACAGTACTGCAGAGATTGAACATTATTTTATACCAGTGTTAAATAAAACAATTATTTGCCCATTACATTGTGAAATTTAATATGCTATTTTTAAAATAGGAAACAAATTATATTTATGTGATTTTATTTCATATATGTTGAGAAAGCTGGAGTAGGAATTAAGTGCTGGGGGAGGATGGCGTAGGCGTATGTTGGACTGCTGGTGGTGGTGGTCTGGATGTTCCGGCCGGGCTGCTCACTGATGACGTCTGCTCCAATTCTGTTGAATTTGGTCTCAGGGTCCACTGGAGTGTTTCGCGGATCAGTATAGATCCACGGGAACGAGAAATGTGTTGCCCAAAAGATACACCAGGTTGACTTGTTTAAAATACTTTATTCACATGTAAAAATATTGGGGCTACTTCCTGACTGTTCGCCACTGACTTCGCTACTCTCTTAGACTGGCTTTACAAAAGACTTAAACTAATTGCTTTCGTGTGACTTAGGCTGCCGGCTTCCGTATATCTCTGGAGTGAATCCTCTCGTGTCTCGCCTGAATGAATGTCTGAATGTCTGAATCTACGAATGTGTGTATGTGCGAATGAATGTGAATGTCTTATATCTCGCCTGAATGTATCTCCCTCTCATATCTCTACTGAATGTCTGAATGTGCGAATGTCCCTCTGACTTCTGTACTCCAGTTTTTCTAACACATCGCCACGCCTCTTGCTAAATTAAATTCCCTCCTATATTATCCTATTTCCATGTTGTATGCTCATCATTGGCTATCCAAAAAAATTATTTATTTGTATCTAAGTTCTCCTGATTCGTTAACTTTTATCCGATGACCATTGGCTAGAATTTATTCTTTCCCCCCTGATCTAATGTCTTCCCACGAACTTGAAATTTCCAAGAACAGCCTGTCATAAATTTCGGCTCGTTCCTTACATGCTGATTTCTATTGAAAATCTTTTGCCTCCCTTAGTTTATAGATTTCCAAATGTTCTCAGAGATAACGCACGTGTTGATGGGCTCTTTTCGGCTTTCCTGTAATAAAACATTTTCGTCTCCGTTCTGACATTCGTATTTTTTCTTAAATTATTGCTACGTCTGATTTTGTTCAAATACTGTCCCGTTACGGCCACATGTTTCTCTTATTATGAACTCCTAAGTATTTCCTGGGCAGAAGGTTCGTGACCTAACAAAAGATAGTTTACCCTTTCCTCAGCCTTGTCTAAGGAGTGGTCAGTGGACGAGTCGTCAGGTATACATCTCTGTCTCTTTCTCATATCTTTTGCCACAAAATGTATATAAAACCCTTTTGTAAGCTACAATCACCTGTCAAATGACCTACATATAAGTACAAGTTACAAATTATTTCAATTTCTGTCATAGCTATCTCTAAATATTTCCTTATACATATATATTACAATTACCCTTATCAAATCTAATGCCTTTATAAATATAACTCTGCAGCCTTTAGTTATTAAATTAATAAAGGCAGCCTTATTTCCGGCTTCAAAGCTGACATTGAAAATTGCCTGTGATTGGAAGCTAGTACCACTTATGTCACATACTCAAAGTTTGCGTCATTGCTTAATACTGTTTGGCCCGCTTTCAGGAAGGCAATATAAAAATAGTTTTGTTTATTGATAAATTACTAGGCATATTTTAATGTGCAGCAGTAGAACTTGAAATAACATAGTAAAAAAATTGATAACGGGTATTTTAACTACATTGGAAAGTGCATTATCTGTGTTTCACATACACTAAGCTCTAAGGGCATGTCCTTTTGAGTTGGGTAACATTGTAAGAGTGTAATCGTCCCTAGAGTTAATGGCTGTGCCACCATTCATAATTAAAACTATTTTCAAAGAGCTATCTCTTTAATGAGATCCGAAATGTGTTGCTATTTAGATCTTTTTTTTTTTTTTTTTTTGTTTCTTTAACAGTTTTTAGAGGCCTATTGAGAAAGGTGGGATTCTCTTGTTTTTATTTAGATATTTTTATATAACAAAAAATATCTAGCAAATAAATATTTTAACCTTTTTTGCACTTTTTTGTATTTAAGGTTATTTTCTTTACTCTTGAATTGAGCACTCTTTTATTACATTTATTATAAAAATGTTGCTCTCTTTATTCTGCTCAGATTTTATTATTAATGAGTTCCTTATTATTTGTAATTGCCCCAAAACTTTCCTTCTTGAGCCTCCAGCAGCATGTAGGAATTTATATGCGGAAATTATTCCAGTCTCTTCAGAGAGGCACTTTGAAGTCCTTAGAAGACCTCTAGGATCAACTACATTACCCAGACAAATTGCTGCCTAGAGAGACTGCAATTAAGTGCCTACCCGTATCTCCATCTTGTGGCTAATGTTGCTTTAACAATTAGAGAGTCTTAGAAGAGAACACTAGCTTCATTGTGGTGTTGCTGTGTGCATTCTAACCAAGCAGGTCAGGTGTTAATTAACAAACAGAACCTGATGCTGGCTAACCGTTCCATCATTCGTTTATTCTGGCATACTCCTGTCCCGCTAACATTTACTATGTACGTGCCGGAAAAGACAAGTGTATCAAAATCAACTAAAATGATCTTTATAGTACTAAAACCTGTAAATTGTAGAAGGGTGTATTTGTATGCAATAATAAAAATATTCAAATACGTATCAATTATTACAGATAGTTTTATCACTGTAATTAATTTATTCAGATATTTACTCAGATCCAAGATTAATCTTTTTGAATACCTGCATATATATATATATATATATATATATATATATATATATATATATATCAGAGTTAAAATAAAAAATTAATACAATGAGATGGAAACAACAGAAGGTCCATATAAACTCCTCTTCTTAATTCAAGTAAAAGACGCAATGTTTACACAACGGAAAAAGCTAAATAGAACTAAGCAGTTAAATATCATCATTATATAAAGACATAAAAATATGCAATTTTATCAGGTAAACCCCAAAATGTCCATAATAAAGTTACATAAAGACATTATAAACAAGAATATTTATTTAAATGGGAATCGTCACATAAAATACTTTTCATTTCATTAAAACGTGTACTAATTTATCACGATAAGTTAAAAGTAGGTTTTCCTAATGTGTTGTTTAAGTGAACGGTTAAGGTGAGTCAAGATAAAATACACTATTTTGTTTCGGCAGCATTGTTAATATTTCCACATACTCGCCAAAGTTATTCAAGAATTTGTCATAGGTTAAAATAAGTTTTTCCGTTCCCTAATGATAGAAACTGGAGTTCTCTTCACTGGAGTATAGTCTACCTTGGTACTCCGATCTTTGTCCTTAATGGTTTTTCCACACTTTGCAAATCCCCGTCTTCTGAGCTTGCCTGCTGCACAGATATCATTTCCCACCGTATGAAGACACAAATCCCCTGTAAATTGTAATGGGTTCAGCGTCTTCCAATTCAAAGAAAACGGACCAATGTGAACATTTCCTCCTGTTACTACTCGTATATTACCTTCAACATTTTGCAACTATCGCTGCAAAATTCACCTACCTGTACACCTGCGTGACACCTAACGGTGGGACTTCAAACTAGCCGATTCTAAGTTGGAGCGAACTCCGTTCGTTTGTTTCGGAGTGATAGAGAAACTTATTTCTTGACTTACCCTCGTGAAAAAATAAGAGAATTCAAATAAATAGTCATAAATATATCACCTGGCATTTGCCTTTAATTTAGAAGAAGCAAAGTAAATGATAATAAATATGCTATGTAAAAGTTTATGAAGGTCAACATACAGTGTAAAATATTGCGTTAATTTTAAATTATAACAAAAATCAATTGTTGTATTAAAATAAGAGTAGGCGGATTAACTGAAAAACGAGAAGGTACGTACTTCTAATGTTTATATTTAATTATTTTAAATGCACTCTGATGGTATTTAACATAATAATTTATAGTGTTTGCTGACTTTGACAGATGTGTTGCTTTATGTGGCCCAAGGGTAAGGGTTGAAATTTACACATTTGTTTTTTAAGTTTTGTTGTATTTCAAATATAATTTAAAATTAAAATATTACACTTTAAATAGTTCATAATATTCATGCTTTCGTGTTTATGTACACAACCAAAATGATATATTTCATGTTGTCAGCTATTTTCCATTTATTCTACCATTATTGTATGCTTAATACTAAAACTATCTTTATTCATGGGGTGGGAAATCATTATCCAGTCCTTTATACTGCTTTATGAATGTTTATTATACTCTGCAATTCAATATTAGCACGCTTAATACTCTTTGGAATCGTTGATAACTAGATCAATAATATTGTGACTATATGATGATACCTAACAAACCGAATTGCTACGTACTCACTCTCTACCATTAGTTCCAGCTCCTTCTTCCACAAGTCATCGCTATAAGCATACTAAAGTACAATAGTCATTGTAAAAGAAAGGAACATTTAATTTCGCGCTAGAATGAGGACTGTGTATGTGAAGCGAGGTCAATATAGTTGGCGTCTAGCTTAAACGTTTTGAGTAACAGCGAATAACAGTCCAAGGTGAGCGTAAAATTGATAGACAAAATTCTGCAGTGCAGATGACGCATTCAGGTACAATGGCGAGAAAGGTATTTGTCATTGTCTTCAAGTAATTAAGTACTTAGTACATAGAATATAAAATATAGACGGTTAAAATTATAAACCGTGAACTTGCGATCCACATACTTTAACTGTCATTCTTAACATATATAATGATCATTCTGACAAGGATGATAGTGTATTTAATCATTCATCAAATTAAAAGTGGTGATAAGACAGTTTGTGTACGTGCAGCTTTAATATGAGCTACAGAAAATATACGTTAGTTTATAAATTAATTGTATATAAGCAGCTGTAACTGGGGTACAAAGAGTAGGCATGAAATTATTCTATTAAATGGAAATTGGAATACAATATAGATAAAACGTGCCGTAATTTTATTTCAGTAGGAATACAACTTTCTTCTTCCTCTTTCATAATTTGGAGTGGCATTCTCCATTGTGACGCAACACATACACCACACATACGAGTACTTGACACTTGAAAATGCCGCTCTGCTTCTTAAAAAGACAACAAACTCTAAAAATTATGTTTCTGTCTAGGATAAGATTTTGTCTTTGAAGTTTATCGATACTACTAGTGCTCGTTTTACTTAATAACACATTTTAAAGCCCCGCCGATCTGTACTTTCACTTTCAACAATTTAAGAAGTAAACGGAAATAAAGTATTATGTCATCTTATCAAAAAAAATCTGGCTTGAATGACATAACCTCACAAAGCTGTGTAATGCATAATAGTATATTCATACTTCTCCTGGTGCTTCCACAAACATATTGCAGTGTTAGGGCGCTTCCTGTTCAAAGTAAATATCTGAAAGGCACGTACGAAAACTATATAAGTTAAAAATGTAATCTTTTTCCGGTCCATTCGTACCACTTCTTTCTCTATTTATATCATAACATACAATTATTCTGCATGGGCGGCGCTTTTTCTTCCAGTTGGTCCTGGAGGTCTAGTGGTAACCATACTTGCCTCGTGAATCCAAGATCGCGGGTTCAATACCGGCCAGGTTGGATGGATTTTTTCGAGCGTAAAAATTCTAAGTATTGATTCCTACGTAAGAGAAGCAAGGCCGTGGTCCCGTATCGTAGATACACGTAAAGGAAAACCTAAAGTCTGAAAGAAGAGGTCTCCGAGAAAAATTTATCTGCCGTTTCACGCCCTGTATTGAATGGGACGCTGATGACCTGATGATAATGATTATTGTTTAAGGGGCGCACAAAATTTAAGGTCATTAGCGCCAAACTCACTAAAAACTGTGCCAGAATTAAATAAATAAGTAATCTACACAAAATCTGCGTAGAAAATAAACAACAGTAGCATTTTAGGCAATAAAATAAAAACCCCATAACTAATAACAAGGGTAATAAACACAAGAACAACAAGACCGTTACTAAAAACTCCGCTGCAAGAGCTGAAAACACAACAATCTTTAATGGTCCAAAATGTAACCATAAAAAACCCAAAAAACAAATAACAAGGGTAAACTGGCCAACAAACAAATGACTGGTATTAAAACTCAGCCGCAAGAGCGAAAAATCACAGTGTCTTATAATAGCATAAAATTGTCACAATAAAACCCCTAAACAAAAAATAAGGGCAATAAGTCAACTACGTGTAAAGACTGGTGGTAAAATGTAAGCAAGAGCTGAAAACACAAGTCTTATAACGGTCTAAAAAGGTAACAATAAAACCCCAAAACAAATAACAAGGGCAATATGCCCCACAACAAATTAAACATTGGGTCTAAAACACTGCAGCAAGAGCTGAAAACGGAACAGTCCTAAAATAGCTTAAAATGCCGTCACAAATAAAATGATAAAACCTCACACCTTGCTCCAAAAACCACAAACACGAATAAAACAGAGCACTCGCTCAAGAGCAGACACATCATCAGCAAGTAACTCCTCAATAGAGGAGGGCAATGCTAGGGTAAGTCTAAAAGCTGCCGGATGTTGGCGTTCAAGTAAAATGTGACGCATTGTAAAGGGGTGGTCACAGTGAGGACAAGCTGGAGCTGGTTGAACATTAAAAAGGTGACGATGACTAAAACGGCAATGCCCAATTCTCAGACGAGGTAAAATTACTTCTTCGCGACGAACTGCGCGAGAAGAAGTCGGCCAGTTAAAAGGGGCTAATTACATTCACGGAGCTTATTAGTAGGGAGTAATTCCCACTCCTCGCACCAGCGCGAGAGAACGCCTCGCCGTAAAGAATGTTTAAAATTCCCAAAATAAAACCGTTGCTCGTACTCAGCGGGAGCTATAAGGGCGGATTTAGCTGCGACATCTGCGGCCTCATTACCTGGGAGTCCCACATGTCCAGGTACCCATAGCAGTGTCACCCTCACGCCAGCGTCAAAAAGCGTTAACACTACATCCAGGATCTTCTGTACAAGACGGTGGTGGTTGTGCAGAGCTCTACAAGTTAAAATGGCACTCAAAGAGTCGGAACAAATAACGCTGTTCCCCAGCTCCAGGCCAGAAGTAAATACATTGGCCCGATAAATGGTATAAAGCGACGCCATAAAATTAGATGTCGCAAGGTCAAGACCAAACGTAAAACTATTTCCATTAAAAACAAATACACGTCTTACTGCTGTGTCAGATTTCGAACCGTCGGTATATATATAAAATTCCGTACAGTAAAACAAGAGATGATCTCGCTAAAATGACAACGAATAATAGGAGCTGCGGTCGAAGATTTTGGACAGGACGTTAGCCCAAGATGTAGGGGGGCCTCTGCTAAGAGCCAAGGGGGAGAAGTAGTTTTCCCGGTTAAGAAAAATGCAGTCAACTCTACGTCCAACGTTCTTAACAGCTCCCGAAAACGAACCCCAGGAGGTCTAGGAGTAAAGGACCGAGCAGTATAAAATGGAGCGAGAGACACATGAAAAAACGACTCATTCGTGGGATGACGAGGTTGCGCAGCTAGTCGACAACCATACGCAGAAAGTTAAAGATCCCTACGATAAAACAAAGGAGGTTCTCCAGACTTCGCACATAAACTAGACACAGGACTGGTGGGGAATGCTCCAATGGCGACACGGATACCCCGGTGATGAATAGGGTTAAGGCGACGAAAAATGGAAGGTCGTGCAGAGCCATAAACAACACAGCCATAATCCAGTTTGGACCGATGAGAGAGCGGTAAAAACGTAAAAGAACAGTCCAGTCAGCTTCCCAAGATGTGCCACTTAAAACTCGTAAAATACAAAGAGAACGTTCACACTTGCCCCTAAGTTGTGCTATATGCGATGACCAGCATAATTTTCTATCAAAAACCAAGCAAAGGAACAGAACTTCTTCTGCAAAAGCAAGAGCGTCTGGGCCAAGATGGAGAGGTGGTGAAGGATACTCCTTACGGCGCCAGAAGTTCATGAAGACGGTCTTCTCTGCGGAGAAACGGAACCTGTGATTTACGCTCAGAGCGTAAAGGCGATCGAGACAGAATTGGAGGCGGCGTTCCAACAGACAAGTTCTCTGAGAGGAAAGAAAGTGGAAAAATCGTAAACGAACAACGACGATTGTATTCCTGGCGGTAAGCACTCACACACTGATAGAATTAATAGCAATGGCAAACATTGTGCAACTAAGAACCGAGCCCTGAGGTACACCGTTTTCTTGAATAAAATTAGATGAGAAAACTGATCCCATGTGAAAATTAAAAACCCGGTCTTTCATAAATTTCTGAATAAAAAAAGACATACGATCACGTTATGCCAATCGTGAATCGTTCGAACGACACCGCTTCTCCATCAAGTATCGTAAGCTTTCTCCAGATCAAAAAGACGGCAATCGTTTGGCACTTCCCTACAAAACTGTCCATTATATGGGTGGTTAGATATACAAGATGGTCGACTGAGGAGCGATGGCGGCGGAAACCGCACTGAGCGTTCGTTAATAAGTGGCTCGATTCTAACCACCACATAAGCCGCCCGTTAATCATGCCTTCCATCACTTTGCAGACGCAACTAATGAGGGAAATCGGATGGTAACTGGAAGGAAGGTGGGGGTTCTTTCCAGGTTTCAGTATGGGTATGAGGGTGGCCTTTCGCCAAATGCTCGGAAATGTCCCATTGCACGAAATAGAATTAGAAATCTGGAGTAAAAATGCCTTGCCTTCCGCTGACAAATGCTACAACATAGCAACATGAATGCCATCCGGCCCTGGTGAGCAGTGTCGAGAGTTCGTAAGGGCATGCTCCAATTCCCTGGTGATAAACGGGACGTTATAGCACTCCTAATGGTCGTAGGCAAAAGAGAAACCTCTCGACTCAACCTGCTCTTTTAATGTGCGAAATGAAGCATGATAATTGCCGGAGCTCGAAACAGCAGCGAAAGTGCGTCCTAAAATATTGACTATATCAAACGCAGTAGTAAGCACGCGATTTGATATTCTACCGGGTATTGACGTAAACTTAAGTTTGCCTGCAAAGCGTCGTAGCGTTTCCCAAACCACAGACGAAGGCGTTGTGCGGTTAAAAGAATAGGTAAAAGCAATCCAAGACGCCTTTTTGCTATCCTTAATAACTCGACGGCATTTGGCGCACAGTTGTTTGTAGCGAATCATGTTTTCTGAAGTAGGGTGGCGACGAAAAACTCGCAGAGCACCTCGGCGTGCGTAAAGCGTCCCGGCATTCATCGGTCCACCAAGGAACCGGAAAGCGTCTAAAGCGACAAGACGACAGGGCAGCAATGAGGACTGTTTCGAGGTGCTCGATTACGGTGTCGATGGATTGAAAATCATTCCTAGAAAACACGGCCATAGATCGAAAGAGAGGCCAGCTTGCCTTTTTAAGGAGTCATCTTGACGCGCGCTGAGTATGTGCGTGTGAAGAGAGCACGCGTATCTGACACGGAAAGTGGTCACTAGAGTATGGATCAGAGAGGACATTCCAAGTAAAATGTACAGAGAGTGAGTCAGAACAAAAGGATAAGTCCAGGTGTGAAAAGCTATGAATACTGTCAGAAATAAAAGTAGGTTGACCAGTATTGAGCAGTACGAGATGGTGGTTGTCTAGAAAGTCTGCCAACATGCTACCCCTGGCACACTTCGTGTTGGAACCCCATAGGGGATGTGCACATTAAAATCCCCCAAAAGTAGGACAGGGGGAGGTAGCTGTGAAAAAAGATAATCAGGATCAACGACTGTGACAGTAGCAGATGCAGGCAAGTAAATGTTGCAAATTGAAAAACTAAGGCCAGAGAAGTGAACTGTAGCTGCAGCAGCTAGTACAGGACTCTGGGAATGTAATGAAGTACTGTACACGTCATCTCTAATTAAAATTAAAACTCCGGGAGCGGGAGAGCCATCGCGAGAGTGAGATCAAACCTCACCGAACAGTAACCGCGTAAAGTAAAAGAATCTTGTGGGCGAAGTTTGGTCCCTTGTGTGTCTACACAAGCGGAGAGTCAGCCGAGCGTAAAAGTAACTCTAGGTAAGGTCTTCGACTACGGATTCCACGCACATTCCACGAAAGGATGGCCATTGTTAAAATTAGATAAAATAAGTTTAAAATTTAACGCCTTACTTTTCAGTCGGTCCAGGACGAATCAAACGTCCTTTCTTCAGTCGCGTGGGACTAGATGGTTTTCCAGGAGCAGGCAGAGCCTGTTCCATCACCTCCTCAGAGGGAGGGCTCTCCCGCTGAGAAGCATCCACCGATTCCAACACCTGGAATCGGTTGGATGTGGAAATAAGCGGTGACGGCGACGCCTAGCGGGTTTGCTCCCATCATGGGAGCGGGATCTCCGAGGAGGAGAAGGGCTCTTCATCTTTTCACCTCGAGTGGACGATTTCAAGAAGTCAATCTTTGTGTAGCTGGTCTAAATTTAATATCCGGAGCATTAAAAGCTATTGGTTTGGCTTCTGATTAGAGCGCTTCAGAGGACTGTGTGTATTAGGGACCCGCGTAAAAACAAGTTCGCAGATCTGCGTACAGCTATCGCATTTCTTGATCGACAAAGAAGCTGCTGCGCTGTAAGTGCCGATCTTAGGCACGACGGGCTTGCGAGATTGAAAACCCTGCCGGGCCTCAGTAAAGAAGAGGTTTTCCTTTACTCCGATCTCCTGAATACAGCACTCCTCTCTAAAACGAGGACATAAGCGGGATGTAGCTGGATGATCTCCGCGGCAGTTGATGCAGACTGGAGCGGACGAACATGCTCCTTCGTGACTATCTTAACCGCAGGTTGCACAGATGGAATTGGCACTCTTATAGGAAACGCATGTGTGGCCAAAGCGCTGGCACTGAAAACAACGCAACGGGCTGGGTATATACGGGCGCACCTCAATGACCTCTTAGCCCGCTTTTATCCTCTGCGGCAATTAGACCCTGTTAAAATGTGAGGAAAGAGTTCGGGTAGGCTGCAATTCACCCCCTTTCATCGCCTGCACTCGATACACTGAAGTAACCCCTTGGTTTTCCAAACAGTTTTGGATATCCGGGTCAGACATTTCGTCCAGTACATTTGTGGGAAAAACTCCTCGCGACGAATTTAGTGTGCGATGTTGCTCAACACGGATGGGATAACCGTGGAGAATCGTCGCCTTGAGCAATGAGTTACTCTGGGACATTCCAACTGTCTCCACCAAAAGTGATCCATTTCAAAGTCGGGTGCAGGATTTCACGGATCCAGCTATGGTGTCAATGCCCTTTGAATTATAAACGGGTTTACTCGGGTAAACGACTGGCAGTCTTCTGTTCGACTAATGAGTAAGTAACAAGGAAAAGGCTTCTCGGTTACTTCTTTTATGTCCACTCTTTTTCTTTTAATTTGTGTGAAGTTATTTTCGTTCACCATAGCGATTTTATCCTCCACCATGCAACTGTCTCCGGTGGCAGGTTGGTTCCTGGGCGCTACCCCGGCCCAGTGACCTGCCCTGGCCTAGACAAAATCACCTCAGGGTCACACCTTCTTGTGGGTTGACAAAGGAACCCACAGGAAGTCAACAGCTCATGCAATGGCCCTTCCCCGGGCCTGACCTTTACCAGGGGATACGCTCCTGTCCTACATGATCACCCAGTGCTGGGAGTTACGCCATTACCCAGTCACTTTTTACCGTGTCAAACACGGGGGCTTCCATCAGACAAAGAACAGGGAAGTAAACCGAATAAAAAATAAAATGGAGGCGAAAATAAAATGAGTCAAGCGCGCTGAGCGCGAACCTGTGGGAGCAGCTCGGGTGCCTTGGGGTCGCTACGCCCCGTACCCAAAAAAATTGGGCCCCTGAGGGGACGCTGATGACCTGTGATGTTAAAGAGCGTCTGTAAATAAAGCAAATCAACAACTTTCCTCCAACTGTACAACATGGCCTACTTCCCAATGGAGAGTGCTGCCGAGTCATTCAAGGAGAAAACGCTTAAGGATTAGCGCTCACTATAACAGATAACTGCCGTAAACTTGTCCGGCAATGTAACTATTCAATTTAAAACCAAAACCTAAGATTGTCGACCATTGAACCCAAATTGTAATTCTCTGAATATGTTTAAGTTTAACGAACTTTATAAAATTACGATCAAGCGGTTAGGATGCATTAAGCAAGCAGAAATGTTAGTTTTAAGCAACAATACCACGAATAACTGATAAGGTAACATCTTTAGCAAGGGATTTTAAATTCTCCAATATGGAAATATTCTACTTTTACATTATAGCTTTCTCTGCTTTTTGTAGTAGCCTGTAGCTAGAAAACAGATGCATGCAAAACGTACTGGTGATGGGGGTATTGGAAGCGGCGATGACGTAGAACTCCATGCTGAAATAACTACAGATGAATAACAAATCATTTATTTCCTGTTTATAAATCATTATATTTAAATAAAAAAACAGTTATTCCCATGCACACCGGATATAAGCAGAACTCGTGTTATGGATAAAGAAAAGAAAATAGAATTAACAAAGAAATCTCGGCAATGCTAAACACAGTATATGCGGCACCTTTGATGCTTTTGCTCCCAGAGTTGGGTATACTTCTCAATGAATCCTTATAACATATTGTTTAATGAAGCTATTAGCCGTAAAAGTAGCAGATTCATCAACTAAAACGTTAACTGTAATGGAAATGTATTTATGCCTTTCAAAATATAAATGAAATTCCAGTATTTTAATGAAATGAAAACTAATTATATAGAGCACCACATTAATTTAAATGGGTAAATCGTGCTTTTAATCCGGTTTTCGGTTTTGATTCTTGTTCTTGAATGGTGCTTTCTGAATGACGGCCAAGCATTTTAAGCAGTATTATTATTATTATTATTATTATTATTATTATTATTATTATTATTATTATTATTATTTCATTTTCCCCTGAATTCCTACTTTATGTTTCAAAAAGTATATTTTTATTTATGATGTTTTATATATAAAACTAGGCTAAAAAGCTGGCAATATTTATTTGGTTTATTTACGGACGCTCTTTAACATTGCAGGTATTCAGCGGCCGATAACTTCACGATTGAAGTTTCTGACGTGCCGTATAGCTATGATACGGGTCCCACCGTTTTACATGAAGCCATACTTAGGATTTTTACACCTAAAAAAATGACCGGGGATGAACCCCAATCTTGGGTCTACGAGGCAAGTATTGTTACGGAGTTGGCAAGCGTAGCTTAGTTTTATAATTACCGTAAAGAAATCCCTGAAAAACGTGTCCGTCCTAGTGGTCTAGTGGAAACCATAATTGTCTTGCAGATCCAAGTTCGCGGGTTCAAACCCGGCCAGAGTCGATGGATTTTTTTCCAGCGTAAAAATTCTAAGCAAGGCTTCCTTCGGAAGGAAAATACAGCTGTGGGTTCCATGTCGTACATTTACGGCACATAAAAGAACCTCAAGCTTGAAAGAAGAGGCCTCTGAGCAAAATACATTACCTGTTTCACGCCCTGAATTGAATGGGATGCTGATGACTCGAGATGTTAAAGACCTTCCGTAAATAAATCAAATCAATATTCTGAAAACAGTATGTTGTGCTTTCCGCGTCTTTCAGCGGCGTTGCAATATGATATTCATTACTCAGTAATCAAGTGGGAGAAAGAGAAAAGAATATTGTAAAAAAATATGAAAGGTGTTCTGTAATTGTACTACATAAATAAAGCGATTATTCAAGAGCAAAGTTCACTGCACAAATACCACATCTATTTGTTAATTTCTCTGCAATTTTGCAGCATTTTACCCCATTGGACACTCTAACAGAAACTGAAGAATAGAAATAATAATAATAATAATAATAATAATAATTATTATTATTATTATTATTATTCAATTTGTTTAGTATTATATTATTAATTAGGAGGACACTTTTCAGTGGTTTAAGATTTTCCAATAGTGAGAAGCTTCTAGGGTATTTTATCAGAATTATTCAAAGGAATTTGGTTTAACGTCAAAAGACACATTATCTCCATAATGTGTGCAAGAATGCAAATAGAAATTTATCGCAGGCTTTAATTCGCACGAATACACCGTGCCAACATAGTCGCCAACCGCCACCAACCCGGTAATTAAAACTGATAAGTAGTAGTATCAGCTTTACTGATAAGTACTTCGAAATGCTTACATCCGATAATAATTATTATTAAGACTTCGGGGACACACATTCCTGACAGATATTTAATTTATTAAAAAAAGCAATTAATGTCCTCGGTTTATATTCATTATGCCATCTCTTTATTTATGCAGGGCCATCTGATGGACAGTAGAGTCAATTTTGTGGCATGCGTAATCAGAATTCGATCTCGCGAAATACCCAAGCCGTATTATTGTGATTCCAAACAACTGACTTGACATCATTAATTTGTTTACAGTCATAGCCTTCACATTGATTCCCCACTACAATGCTCACTGTGCAAGCACTCTTACGTACCAGTTTTAGTAGTTTATACGTCACATCCCGAGTCTGTGCGCACTTAATAAAAAATGATGGTTCTAGCCTCGGTGCCACTATTCATGCATATGTACAGTGTGTCCCATTAATCTTGCTCACTTTTTCTGATGCGTCAAATAAAAAAAAAATGTTTCAAATAAAATTTTTCGTTTGACACAACAGAAAAAATAAGTCATTTTGAGTGAACAAGATAAAGGGGAACACCCGGTACAATAGCGAACTATATTAATATTGATCTACAACATATTTTGGTTTTCTCTGTCTTAAAAATAATTATGTATTAAATATTGAAACGGAAGAGAAGAAAATATCTACCTATATGTTCCGAAGACCGATTGTATTACCAAGGAGAAAGAACTTTAAATAAGAGAAGCGTATAGTTCGATTCGAAAAACATGATCGCTACATTTGGTTTGAAACTTATAGCGGTGAACCTATGTAAATATAAAGAAGTTAAATAATTTTGTAATATATTGTATTACTATACCCTAATCCAATTTTATTTACTCCCTCAGGCAATCTGCTCGAAGAAGATTGGTCTCCCTGTAATATTCCTAACCAGTACTTAATTGTTCTTATTTTTAAATTTATACCTTCATTAAAGATACGAAACTCTTTAAGAACCCCACAATTTGGTGTACCCCTCCCTTTATGTACCAACAGTTTTAGAAACTGCGTTTTTATCTTATTCAATTCCTTGGCGTTTTCCCACCCCCAAATTTCAGCCCCGTACGTCATAGTTGACCTAACAACCGCCCTGTACACCATCGTCATTGTTCTTAGCCTTAATAACAAGCTAAAAGAAAAGTTGTTCCAATAATTACGTGTAAACCATGAAATCCTGTTGCTACAATGAAAATTGACCAAAATGAGATTTTTAATTCAAAATATATTATTTTTTGTGTTATTTATATTTATTATAAATATTGATTTTTTTCTGTTTCCGGTATTTTTACCAAAGTCTTCAATTTAGTTTTGCACTTGTGTTTCGTGTTGCTATCTGTTTTGCCCAGCAACCGTTCGTATATAAGGTGACTTTCAAGTATGTGAATTTCTTTACATTTTATAATGCCTGACCTCTCCTGCTGTACACTGCACTGTTCTTGAACGTCGTTGTTTTTGTCTTCTTCTCATCGACTACCGTTCCCCATTCCTGACAACACATCTCTAAACAGTTTAGCTCCCTTTGCAGACCTTTCAGTTGTTGTGAATATGAATATCAATCAGATCATTCGCATAAAGGAGAGCTATGGATGGATATGCCTCCTATATTAGGGGTAGCAGATTGTGCAACAAACATTTACTCCAGTATGTCATTATTATTATTATTATTATTATTATTATTATTATTATTATTATTATTATTATTATTATTATTATTATTATTATTATTACTTCGGTGACATAGCCCAATTGGGTTTATTGAGTTTTAGCTGCATAATAAAGATAAAGATAGCCTATTGTGTCCCAATAGAGCAAAAGTCTTCTAACAAATAAGGAAAGTTTTTTCCTAATGTGGTGAGCTATTCTACACTAGTTGTTCGTATGCTGTTTAATACATTCTGACTGACTTGTTCTCAGATTAGTCCATTTCTCACTGCACTAGCTGCTTCCCGAGAGATTTCCATTTTTTTTTTCTCTTTATCTTGTTACTCTTGACTTATCTGGACCTACATTTTCCTTGAAGAGGTATGTCCGTTTTCATCTGGGTCTGCCATGTGTCCTTTTTCCTATCGGGGATTCCACATGGAGGTCTTGTAGGTCCATCTATTGTCCTGCATTCTTGCGAAGTGATCGCCCCATTGCCGTTTGCTTCTGGTAGCTATTTGTACAAAGCCTTATCTGAGATAACTCATTTATTAATACTAATAAATCAGTTAATTATCGTATTATGTAATTTTTCCTTCAAAGTTACAGTGAGTTGAAAATGTTTACTTCATTACTTGCAATGTGTGCAAAATATTTTAGTCAGGCAATAAGAAAGCGCTGTTGAACTAGGAGCTTTAATGCAATTATTGCATTTTTCTACGGTAATATTCGTAATTTATTTGATTTGTTTATTTAAGGACGCTTTTTAACACCTCGGGTCATCAGCATCCCATTCTAATTAGGGCGTGAATCTGCCGATAAATTTTGCTCAGAGGCCTCTTCTTTCAAGTTTGAAGTTTTTTATCGTGCAGTAAATGTACGACACGGGACCCACGGCTTTACTTCCCTTCCGAAGGAAGCCATACTTCCTTTACGCCCGAAAAAAATACATCGATCCTGGCCGGGTTCGAACCCGCGACCTTGGGTTAGAAGGCAAGTATGGTTAACACTACACCACCAGTACCGACATATTCGTAATTGAATCATTCACTGTGCTTTAAATAGAACTAAGAACATTTGTTGGAGCAGAAGGAATAAAATAAAAGCAAAAAAGGCTGCAAAAACATCAGGAATATATTAGAGGAAGCGCAAACAGAAAACGTCTAGAATTCTGTTAAACGGATGGGAAAAAATGAAAAACTTCACAAGGAAACAAAATAATAAAACGGAAAGAGTATAATGGTATCATTAAAGTGAAACAAAGTAAGTCTTTATGTAAAGCAATAAGATGTAAAAGAAATAAACAATGATACACATAATAAATAAAAACTGGATGAAAAGGTTAAAAAGGTTAAGCAAAACAAATAAGCAAAAAAATTTTATTAGCATTCAGTTTTCAAACATTCTTTTTGTTTATTTGGTTTATATGTTAAATAATAACTAATACAAATATAATGTAGTTTTCCCCTCTTTTTATATCATAAAAGTAATGTTCAAATAGAGAAAATAAACCCTGGAGGTTCAAATGCTTCATTTAACAATGTGTACTTGCCATGACTTTGTTGTACCTATTATATCCTTCAGTTAGCAGCTGCAACTCTAAATCCATAAATATTATTAATTCTCTTAACAAAGTGTTAGCAGGTATGAAAATAGAAAATATAGCTACAACGTCCCGGCAATAAGGAAGATAATATTGTTAATTTAAATAGCAATATCTTATTTTGTTGTAAGATAACTTACTCAGAAAAATACCAAGAGTGCCAAAAAATTATTCACATTAGATATATATTTAATATATTTCAAAGTTAAGCCTAAAAAATAACAACAGTAATTTGTGGAGTGATGTTCTGTAAACAAATGTGACTCACATACGTTATGATAATGTTGCTACGTGACAGGTAAATCAAAAATGAACAAATGAAGCCTAGATTATTGTATTATATGTAACTCGCATTACGTTATGCTAGCGTTGCTACAACAAAATGGAGTCGATATTATCGTAGAATAGCGGATTGATTCGTTTTATTTAAGGACGCTCTTTAACATTTCAGGTCATCAGCGTCCGACAAATTTTGCTCAGAGGCCTCTTCTTTCAGGCTTGAGAATCTTTATCGTGCGGTAAATGTACGACACGGAACCCACGGCTTTACTTCCCTTCCGAAGGAAGCCATACTTAGGAATTTTACGCCCGAAATAATCCATCGATCCTGGTTTGAACCCGAGATCTTGGATTTAAAGGCAAGTTTATTTACCACTACAATTCAATTCTGAATTCTGAAGTGAAGTGGTAATGAATACCAGAGAACGGCCAACGCGAGTAAGAATTGCACGCATTAGAGACAAATTTGAGACTCATAGTACCATATGCGATGTTCACAAGGGCAGATCTGGAATACTTTGCACAGCAACAAGTCTCGCGTCCTCGGCTATGGCTTTGGAACGTTTTGAGCACCTACCGCAGAGAATCTACAAAGCAATGTGCACGTGAGACTGGGATTAGCAGAACCAGCGTACGTCGTATTATTAAAACAGCAAAGTTGAAAGTTTTCATCCCAAGACTTTTGTATGCATTAAATTAAGATGATCATGTTCGGAGAATGTAGTACTGTGTGGTTGCGAAACATCGCTAAGGACACTTTCGCAAATGTTGCTCAATCAATAGTACAACGTACTCAGAAGTGTATCGTCGCCAATGTGGGCATTTAGAGCAACTGTTATAACTGTAGAAGTCTAAGATAATTAGTGCTCATAATTTGCTGTTTGTGTGAATTCAGTTTTATTATGTTAACACAGTTTTTTCTTTGCTTGAAGTGCGTATGCATTTTTGGTACCCTCTGTATATTTTGCACATCATTTTCTCTGACCATGGTATGTGTGCGCATGAGCAGATTTTATGCTGCTATATTGACTCTAAAGTCATTGACGTATGAAAGTCAGCCATTCACTAGGCGTAGCGTCGTTGCCAAACTAATTGGGTGTGTGCGGAAGGACCAGCATTTTCTCTAACTAATGGAGCGACACTGATTCGAGATGTTAAAGATGTAAAAGATACCAGCAAGAGCCAATAGTTTGTGCATGTTGCCATGTGGTAATGTGTGCATACAGTTTTAGTAATTTACCGTGGGTGAATTGATTCTGAAATCCTCTATTTGAAGTGCGAATTATAATAAATACTATTACGGAATATGGAATATTTAAACAGTTATTGTGGTTATGTGTAATGTGCACTGTCCTAACCAAAACGAAACTTAGTGTAAATCAATTATTATAAGAAAAAATTTAGTGCCTATATTTTTATCCCCCCCCCCCAAATATTCAAGGCAAAAATTGTGTAGAAGCATAACACGGGTAAGTTTTACTCCTATAAAACGTTCAGCCTCGTGTATAAAAATATTTTACTCTTCAACGCATTATCATAAAATATTAATTTAATATAATGATGGTATAATGTATGTAATTATACTTATAAAAAGAACTTAATTGCAGGAAGGTGCATTTCCCGTAATTTTTTTAAAAACAACCACCATATATTTTATCCAAACATTTATCTCCCAAAATAAAATAGCAAAGTGTGTGTTTAAATAAACCTCTGTCCCTTAAAAAGCAACAAGTAGAGGAATGGAAAAAAGAGAAACAATAGGTATATTTGTTGAGTTTCAAATACAGATCATAGAGAGGAAAGTGAATCCCTTCGTTTTAATCATTAAAAATGGTTACATTTTGCTAAGCAAAATATATAAATGCATTACTAAAGTAACAAAAGGATTTGTATCCATGAAAATAATGCTCTGTCTATTAGTCCACGTGTTTCAAAATAATTTAAATATTCCTAATTAACAGTGCCTAGGTAAGAAATTAGCTTGTATGATTGCTGAGTCATCTAGCAGTTTTTGATGAGGGAAAACTTAAGTAGTATCCATAAATTTTCAATTTTACTTAATTGGTTACAAAACATTCACTTAAATATTTTTGATAACAAAATATGCAAACGGATGCTCTTAACAGGAAAAGTTGCTATTGTATCTTCCCACACAGCGAAGATCTAGATCAGAAACTTTGCTAAGGGCTTCAACATTATTTCATTATTTTCCCAAGGCATACCATCTCATACACTCAAGCAAGGTTCCCACAGTACCACAGCCATCATACTTAAGAAGGCTACTCTGAAAATTAGGGCTTAATTCTAGAGAGGTATTATGACTAGGACTATTTACAATATTTTCCCCAATGTTACACGTTATCTTGGATGCCAGTGTCAGGTTCGTTAGTTACAGATGATAGTGCTGGAACTCTATACATATAGCAAGTCTTAATGACCAGTTTTTAGAAGTCGACGCTTGCTCTATACTCGTTATATATACTCAAAACCATATTTTCCTAATTTGATCACGCAACACTTCGCGCTTAGTGAAACCTCTTATAGTAGATTCTTGTGACTTTTAAGCACAAGTGAAAGCATATACTTTAAATAAGCTATATAGCATTGTATGACTACATTGTTTACCTAGAAAGTGCATTACATAACCCTCTTTGCTTAGCTTGTATTAGCTTAATGCTGAGTACTGTGAATCAATGACGAATATCTCATCAACTGCACCAGGGACTTATGCAGATATGTTCAAAACGTTATGCCCTTTGATAATGGTATGTCCGTCTTTGTATTACCTTTTTTTCGGAGTGTCGAATAGAAATGCTGTCCTCTCAATTATTATAGGTAGCAAGTATATACGTTAACTGACAACACAGTGGCGCGGAGATTACATGTGATTGATGCAGTCTACACCATGCTCCGCCTGCTTATGCCATTAATTTTTATATCTACCTTAGTCAAAATTAGCACATTTACATCGTTTTTAAAAGAAACATTTTATGATTGTCCATTTTTATGTACAACAGATGCCAACTAATATCTGAATATCTACATTTGTAATCTTTTTTTCACTGTTCAGTGTTTTCATTTATTTATTTACAAATAATGAAATATAAGAAGATTTTTATAATAATACTGTCAAGAACTTAAGGTATAATACATTTCAAAAAGAACATCAAATTAAAATAAAAAGCATGTCAGAATAATATAACACTTTAATTGCATAATTGAGAAAGGAACTACTTTTCTTCCTTCAAGAAAGCAATTATGAATTTGATTATGTACCGACAGGAACCGACTCATCACCGTTTTGCTGTGAGAATTGCACGGTAAGAGGATCACTCCAACTAAATATTGATGACAGATGAGAATGATGGAGCATTAAACTTTAAGTTCACTGCATGCCGTTTAGGTATCAACTTTGACTTACAAAATAATCATTTAAGCAATTTCAGATCACGAATCTAATTACTCGGTGAAAGGTTGACTGGTTTGCCATTCGTCCTAAAGAACCAGAACTTTAAATAACGAATATAAAAACGTCCGTTTAAGCGATCGGTTAAGTGTAAGTGAAAATGTGCCATCCTAGTTTGCTAAGAGTGTACTCTGCTGTCAAGACTCCTGTACCAGCAACATAAATGTAAATGAACTTCTCACAATTTTTAAACTATTAGAACGCCAGTAAATAATATACTAATATCACTATCCTAGTTTTGTTTACTCTGAGTCGCATTCCTTCAATGTTCTTGTACGGTTCAGTATTTGTTTATCCTAAAGCACTCCATGACTGATCATAGCATAATTAGCGGATATATTTAAAAATGAATTTACAAAATAAACATTATCTTACAGTTACCAATTTTTATAACGTACGATTGTTTATCCATGCTATTGTCTGGACAATTTGTTATTATTATTATTATTATTATTATTATTATTATTATTAGAAGCAGAAATAGAACAGAATTAAGAATAGCAACAGGTTAATTTTTAAAAATAAGATATACATTGATAATACTTTATAACTAAGGACCGTTTTAACATACTGAAAAAGTGCCACTTTACAGGGTAGATTGTTGTTGTTGTTTTACTCAAAAAGTTTAATTCATAAAAGTATAAAAATAGTATTGTTCGATTTAGGGAGGCATTGATCAGTGTACAATTCATGAGTGCTGTTAACTATCTTTATTGTAAAAGTTATAAAATAATTCCAAATTTTTTCAAAGCAATTAACATCTTAAGTTTATTTAAAACCATTTTTACGTAAATTACTATTATTTTAAAGATCTGCAAAGTTAATGAAGTGTTAAATTTATTAAATTGTCTCAAGTGTTCTTCTATAAAAAGTTAATAATGAAAAATAAAGCATAGCCAAATTTTTATTTAAGTAAACATGTGAGCATAAGTTTGCATAATATCAAAAAATTTACATTGGGTCTCACAAATTTGCAATAAAACTCACATTAACTCTTGTTAATGTGGAGTTACAACAATACTACACATATAATGCAAAAACATAATGATTAATGCATTTTCCCGACAATGAAACTCTAACCTTTTTAACATCAATTCAAAGGTTCTTCATATTAAATATTTTCTGTTCAGTATTACTGGCATTTACTATACAACTATAGAATAACAGTCTTCAATATCATTTCATTTATTCTCAAAGTAAGACATCAGCTTTTTCGCCTTATTAACTTTTTTTAATACATGATTGACCAATGGAAGTAAGAGGCGCTTGAATCGTCGCTTTTCTGTCCAAGTTTCAGCACTTCAACATCTATTGGTGAAGCGAAACAGATATTGTGCACTGATCTTTAAGTCTTCATACATAGTAAGTACTCTTGTCTCTGACATTTTAAGTGGTCTCTGTAGCAAAAACGGGCGTTAAACACTCTTCATTCATTTCATTCATTTTAAGTGGTAATTTGGTTACAGTGTGATTTTGAAGATTGATTTCAAAATTTAAGTATAATAGTTTTTTTTTAATCCAAACGTTATCATCCCTAATTTTCCATCATTGTATATTAATCTGAGGTTAGAGCTCAGAATTCATGATTTCTTAGTCCCTTTTTAATAGGGACCAAGAAAGCAAGTAGCTATCACCACAGACAGGAAAATAATAATCAACTTCTTTAAGAAATGTTGAGGTTCGCATTTAACTTACAAAGTCATTATTGAGTCGTTTTCATTATAACCACAAGTATCAGAAAATAATCTAAAAGCAGATTTTTTATACTTTCTTTCATTAGACCTTGCTTTAAAGAACTTTGTAACCCCTCAATACTG
Organism: Metallyticus violacea; assembly: GCA_030762175.1. Classification (NCBI taxonomy): domain Eukaryota; kingdom Metazoa; phylum Arthropoda; class Insecta; order Mantodea; family Metallyticidae; genus Metallyticus; species Metallyticus violacea. The sequence goes on along the minus strand of CM060833.1, from coordinate 77,874,916 downwards.
ATGCAGCTTTATTTACCCCACTCTACGATTGTCTTAATTTATTTACAATTCGCATATATATACATATATATATGCTTGAAAATAAATAATATTTGCCAATAATAACATTTAAACATGTTATTCAAAACTAGGATTAATTGGTTTCTTTGGAACTTCTAAGAGTGAAGTGTGTTTCGTGAAACCGCTTTATTTAGGCCAGCCCCATTACAAACACAAATGTTTAGTTGCGTCAATCTATATTTGTACCATCATGTGAGGTTCTGAAATACGTTAAAAATGAATTTCGAAAAAAGTCGTTTTTTGAGTTTATTTAAAATGGTTCTTGTTCTGTAATTATTATATTATAAGATTATTTTAATTTACTCTACTTCAACTGTTATGATAAAATTAACCAATAGTTTTCAAATGAAAAGAACAAAACACGCTTTAGATGTTTATAAAACTTTACAACAAAAATAGCTCATAATTATCATGAATACACTCTTCATATCAAGCATTCTTATTAAAAATATTGTACATTAAAATTATAAAATGCGTTATTTTAAAAATGTGTTTTGAATTGTATTCATTAATAAAAATGTATGTTCGCCATAAAGTCAAAAAATATAATGTGAAAATAATATTTTTATTAAAAGGCTTTATTGTGCAATCTACTGACCTCAATTTTTTATGTTTGAAACAATTTCTTTCTTCCTTTATGATAAGGCGATTCATATTCAATTAATTCGCTAGTTACTCTTCGTATGACGAATTTCGAAATTTTTCTGTTCACTCCTTTACTAAATTCTGTGGAGATACCGCTGAAGCCCCCAAATTTGTTCTTCAAAATGATCACTTTGCTAATTAACAAAACATTCTTTAAATTTTTGGTTTGTGTCATTGACCTACATTTTCCCCAGCACGTTATGATCCTCTACTACTGCTTTGTTTTTCCCACATTATTTTTTCTGTGAAACCAATCATGAGAGTGGAAGAGAAATATCTGTTTCAATTTTTAATTGAAGTTCACACTAAATATTTATTTTTAATTAAAACTTTATTGAACTTATAGATAATTGTATGACCTTGCACCACTTCTGCCAATAGGATAGAGATTTTTCAGAAAATATGAACCTTTAATTGAACATTTCACTTAGCAACTGTGAACAAAGTTCACAAGTCTACTTATAGTGATCAGAAGGCTGTCTTTTGAAGCAAAATGTCCCAATCTTGGCATCACTCCTCGTTTTTAAGAATGAAAGAATTTTCCCAGAATCGTGAAAACGTGTATGTTCCATAAAATTTTGTGCCACATGCTGGTAGCCTCATTAGTAATCTGGGGTATAAGCAAATGAAAACTGGTGGATTATAAGGTACGGAAAAATATGTACAAATAATTTACAAGTAGAAAGGGAGCTTGACACTAAATATTTTTAAAGAAGAATCTCAGAGGCTGCAACATGTAGCAACAGGCATCAATATGGATAAACGTCAGAGCTACGTTGCAACATGATGTGTTCATAGCCAGTCAAATGTAAACCAGTTTCTTTGGAGAAGGCGGAGCTGCACCTCAATCTAAGCACAAGTCACGCACAAGTCAGTGTGCAGCTCTTCGTGGAAGTGGTAAGGCGTTTGAGAACTACAGTAGGTAAATTTTATGAACGATTGCTGTATTTAATTACAATTAATTAAATAACATTTTATGAACTTTGCTGTTGTTTGAAAATAGAGATATGGCTCAACTTATCACACATGAATAGCTGGTTATCATTTGAAAGTTACTAATACATATTAATTTTAACACTACTATCATCAACTGAAATCTGGACTACTTATTTATAATATTTATTAGCAATATTTCACGAATAAAATAAAAATTTAAATATAATTCCTGTAAACTGGCGTACAATGTTGTAATAATTGTAAATTTGCATTATGAATACTTAACCTTTTGAAGCCTTCTAGCAACAGACGAATGTCGATTGTCAGTAATGCCAATAGAGAAAAACCAAGTTAGATTTGGGACTATTGTATGCATAGAACAAGAATAATATATATATATATATATATAATATTAATGAAACATAAAAATAAACTATTAACAATGTAACAAATTAACACTAAAAATAAAAGTAGATAAAGATAAAACACAGAGAAAGAGTCACACTTGAAATTGCTATATTTCGAACTACTGCGAGTTCTTCAATGGCAATATTTGAAATTCGTGCAACAATTGAGTAAAATGTTATACTTAGTAATGAATTCAGAAACCACGAGAATGAAATAGACGAAAGTCGACTATTACAGTCGTAGCCGTTAGATTTACTGATACCAACTTAGAAAAACAGAAGGGAAAAATATTTTTCAATTTTAATAAAGTGTTTATTACAATTTATGGTTCCTTAGGCAGTCATTGTTACAAAATATATCAAATTATTTCAGACTGACTGAATAAGCAAAAACAATTGTTTGAGGGAATGCACATTAAGTTAGTTAAATTTACAATTACTGAAAAAAGAAAAGTGATCAGTGATGCGTGCCAAAAATTATATAGTGGAGATGTAGAGTTGACTATACCGACCACAAGACAAATGCATGTCGTGTAATAAGCATATTTTATATATTTTTTTTTTTTTCCATGATTTCACTGCGATATTCAGCTGTAATTGTTCAAAATTCGATTTTTTTTTCCTTTCATCTGTCGATTTTAAATGACGTAACGTAAGTTAAATAGTCAGTTACATTTTCCCAGGTTGATAGATTCTGGCATATTCTTATTGTCATTCAGATCTAAAGGCAAACTTTACAACATATGCACAGCATTCATCTGCAGAATCTTCAGTATTAGATAGAACATGCTATTAAATGACACTTTTTGCTGGCACTTGATAGCATGTAGTACAATATATAGCACGCCCTTACAAAATTACTTTATAAGCTTTTTATGCAAGTTTCCCGATTTTACTTTGAATAACCGTTGTGCATTTTCTTGTTTACGCTAATGGCATAACCAACCTCGAAGGATAAATCTAGTCATTTTGAGAACTGAGAAGAGTTAAACACCAAAAAGGAATCCACGCATTTTGTTTTGTAAATGGAGTTAATGAAGTCACCAGCTCAGTGGGCATGACTTTCATGGCAAAGTCTTAACGATTTAATGTCACAACTCGCGGGCTTGTGATAAATTCTGAAATTAAGCCGCATATGCAAAGAGATCCTTGTTAGAAAGTTCATGCAGTGACATTGTTTACAAGGAAAGATCGGTATTTTTCTATTTCCATGATTTCTGTTTTCTCTAAAACAAAATATATAATAACGTCATACTTTCAAACTCTTTTTATGTGTATTACTTTATATATTGATTTCACGGCCTTCCAAATAATTTTGGCATACATTAAGGGTTATAAGATTTTTACATTAATAAATAAAATTCTGAACATTAAATTGTTTATGCTTTTCTTCTTCTTAGAGAAAACAAATGTGATCCTGTAATTTTGAAATATTATATAAAAATTGCACACACAAAAACTGAGTATGACCTTATTCTGATACTAGACTATAACATTTTTAATGTGCTAAAAATCGTGCCTACTTTAATTTCATTGCAATTGATTTTAATTTAAATAAATTTTAGATTGGCTGTTTTAAGCAGTTCGTGCATTTTACTCATTTATCTGGTTGTATCTTCCTAAATATCTTTAGCCGATCGGAAATTACTAACAAATGCAAAACCTGCAAGTAATGGATAGAAATTCATGAGGCTATAAATATAGAATGAGGTCAAGGTGAGAAAATATTAGCTGAATGATGTCTCACTGCCCCTGCAGACCAATTTGGTTGCAACATTTCATATTGTGTATCGGAAACTCGTTAGGAAGGTTGTGGGAGCAGCTGACGGTGTAACACTGCAGAAATAACTCGAGCAAGACACGGCTGAACGAAAGGGCGAAAAGAAAAACGAAGCTATGATAAATATAGTTAACGAGAAACGGCAAGCTGAAGGAGAGCTAGAAGGAAAGATGGAGAAGGCTATTTCCCGAGCCAGTGCTTCCAGTTAAGCGAGGTAGATGAAGTTCACACGGCACAGAAAAAGTGTCACTACGGTTCAGTCCAGGAGCGCCTTGCGGTTTAAGAGCATTTTCTCAACTATCGACAATCTGTTATTCAACATATAAAACGTACTGTTCTTTGTCATGAACATAGCTAATTTAGCTGTTAATTTGTCATAAATCGAACCTATTTACTTTAAGAAGACGTAATTTCAACTTTCTATTGCAATATCACTTTTGTGCCCTGCCTGTACTTTCCCATAAAAGCAATGAGAAAAATGTAAGAAGTATTTTCCTACAATAGCTTGTGATTACTAAACGTATTCAATAAATTGTATTAAATCTGACTTCACCCGAAGAGTATTATCAGCCAAATATGAAAACAGTATGAAAAGAGCTAGCTTGAAAGCTATGATCATTTATTACAAAAAGGTACTTATATTTAAATTAAATCATCAAGTTTTCTAAAAAGCTATACTTATTCAAATAAGGCAAACACTACCACTTAGACCTTTTGAACACAGTTTAGATTTAACAAAAAATGTTTAGAAACTTTAATCCAATAATCTTTGCACGTATATAAATAAAACGAGTACTCCATCTAGAAAAATAAGAAAAAGAATATTCTTTCTGTTATGAAAGATGGGCATTTTAAGACGAAGCAATATGTAACCCCGCATCTGACTCATGTAGTCCAGCTGGCCTTGACGTCTGATGCAGTTCTCCGCCGCCATATCGATCACTAGATAATTGTATGGCTTATAGGAAAACTATCCTGAGAGCTGTTTTTGAACATATACTTTGTGTGCAATGCAGTAGATGATGTTCACCTAGGCTAACTAAATAGGTTTATGCAGTCAAAGGCAAGTTAGAGTTTCGTAAGAGAGCATAAGGACTTGATCTAATGGTTAGCGTTGTTGACTACAGGTCGGGAGGTTCCGCATTTGATTCCCGGTATCTTCTTAGGAATTTTCTAAATTAGGGAGGTATGGGGACGGGGTTCATTAAGCCTAGTCGGGATATTGGGAATTTAGCTCAAAGTTGCTACTCATAAAGAGATGACGTCGTTCGATTTCCGAAGCCATATGATAGGCAATCAGCATGCTGGCTGGTCACATGCTCCTCTGCAATACTGTCATTTACCCTAATGCAGAACAAAGATAGAGGACGTAGCTGTTGCTGCTGTCGGTCAATACGCTACTAGAGCTGTCACGTGAAGCAATGTTTATCGTATGCGTCTCTTATAGTTTTAATGTAACACATTTTAAATATTTTACAATAGATTAATTAATTTAATTATATCAATATTGCGTATTCATCTTAATGTGTAATTCAAGTATAATACGTTTTTATATGATAATTGTGTTCTACAACTCAATGATTGCAGCAAAGAATTTCTAGATGATACAGCACAATGTAACAAAAGGTAACAGGAAAGACAAGCTATATATGCGTTTAATGACCAATCGTCAGGTGAAGGGTAGATATGATTTGTACTTTGATCGCGTCGAAACTCTGGGTTTTAATGCCTTATGAAATAATTTAGTTTATAGAGAGAGCCAATCCTATTATTTAGAAATTTTGAAGCGTCGTGGGTAGCACGAGTTTACATTTGTGAACTCCGTGTGCGCCTGTAAACAACGTTGAGGTGATTTTTGCGGGAGTGTACAGGAGGCCGTTCGCACATTTACTCCATCAATTTTTCAACACGTCGACAAGATTTGGAACACTTCGACTCAAGAACAACTTGATCGATGTTAAGAGTTAAAATTGCTGATGGCTGATTAGTTTAGAAAAATCAATATTTCTAGGGTTATATCATTAGCTGCATGTGGTAATTAAAGGGCCGATGACCCAAATGCGAGGACATGTGCAGTCCTAAGATCAAAGTCAGATTCTAATTACCATCTCGCAAAGCAATTTAACGAGGATTGGATGTAGATCAAGATCACTTCACCAAATTTGGTTATTTTCAGAAACGCCTACTAATGTAAATATCGTTACTATCAATAAAATGTATAACGTAAAATGTTATGTCATGTAATTATTCTACCTTATTGTAAGGATAAGCATCCTCTTTCAGTATTGTTAAGCGGGGCTCAACAAAACAGCGAAAGTTGCGCTAAGACTCTGTCGTCATGAAGCGTAGGAAACGGCTGAAGCAATCAACAATAATAACGTTTTAAATTGGCGCCCAACGTGGGGCTTTATACGGATAACTGCTTCACGGGCCGAAAGAAACAAGAGATCATACGCCTGACACCTATAAATGTTGAAAAGTGTAACAGAAGGAAATTTTCCACAGAAAAACGTACTGCAATAATTGGCTTACACAAAGCGGATCATAGTATGCGTGAAATAGCAAAACAATATGTTATTCAAATCAGGCCTGTTATTGTACTATTCTATCTTAGACCATCACGGGTCGCCGAGGACATTTAGGCGCGGACTCGTGAGCGGGAGGTCTGGGGTTCGAATCCCACCAGGACCGTCCTCCCTCATTGGGTTTTTTTTTCAGGTTTTCCTCAGTCCTCATAACTGACAAATGCCGGGAGGTACCTTAAACTTACGTTTCCTTCCTTAAAAAAAATATCCTTTCCCAACATATATCATTTCATGCCATGTCCACGCCTGTGGTGCCTCATTACTAAAAAGGGCGTTAAACACTACTCAAAAAAACTACTCTCTTGTCAAATAATGATGCAATTTTCAAAGTTTTCTTTTTTACTAAACGAATCCGCTTTACTGATATCTGATACAAGAACTACATACAGCATCGTCCACTTTCACAGTGTAAGACCAAATAGTGTCTTTTATCTGGTATCTGAGTTGAAGCATTATAATTGATCAGACATTAGAACGTCTTGTTCTTCTGACTCACTTATGTAGAATAGAACAAATATTCGTACTTTGTAGTTGTGCAAATCAAAAAAAGATCGTGCTATAAAGAAAATTAAAAAGATTCGAGCTAAAGTTATAATGCAATGCATTTAGTATTTCTAGCAAACAGTTTGTAATCATTGCAAAAGTGTTGAGTATCCATTTCATTTCTTAGTGTTATCATTAACAGTTCTTTCAGACATTTTATGTGATATAATTGCAGTGAATATTTACAAAAGTTCGCCTATCCTACTACAAAATGACTGTCACACATTAACAGATAGAGATGTCGAAATAAAACTTTGCATGTTGCCAATGGAATTATAGAGAACCAGAAAATGCAATCCTAGGGCTTATGCCGTTAGCGGCTATTACATGGAGCTCCTGCACTATAAATAAAAGTAAAAAAAAAATTCACCATTTTTCTCTATGAGCCTTTATCCTTCAATATTATCTTTCTCCTCGTGGCTCTTCTAAACATAGAAAAATTTTACCAAACGCATCTGAAAGTTCGCTTTCAGAACGAACTGATATCAAATATAAACTTCAAGTTTTTCTTTGAAATTAGGCTTAACAATTCGGGCTTTTTTTCTATTTTGTGGAAAATTGGTGCTATGGAAGAAGTGGAATTTGCATGTTTCACATCTAAATTTCTAAGAATTAACATTAGTGTTTAGGTTTCGTTCAGAGCAATTTATTCAAATCCCTTCTTTCTAACATTTAAAAACCCTATTAACTTTCCACTGAAGAGTCTTAAGAACAAGCTTTTATATTATATATTCTCTAAGCTGTTTACGAATAAGGAGGAAATTATATTTTTATTACGCGTTTATTATTTAAAAAAGAGAGAACATTTTAATTATATTATTTTAGATATTTTATATCACAAAGTGCTGTATTGTAGCCTTTATTAAAGTTTAATGTTAGTATTAGTGTTTATTTTTGTTCAGTTAAACAATTGAAGTAACACTTTGTTACGAAGTATTAAACAGCTGCTATATTTGTAGCTTAATTATGTCATTTACACTAACTTCTAAACCTGTATGACATCATGGAACTTCATGTATGTACCACAACAGTTTCTGAAGAAATAGAGCAAGCTTACGATTGGTTCCTTTTTAAGTAATAGACTACATGAAATAATATATCAGATCATCCAGTTATTTAAAGACCTTCGCTGGTGTGGATTCCAATGATTAATAAGATATTGCCCACTGCTAGTATGCATGCAGGTCTAAAGAGACGAATTTGAGAAATGAATGCGTAAATGAACCCGGAGTTTACAACGCTTAAAATTACCTGTTATTCACTTTTCAGGGTAAACCTTAAGAGTATCGAACTCAGGACCTCCAGATTTTCAGGCAGATCCGCTGATAACAATACCACGAAGCTGGTCGTCACTTCTGGAATCATTATACTAGACTTACATGGGCAATCTAATTTGTAAATTCTAATGCACTTAAAATGTTATGTATTCTGCCATGTCACATAAGGATGCATTCTAATCACTTGGCTTCATTTCCCACATATTTATGATATTTGACTAAGACTCATTATTCTCTTAATTCTCTTCGATAAATTAAATGTATTAACAAAGTTATGCATAGTATCAGACTCGGAAGTGAATCACGTGGAAATTTCTCTTCAAATAATTTTCTGACAGCACGAGCGAAATCGTTATGAACCTACGATCGCTGTAGTATGCAACAATTAGGTCTAGTATTTACCCTTTAATATTCTTAGCTGACAATTCTCCAGGATTAGGCATGTGTTTCTTTCATTGTTCGAACGACACCAACTGTGTGGATCTGCGGTGATTCAAGGCCAATGTAGCAATTCTAAACTCCGCACGCTCGCCCGCTCCGACTCATGTAGCCCAATTGGCTTGACGGCTGATGCAGTTTTCCGCCGCCGCATTGGTTATCAGATAATTGTATGGCTCGATAGATATACATAAGGCATCATTCTTCAACGTGTATTAATGGATATTCTAATAGTGTAGCTAATCTATTAGTCAATATTTATGAATATATACAACAACAAAAGGCAACTAACACTCGCAATGTTAAGTACAGAGTGATTCAAGAGGTCCGGTGCTATCGGATAACTCCGTTATTAGCACAGATTGTAATCAAAGTACGTTGTTGGCAGCACTGTGACTGGTGATGAGCGGATAAGCCTGTTGAACACGTGGTTCAGTACCACACGGGTGCTGAAAAAATGAACATACATACATATAAATGTTTCAGTTTTATTGTGTATCAAATATCACTCCTGAGTATTTGCAAGCATATTTACATTTAAAAGCACGTGTTTCCTATTTTCATTTTTCACTAACTGTAATAATAATAATAATAATAATAATAATATATAATATAAATAAAATTCAGCCCTATGTACTATGGCTGGACTTTTGAATCATCCTGTATATAGCATTTATAACATTGTGACACGATGTACAGAAAACTCTAACACAGTTCCATGATTTTCGATTAATTCAGTATTCTTGTAGATATTATTTTGAATAAAATCAATTTTATATAGGTAAATTTTAGGTTAGTTTTAAATCTATTTACTTTAAGGGAAAAAAATTGAAAACGAAATTTTGTGTTTTTAACTTGGATCATCTGAAATTTACATTACGAACATATTTAATATGTTCCTCTTGTGGATTATTTTCTAGCATTTATATTAATATTGAAATGAATATATGCCGTTTTTCTTGCATCTTCACTGTTGTTAAACATATTTCTACGGACTCAACTATTTTCTTCATAGCCCTTTCTCTACGGTAAACAATACCAAATTGTGCTAATATTTGACGATAAGCTCCGGAAGGGTTTACCCTTCTGCTCAACGAAATATTACTCCCAAGATGGTAGGTAGAGTCGTAAAGAAAAGCCTTGTTTACTCAGTCGCTGTTTCACGAAGCAAGGCAACAGAAGAACACATAATGCATGAAGCAATATTTAAGATATGACAGTAGGTACATTTTTGTATCATCTTTTACTTACTGTGATCTCCACCTGTATGAGCTCAAAGCATACACATTTAAAATACAAGAATCACAACAGATTCTAAAATAAAATTAGTAATTACTTTCATGGTATGCATATCAGTTAGAACATGAACTAGCACAAGTATTTATACCATGTAAAGACCAGATTATGTAATAGTATAGGAACTTTTAGTTCATTTCATAATAAATTTCTACATTTTCCCTTGATAAAGTTTTTTCCTCCAAATAATGTGCCGAACGTTTGGGGCTCGCATTCCGATATTTCGGGTTCAAATCCTTGGCGCCGGCTATCCTGATCTTGAGCTTTTTCAAGGTTTGTCTTGGTCGCTTAGGTGAATACTGGGATGGATTGTTGCTTTTCATGAATTTCCGCCTTTCCATTTCATATCGTTTCATTCTGTTGATTCTGTTAAAGGGTCGAAAGTGTCATACAAACTCCTTAGATAGGGAGTCCGCCAGCGTTGGGTTGTTCTAACTGGAAACAATGTTAGGAGTCCTCATCTACGTCGTCTAAGATGGTTCGTGGATTCTGGCCGCCTGTTCACCCTGACCTCATCCCTTCCTTCCGATAGTGCCCCCTAAGAGCTAGGCACAAACGGCCAGCTATTGAGCAAGGCTGAGTTAAGTACTGAAATATCCCATTCCGTTCTTAACAATCAAATCTAAATAATTCTACAATCCCACTGAGAGAAACCTCTGTCACAATACAATATCGATATGCGAATTCTAAAATGTTCATCTCCACTGAAAATGTATTACAAAGTAATTTTTATGTAGTTTTATATACAAAAGTGGCACATCAGAAATGATTAAAAAGGATATAATAGAGTGCAAAAACATAATATTGTTAGCTTACCTTCAGCAAGATAAGCAACGAACACAGTTCACAGAATAGTAATTTCACACTTTTTGAAAACTTAAAAGTATTACTAATTCTATCCTAATCTTTTATAATTTATAAAATCTTATAATGTCCTTGAGAAAAACTACATCTATTCGGAACTCATCAAAACACCTATTTGGTTAAAGTCGTGAGGATAATGCATACCAACGTTATCAAAATAGCTAATTCCTTTAGAAGAACGTGAGTTATAATCGCCTAATAAACTAAATATCGTTCACATGAAATTACAAATTACAATGTTACAGTTGTTTCAGAGAGCCATTAGAAACGTGATAGGTGCAATAAGTTTGGCTCCATGGTAGATACAGGCTAATAGCATTTAACATTTGTGACCTCCCTTATAGCTTGGGTACGCCTAGCATGGGAAAATGCAAGAGGCATGAAACGTTTAACTGGAAAGCGGTCGACGTTATCTTTTAACATTTCTAGCAACTGTCTGTATGCTGGGTGTTTTGTGTCGTTACTGGACATCAAACTGTAGCACCAGGACAACCCAGTGATGTAAATATATTATTTAGAGACTTAAGTATAAATAAGGTAAAGCCATAAAACTGTAAATATAATAATAATTGCTACCGAGAGTATACCCGTTATAATTACATCAAAATAAATCAACAAAACAAAAATATAGATTATGAACAATGTCACAGATAAAATAATTTAATGATATGAATTGAACATTCTCCCATGCCAAGGCAAGTTTTACCTTTTGAAGTATAATGGAAGGAAAACCTTCAGGATATGCCATAGACACGTAACTTTGCAATACTGGAGAAGAAGAGTTTGCAGTTTGTAACTGTAGAAAAATCGGAATAATTCATTGAATAATAATAATAATAATAATAATAATAATAACTATATAATCTTGTGAAATTTGTTTCAGTTTAAAATAATGACAAAGAATCTATTTTAAACATGCAACTGATGTAAATTTATCTCAGAAATGAATCACCTACATCTTTATAAAACTTTTGAAACATTGAACTTGAAGCGTTGAAAGCATAAATCCTGAAACCTTTGAATTTTTAACTCTTTGACACATTTACCTTATAATAAAATTGCTGGTAAATAAATACTAGGGCACAAGTATGCTGTAAGATTTCCCCGCTTCAACAATGAATAAAGACTTTAAAGTCTGTTTCTTAATAAAATAGCTTCGATAATTTCTCGCTTACAAATGCGCATTCGTAGCTTACTACAGTGGACAACAAAGGAAAATTGAGCCAATACAATCAATAGTTTTGTCAAAATATGTTTCATAACTGCATTCTACGCGAGTCCCTGGATGCACATTATGAAGGCCAGGGTCTAGCAATTTCGAATAAAGAATCGAAACATGTTTATATCCCAACCTCTGAGGTCTCTTTCTATGTGGCGAAAAAAAGAGACGTTAGCATGCTACCCAACATGACTACAACAACACTCGATCAGCTTTATCCATTGCAAAAACTCCTACTCTGTGTACCATGCTGACGTAGCCAGATAAAGTGACAAAGAAAGGGAGAGGCACAGGCTAGTGTACAGGTCAGGAGTGCGCGCAAGAACAATACAATTATAACATTCATGAAATAAACCTTAGCTAAATTCTTCACAGATAATATTTTATGTACAATTATGTTGAAAACAATCAATCATGGCCATGATTACGTTGAGTTTTTAATAAGCGCAATACCTGCGTAAATAAATCTCAGATTATATGAAATAAAAAGTGTAGCTTGGTGAAAAAAAAGGATTATGAAAATAGTTCTTTTGTCTGTTACGTTACTCAGTAATATTACTTAATTAAAGTTTTTAACAAGGCCGAATTCAAGATGTATTTTAATTTAAAAAACTGAAATAACTCCTGAATTTAACTACTAGTTCGAACACTGGAATTTTCTTAATTGTCACAATGATATCCTTCTAAATTATTCAATAGGTATTATGCCTAATTAATAGAAAGGGTATAGTTTAGGAAATTCACCTGTTAATTTCAATAGAAAAATGCAGAAAAGCATCTGACTTTGAGTCTTGCGACATTACTCATACTACTATCTCCATAGAGTAGGATTTTATTTATGTACTGACATTACTAGAACTCACCGAGGAAAATATGAAATAGTCAAACTTTTATGTTTAACAATATCATAAAATTAAATTATGTAGACAGCGTAAAAATATGTTAACAACATTTTAGGCAATAATATTATGCTACGGCAATTTAAAAGATACAAGAATATTTTAGAATAAAGATTCTTCATTATAAACTGGTTCCTGGTAGAACCTTTGTCACTTGGCGATATAAATTAGACATATTCTTTTAATAAAATTAGTTAATGACAGATCTAAACTATAGATCTTCAGCACACTAGTTTGGCTTATTATAAATATGAATTCCAACAATTCCTCCATAGAAAGAGTATCATGTTTCTTATATTTAAATCTTTACAAGTGCAAGCGTTTACTCATAATCAGGCAATTCACTTTATTAAATGTCAAACGCAATTTTTTCTTTAATTTTCAAAAATATAGCTATCATCTTCCTGGATATAAAGGGAGTAAAGTGGGAAAATATGCTATGTGTGATGTAATATTTCATTGTTTAGTAGAATGCAAGGAAAATGAAAGATAGATGAAATTTAGGAACATAAATTGGATAAGCGGCACGATGAATATATAGCAATAAGAATATTAGCAGATTATCCAGTAGAAAGAAGTAAAAAAAGCGATATACTTAGGAAGAGTGCGGTAAAAATTAATTTGGGATGTTAAGAAAAAGACTGAATGAAAATGAAATTTAAAATATGCTGTAAGATTAGTTAGTGGGTAGTGTGGACATTGGGTTCTAAACATATTGTTGATACTGATAACCTGGAGGGTTAGATCCTGGGAAATAACTGCTACGTTGTTTAAGAACTACATTAATGTACAACTTGGTTTGAATGTGTGTTACAGTACAGATTGTTAAATATTTATTTTAGTATTAAAGGTTATGTTTGTTTAGATATAACTGAATATATATCGTCTGGATATTCCAGTATAAAACTGGTGATGAACCAAAACCAAGCGCTCAGCAATTAATTATGTGAGCTAGATTTATAATATTACTTACGTATAAAAGTCAATGATTAATAAATTAAAATTAAATTAAAATCCATATAAACTCAAATCTTCCCTGCTTAATTCCGAAAGTTCGTCTTCTTTTTTGTGATCGATAATGGATGTTCTCACACAACCTCTTTGGAAGATAATGATATAACATTACTTTAACTATTATGACTATTTTGAAATATTTTCTAGGTAAAATCCTAGTATAATTAACTTCCTCTGAGGATAAAAAAAATCAAATCAAAAGACATTATTTATGCATTCAGCAAAAGTGAATTTGTTCTACTAGGAAAATAGTTTCTAACAAATAAGAGCTATTTAATACTGATGCTTAACTACATGCTAAAGTTTGCAATTATACTGTCTCCTAGTTTAATAATAATAATAATAATAATAATAATAATAAAAACGAGTTATTTACAATGCCCACTGGACATAATGTATTTTTATGTTAACTGTTGGAGATTCTTATGTGAATAATATTTTAATGCATGTACGAGTAATAAGCTATTCTTATTATATAATATTGTTATATATAACTCATAAAAACACTCAGAATGCAATATAAAAAGTTCACATAAAAGTTCACACTAAAAACCGTAAAACTAAACACTAAAACCACACGATATTTCGAGCTTGGCTCTTAGGCACGTGCAGAGAATAAACTGAACTGTGGTGGACGCTGTCTCTCTCTTAATGAGGCATAAGGGATATGGCGTGGCGGCAAAACTGTCAAGTATGGCCGAACAAAGTAGTTTGGCATACCTGGCAGTATTACAAGGAAATATTGCGGCCAGGAGGAATACGGGCCTTATGCAAAATGATTGCTGCCATCTCTAGGTTTCTAAGTAATGTGTGTTTGGATGGAGGTGCGACATCTATGAGAATAAGGGAAAAGCAAACATCGAACATGGCCTGGTGAAAATTGGCGTGTTGTGCTACCGGCAAGAACCAAGCTCGAAATATTGTTGTTTTAGAGTTTAGTTTTACGGTTTTTAGAGCGAACTTTTATGTGAACTTTTTTATATTGCATTTTGAGTGCTTTTTATGAGTTTTATGCTTTTTAGAAGTTTTTATTATTCCGTGAATAGAGTATATATATATATATATATATATATATAATATAAAAGAAAAAGAAAAATAAAGTAAAGCTGTTAACATTGTAACAAATTAACAGTAATAATAAAAGTAGAATGGAATAAACTCTTAGATAAAGTCACACTTGAAATTGCTATATTTCGAACTCATTGAGTTCTTCAATGGCAAGAAGCTAGACAAGTGATATACATATATATCATGACAGAGCCTTATACAGAGTGTAGCACACTGCAGTGCTCACCAGGCATATATACAGTGTGTTTCATAAAAGTTAGTATTACATGCAACGATGTGATATACATCTCTCACACACACACACATATATATATATATATATATATATATATATATATATCACATCGTTGCATGTAATACTAACTTTTTTGAAACACACTGTATACGAGTATATGCCTGGCGAGCACTGCAGTATGCGACACTCTGTATAAGGCTCTGTCATGATACTGTGCGACATTTGTTATACGTCAAAGCTAGACAGATATGAACTTGTTAAGCTGGAGAGGTACGGACCTATAAAACGTGCCTGTACGTGACCTACACCTCAAGTAGTATTGTGAAAGGGGAAATCCTCTCCTTGTGTAAGAGGAACATGTTCGAGCTGGGTAAGAATACATGTCCTAACTTGCTCCGGCTACATGAACAGGGGATCCTCCCCGATGGAGCCTTCAAAAAGAGAAGTTAAAAAGCAGATCGGACAGTATAAGACTCTTTTTAAAAAGCAATTTCAACGTTAAACAATCTTCCCTGCTTCTTTCATTTACAAGGAAAATGTTCGGCTGAACCTGACCGATTTCAAAGAAACTTTATTAATGACAACTGTATAAATAATTGTTGAAAAATAGGTAGGCAGTTCGAGGAGACATGGCGCAGTGTTGATGTTTTGTGGCCTTGATTGTTGTTGATTTGGTTTATTTATATACACTTTTAACATCTCAGGTTGTCTGCGTCCCCTTCAATTCAGGGCGTGAAACGGCGACAAGTTGTTCAGAGGCCTCTTCTTTTAGGCTTGCCATAAATCTACGACAAGAACCTACAGTTTTACTTCCCTTCCGAAGGAAGCCATACTTAGGATTTTTACGCCCGAAAATATCCATCGATCCTGGTCGGGATTGAATACGCAATCTTCGGTTTAGGAGGCAAATATCATTAGGTGCCACTATACCACTAGGACCGACCTTTATTGTGGTAGTGTCGTTGAGTATGTAGGCAGATGTACGAAAAGGTAAATGTACATATAGTGATATAATACAGAATCCTTTATAAAAAATGTGATTAATATTTTAATGTATTAGAGAAGAGAATTAAACGAAAGTTTGCAAACAGCAATCAGATGATCAACTGTTTGCGATCATTCTTGAAAATATATTGGAAAATGACAGAAATAAAACGCCCAGTAAAACAGATAGACATTCCACTAGTTGTACGTTGCCTTTACAGAAATTCCCTAAAATACTAAAAACAAAGATATTTATTGAAAGAGATAGAAAAGATTGGTGTATATTGTTTGTAATGAAAGTTTCAATGTTAAGACTTCTCCTGCTTACGTAGTAAAAAGTCCAGGTAATTGATATACTATAAAGGTGTTATAAATATTGCATTTTTCATTACTAAACAAATACCATTCGATTACTGTGCAGTATGGCTCATTTTATCATGCTCTGTCATATTCTTATGGATGTTGTAGTTCCAGATGTGTAAAGTGTTAGTGACCAGGTAATGCCGAGCAGCGCCGCTGGCGATAGGCCGACTTCCATTGAAATCTGCCGCAACCAAATTACAGATTTTAATATGTATGTGGTATTTGACACAAAAGGTATAATTGTATTTAAATTCAAACTGACTTCATTTTATCATAGTATAAAATTTCATTGAGCTCAGTCTGGCCCAACCTGAGCAAAGTCTAATGGCAGCCGTCCTTTTTGACTAGCCATCATTTAACGTGTAAGAATAACGAGTGGAGAAGATCAACAACAAGATAGAGGGACGTTCAGTATACAGTAAAAACGAGTAATTTGAAACTTGGTTCTGTGATTAAAAACCTCACAAATGAAGGGAAGATGCCTAGAGAAATCCAAGAAAGGATTAATGCTATCAAGTAAAAATTTATACTATGTAATTTAAAGAGAAACTGGAATTCTTTGAAGATGACCTCCACACAAGATATTCTGTGAAAGCATTTCATAATAACTGTGTCAAAAAAATTCAAGTTGTGATTATACAACAGGATCATGTTAAGGATGATATAACAGTTCATGAACTAGGCATTTCAGCTGACAATTCATACCAATGTGATGTCAAAGCTAGGTTCGTCATAGGTACCCTGAATGTTGATACCAGAGTTGAAAGCATGCCACAAATTCAGTTAGGAGAATTTGAACCTCCTCTAAAAAATTACCACTACGGGTGGCTGAGGTCGGGCAGGCTTTTGAGCGGAAGGTCTCAGGTTCAATTCCAACCAGGACCGTCCTTCCTGACTGAGGCTTTTTCCGGGTTTTCATTAGCCATCATAAATTGCAAATGTCGGGGAGGTACTTAGGCCTGGAATGTTTATTTCCTTAAAAAATCCTTTCCCAATTTATCATTTCTTCTCAAGCATCATCGGTGCCCACCGCCTGTGGTGCCTCAGCACCACACTAAACACTATTTAAAATTCTAACTTAACTTGATAACTTTTCAAACATTGCTACTGGAAATAACACATGGGTTCATCCCTATGTCCCAAAAACCAAACAAGCAATGGAAGTATAAGGGCCCTAACCCCCAAGCAATTCCGTGTGTGCCAGTGAGCCAGAAAAGTCATGGAAACCATTTTTTTTTTACAATAAACAGGGAGTTCTGCTGTTGAAATGTACACCATTGCTGGAGAAAACCCCACATTATAGCAGGTATACGAAGCCATCAAGGAGAAACGGCGTGAAAAACGACAGCGGTCATATTGTTGCATCATTATGCATCTTGCCATAAATCTCAAAAGCAATCATTGTTGCTTAACCACCTACCACCTGACCCCAGTGATTAATTTCTCTTTTTAAAACTGAAGAAATTCCTTCGTGTTCAAACTATATCATTAAGAAGATTGTAATGTATTGACTGGAGGACCAAACTACATCCTTAAATTCTGAAGGGGTTAAATCAATGGAGGCGAAGTGGTCTAAATGAGTGGATGTGAGATGAGATTACAATGAAAAATATTTCCGTAAGTTTCACAGACAGATTTCATTGTCATGGGCAGGTAGAATTGCATAGAACGCTCCTCGTTCCTTCAGGTCGTATTGCCAACGGTCTCCGTGGTCGTGAAAGCATGTCCGATTATGCGCTTGATCAGACATTGCCTGTGTTCATTTACTGAATAGTACTATATCCTTAGCTAAATATTTGCCCGCAATGGGTCTTGCTATAAAAAAACAGTACACAAATTTAAAAATACTTCACGAAATGGTTAGTTGTAAAATGTTAGATGAGCGTTATTAAAAGTTCTCATGTATATATTAAGGTAGAGTAATGTATTCTAAATCATAAACACCAGAAAGATAGTATAACAGCCTAATTTACTCTTGTGATATTTGGTGTCTATTTTTCTCCATTTTCTTCAATGAAAAGTTTCACTCGCTGCTCCTAAGTCTCCTTTCCTCCAAATCCTCCCATCAACAGAAATGGATCCCCTTGGTGTAGGTCGTATAATGTGCACGACTTTTTTTTTTTTTTTTTTAACTTTTCTGTATTCCGCACCATTCGTCGCTTGAATCGATTAGCGCGATATATGCAAAAGTCATAGATACGATATTATTTAGAACAAGCTGCTAGATGGAAATCCCTCTAAACCTTCCAGCTTAAATATTAGTTATAGGTATAAGATCGATTCCGTGCATTTATGTACATAAAACTTCTTTCACTCTCATATCATTTACGCACTTTGTATAAATAGACTTGTTTCTCTATCTGCAATGCATATATTGTACAAGAACCCTGTGAAAAGTAAATCAATCTAAGGAACAAAGCTTCAGTAGCTTTACCGCTTACGGTACCGGAATTGTTATACCTTATTAGCTACAGAGAGACCGAGGTCATTAAGGCGCGGACTCGTGAGCGGGAGATCTGAGGTTCGAATCCCGCCAGGACCGTTCTCCCTGACTGAGGTTTTTTCTGGATTTTCCTCAGTCCTCATAAATGGCAAATGCGAGGCGGTACCCTAAATTTCGGCCTGCAACGTTTCCTTCCTTAGAAATCCTTTTCTAATATATCATTTCATTTATGTATCAGGGTTCACCGCCTGTGGTATATCTCAATAGTAAAAACGGGCGTTAAACACCATTCAAAAAAAAAAAAACAGCTACACGCATCATATTAATTTTTCATTTATTTATTTTGAGTCGTGAGCATTAAAAGGGATAATATGAACCTATAAAGAAATAAATGTGAAATTGTAAAAGAAATATAACAAAAAATTAAAGGCAATTATAAAAATATTTAGCACACAAATTTTTGCAAATAAATTATGTAATTGTACATTTACAACAATATAAATTAAGTGAAGAAATATAAATGTGTTTCAAAAACACTTTAAGACTATAAAAAGGATTGTCTATTAGCCAGCGATGCAAGGTAATCTTTTGTAATTTGGTTTATGCTTTTGCTGTGGAAATTATTGTATAACTTTATTGCTACAGAATTGAAGTATATTTTGTTTCAGGTAATTTAATTTTGGGCTTTAGAAGATGATTACGTGTGGCTGATCTAGAATAATGCTCGTTTATGATTATCTTAATTTTAATAAGAAATTAAATAGTTATATGTCAGGCACTATTCAAATTTCTTTATTGATAAACAATTTTTACACCGTTCATCATAGGAATAACCTGCCAATATATGCATGGTCTTTTTAATAATGAATATCTTTGTTGAATCATTACTATCCTAGATAGTAATATCATATAATATTATGGAATTTAATAAAAGTATAATAAGAAGTGTTAACATATCATTTGGTGTTTATCCTCTGTTAAATTAGTAGATCACACCTGAAAGGCCACATATATAGCATTTATCGTTGATTACATTTCAAAAGTTTATCTAATACAATTGGCAACAATTTTGCAACTGGTTATGTTTCATCAATATTAATATTTCTCGATGAAAATCATATATGTTGATTTTTGTTACGTTTAAACAAAAAAAAACATTAACTTAAAACAAATTCGGTGCCTCAGAGCATTTTTCTATTGTTCTATATTAATAATAACTATTTAACAATTAGATGATTGTATCATCAGCTACAAAAATTTAACCAATACTAATTTCATTATTAAATCGTTCACTATTATTGCAAACAGATAAGACTCTAAAACTGATTGGGGCACGCAAAACTAATATACGTGGTTTTGGAATATTCATTCTTGTACAAAATTCTTTGTCTTCGAATTCTTAACTAAGAACTAATCAAGCTTAATTCTAGTGGAGTAGTACCATCGCAATAGTGTTTCAAGACAAGTATAACAAAGATTTTGGATAAATCATACAATATATAATATGAACTCTTATGAACCCCAATATCTGTGATAACAGATGAGATGATTTTCTCAATTGCATATATCCTATTAAATTGATATGTGTGTATTGATTTTATCACGGAATGCATGTTTAATTTATATCATTGTATACATACATAATTGTGTGTCTAAAGGAGCAAATAAGGGAAAGGTGTGGTACGGAATGAGCATAAAAAAATAAGGAAAAACATTGGACAAAATTGGACTAGGTTGTATTTGGTTAAGGGGAGAGGACATCACAAGAAATAGTTAGAAAATAGTTAACAGACGTTTCAGAGATACAGATAGGCAAAATATTGAGTCTCAATGCGCACAAAAGTATCGCTTAACCTGCAGGTTCAAATACATCTGGTGTGGGTAAGGTGGTTGTCTGAAGCAGAGAAGAAAGAAGTGGTCTCGCATGGCTCAGATTAGGGACTTGAAAAGGAAACAAAACAGTTAATGCTCTCGGGGGAAGGATTTGCCTATTGTGCGGAGAGAGCGATACCTGGAGGCATATTTTGGCAGAATACAGGGAAACGGAGATTTTAAGAATTTACCACCGCAATTTTTGAATTCCAATAGAAGTCTGAACATTTGCCGGGGAGTGTTGGTGCGGAGAGATACACACACAATTTTGGAATATTTCTAGCGAAGACCCGACAAAAAAAGGTTATGGCTATAGAGAGAGAAGGGAGGGCGAGTTGGAGAGGAGTGTAAGTAAATGGAAGGGGGACTCAAGTGTAAGTGTTTTATTCATGTTTATGAATATTCGTATAAAATTACTCGCAGAAAACGTGTGATATAAGTACAGCGATGTGTTTGTATATTTGTATGTACGAGTATGCATGTAGGTGTGTATGAATGTAGATATGTGTGTATGCATGTATGTATTGAAGCCGGAAATAAGGTTGCCTTTATTAAATTAATATTTTGAGGCTGCAGACCTATATTTCTAAAGGAATTAGATTTGATAAGCATAATTATTATGTACATGTACAATGAAATAATTTAGAGATAGGTATAACAGGAATTGATATAATTTGTAAATTGTACTTATATGTATGTCATTTGACAGGTGATTGTAACTTACAAAAGGGTTTTGTATACATTTTGTGGTAAAAGATGTGAGAAAGAGACAGAGATGTATACCTGACGCCTCGTCCGCTGACCGCTCCTTAGACAAGGCTAAGGAAAGGGTAAACTATCCTTTGTCAGGTCACGAAACTTCTGCCCAGGAATATTTAGAAAGTTAACAGTAAGAAAACATGGCTGTAACAGGACAGTATTTGAACAAAGTCAGACATAGGAATAATTTAAGAGAAAATGGAAATGTCAGAAAGCAGACGAAAATGTTTCATTACAGGAAAGCCGGGGTACAAGGTATTAAAAGCCGCCCATAACTACGTGCTTTATCTCTGAGAACATTTGGAAATTTACAAATTAAGGAAGGCAAAAGATTTTCCAATAGAAATCAGCATGTAAGGAAAGGGCCGAAATTTATGATAGGCTGTTTTTGGAAAATTCAGGCTCGTGGGAAGACATGTAGATCAGGAGGGAGAGAATAATTCTAGCCAATGGACATCTGATAAAAGTCAAATCAATAAGGAGAACTTAGATACAAATAAATATTTTTAAAATAGCCAATGATGAACATATAACTCCGAAATAGGATAATATACAAGGGAATTTAATTTAGCGAGAGGCGTGGCGATGTGGTAGAAAACTGGAGTACAGAATCAGGAGGAGACATACGAAAGAGACACGAGAGACACACACACGAGAGGATTCACTCAAGAAGTATACGGAAACAGGCAGCCTAAGTCATTCGAAAGCAATCAGTCTAAGTCATTTCTAAAGTCATTCGAGCGCAGTCTAAGTCATTTTAAAGAGGTCGAATGATTCTAAGTCATTCTAAGGTGATTCTAAAGTCAGTCTAAGTGAGTAGTGAAATCAGCAACGAGCAATCAGGAAGTAACCAGGCCAAGTTGTAAAATAAATTAGATGTTCAACCAGTGCCGGAGTTTATTAATACAGTGAACAACCTCCCTCCCCCCTATTGACTTTAAGTCATTAAAAACAGTCCTAATTTACTCTTGAGATCCCAATCAACCACCCAGTATTGAAACCACACCCAAAATAACCGTTTCAGTATGTATGGCCATTAATATAATTACAAGGACGATATTAACATGTACGGTCGTGAGGCCCATGCGACAGTTGCACTTACTTCAGTATATTTTAAAACTGGTACAATAAAAGGTTCATTACTACTATTAATGATGGTTTTTAAAAGAGCAGTGTTGCAGAATACCCAGTTATTGTCACTTTCAACCGGATAGTTTCTCAAGGGTGACTTAAGAACACAGGTAATGGAATCAGGTTTAAAGTCCGCCAACAAATATTTTCGTTAAAGTGGAGAATCTCAGAATTAAGCATGCCAGCCACGTATAGTTAACTCTGAGAAGATACGCAGAGATTTTAAGATTGTGCATAATCGGGGGAACAGTTTCAAAAAAAGAGTGAGAAATTCTTAAAAGATTGTACCAATCGTATTGCATGTAACAGTCAAGGATTTGACGCTTTAATTGTCAGGGGAGTCAGTAGTTTCTTCCTAGCTTGTACCTTCGTGTTCAAGACGCTCAGCGTTCGAATATTGTGGCCTAGTTCTTAAACCCCGTGGGCAAAGCTATACAGTTAACTAATAAATATTGACGCAGTGTGATCAGTTAATAAAAGTATTCAACCTCGAATTACCATGCGTTACTGTCCACGAGACCAATAGCCCTAGGAGGTAATCAGAACCTCGTCTACCAGCCGGCAAACAAGCGTAGCGCTAGGAACGTGAATTACCTTGGGCCGCTTCTGAGTAGCGATATACGAAATTACATAAAGTTAATTATTCGACCTCAGAAATTCATACACTTAAAAATGGATAAAGTATACGTGTATCTATGTACTAAAAAAACTTAAATACACTCTAATATTAGCAAATATGTGCACTATAAATTAACAGATTCTTAATACATTTTTCAACATTGTGTACTTAATTATAATTTTCATAATTAAAGTACAAATACACGATAAATGTTTTCTCTAAGTTTTCCACTTCAAACTTATCTTGTTGTCCCTTAGGAGAAGCTTTTAAGCTAAAAATATTCTCTCAGTACTGGACAGAATTTAAAATAATAGAATATTACCAATTTTTGGGAAATTGGCATCCCTGCCGTTCAAGATATTTGCAACTACTAACAGTGTTTTAAAACCTGGTTGTTAACATGTACAATTCTGTACAACTTCTCGGCTACAATACAATCTTCCTTCCCTGGTGTTGTGCTGACTCCCTTCATAACATTCAATGCTTCAGTTAGTGGATTCCCTACGTCTCTAGTGCAGTTATTGCGGTGTACGAAAAATGTCCTGATAATGTCAAATTCCAGAGTCAAAATTCTCAAAAATTGGAACATTCATGCGATAAGTAAAACTTTTTTTTTCAAGCTGGGCATGATTTCCCGATAGCTCTAATTAGGTCGAACAACCTGAATGTGTGACAGAAAAGCTTAGCTAACGTTAAAGCCAACTGCTGTTTCCTGAATGGGAAATATAAAGAATGCAACGTAAGATCATGACGTTTAGTAATTAGGCTTCTTAAGCAAGAAGATGGACAACATGAAGAATATCCCTAAAACATACTTTGAAAATTAAGAAGAGTCTGGGTTGTGTAATGGTATCAGTAACAGATTTTAAATAAATATGTCGACATAACGACACCTTTCTCTGTAGAAGAAAGGGCTTGTTTAAATATAATTAATAAGGCAAATAGTTGAAAGCTGTAGTCGCAGCCTAGAGTCAAAGACAGGGTCAGCAGAGATAGACGACAAGGTTATATTATATGTTCGAACAAGAAATTTATCTGCTTTTCACATAGCTAACAATATACAACTCCATCAGTTTGAAAGCATTTACTTTGTTCTTCAGACAGGCATTTTCTAAATACGGTTAAATTCCTTGACTTTTCTTTTGGCTTTTAAATTTCACTGTTGGAACTCGACACTTCCGATCTGTGCAACTATACGTGTGGGCATTCAATAATTTCTAATAATAAACTTGCTATCAGATAAATGAAGTTTGACAAAGTGTCAAGTAAGACGGTAGACAAGATTACACTTTATTACAGCGCAGCGATTGCTACTGCAAACATTGTACCTTAGAATTTTTCTCAGGTTGCTCTTAGACCCTCCGCATAATCACCGGCCCCACTGTGATGCCATTGTCGACTGGTCTTTGTTTTTCTTTGTTTTGATGGAATGGACTTCCTCGGCCAAACAGGACATCATGCTAAATGTAAACAATACCTCAACTCCACGTGATGTGCGAAAGCGCATTCTTATTGTCATTGTTATATGACACGTTAAACAGAAATTCCTCAGCAATACCAGGAATTGTTTTTTTTTTTTTTTTTTTTTTTTTTTTTTTTGCAGAGACGTCGCTATTCTATTAATTTCGTAACAAAATGGAACAAAGAGATAAAGACAAGTATACGTTCTTTAAAATCAAATCTTTGCAAACAGCCGCTTCAAGACGAGTAAATATGCACTTACATGCAACATGTATTATATGCCTAAGCTTGAACAAAAATGTGCAAAACAAAGGTAGTTAGTGCTTTTAATGTAAAGCAAATGACTTAAATTTCAAATTTCTTAAAAATGCCCTTTAAATAAAAGTATGCATTTGCATGTACTTCCGAGCTCTACTCATAACATAATGAAGATTTTGACAATGGATGTTTACACTCATTTAAAAACAGCACTAAGTTTAGCTGCCTCAAAATATTATTTATAATACTAATGTGCAGAAATAAATACGTTTTAGACTGTTGTTTTCAAATAGGGCACGTTTTTCCTTGTTACAAAATAAACAACCAAAAACAATGCTTCAGCCTTCACTTTTATCATCTCTTCGTAAGCCTTCGTATTCATCTTGGCTAAAATATGTGGGCCATTTTCGCATTCTCGGTACATTGCCTCATCTGCTTTATCACAGTCTTACATCATTCTACAGCTGCTAAAGTGAGCCTTGCTACCTCATTCCGCAAAAATTCACAATATCAGCTTTCGTTGATTTTAAATAAAAACTGCCTACACACATATTCTCTGGCATGAATACGAGTGTTCTCATTAGCATTTTATCAATAATAATAATAATAATAATAATAATAATAATAAAAAACCCATTTTACATGAAAATGTAATATCGACATCCCACTAATTGCTATAGGCATTTTAAGATAAGTGAAATGAATGAAAGAATGACATAAATGAGCGCAGAGGCGGTTCCCATTTCAAGTTGCCTAGTTTTCATCTCTTCCGGTAGACAGGTTACCAGGGTGTATTCAGTGGACAAGCAGGCGCGCTAGCGTTCCAGTGTATATAAGAAAAGGTGAAAAACCGAGTAAGTCTCCAAAAGCAAAAAGTTTGGGACTGCCCCCAATATCTTTAATTAATGTTAACAAAAACAGTTTTCGGAAGATATAGCATTTAAAACAATGTTTTCAAATAGAAATGTTTACAGTTCACTGCGTTCCGTAGTTCTTTTTATTTAAATCGCTTCTCTGGTCTATTTAAAGCTGTTTTGGTGACATGTTCATATTAAACAGCACACTGAGACAAATATTAACAATTTATTTTATTTCTTGTTAGAAAATGTACCAATATGTAAGCAAATGAGTATTAAAGTATATTTAATTGCACATATTTCGTTACAGCCACCTGTTTTTGAATTACACATTTTAAATCGTATCCATAAAATTGAAAAATTGCACGTAAAATAAATTTACAAATGCTTAATTTCACCTGTTTCCTAAGATTTGCCTCTTTTTAACTCAAACACTAAACATGTATTTATTTTAATTCTTATTGAGATTTTTCAAAAACAAGATTATTAACTGTTTGATTTAATTACATATTACAGTTTGCATTTCCTGCATCTTTATTTAGTTTTTCCAAGTCAGCGTCAGTGTCTACTCTTAAATTTTTATAGTACGCATGGAAAACGCTGTGGATCAGTGGTAACACGTCCAAGTTGTCTTTCTTCTTCTCAGCACTTACAGGAATAGGGCCATCATGTATCAATGGGGCAACAATTTTTTTCCATGCCTTCTGATGGAAAGTTTGCGAAAATATTCTTCCTGAGAGAAGGAATGCTTGAAGAATATTTTCCTGGGCTCTTGGGATTTCTTAAGCCAGTGAGTTCTGTTCCAGAGGAATTTGTAACCTTTGGTGTCCTTTTTCTTCACCAGGAATGGCCTATTAGTTTTGTCAAGGAGCTGAAGTCTAAGAAATATTTTCTTTTCATCACGAAAGCTTGGAAGGTTTCTTGCATGTACATAACTGTACTAGCTGGTAACAGTCACTAAGGTGGTTAATTTTCATTCCCGTTCTCTTTTTCTCCCTTTCGAAGATAGCATAATCAGAATCGCATTCCATAGGGGTATGTTCACTCACCAAACACTTGTGGTGAATTGCATGAATGCTGTGTCTCTTCTCAATAAGGAAGCTGAACATAGCAGCCGTACTACTGCTTCTGTTCTGCCACCCACAAGCATCGGAATAAAATACCTCTTCTACAGCTTCTGGCAACTTCAGAATGAATTCATAGACAAGAAGCTATTTCATTACCACCTCTTCCAGATATATTTTCACTCCACATAAAACAAGTAGCTTCATTGGTGACTAAATTATGGATTGTTAGATTGAATGTCCACAACTATCTTTTATAGAAGTAGACAGGTGTTGTAAGGCAAGGTGTCAGCAGATATTGTTGCAGATCAATGATATATCTTATCATTGTCCTGAGCTACTTCTTTATCACTCTTTTGACTTTATATGACTCTTCGGCGGCCTTTTAATGTGCTTCTGGATCCTGTATTGCCAAATTTCTGGCCTCTCCCACCAAGGTGTTTATTATTAATAGTAACAACCATCGAATCTACAGGAATGCTTTCGCAGAACAGTAGGCGAAACAACTGGATTTATTGAACCTGCAGCCAGAAAGCAGAAACATTCACTTAATGGAAAAATAATTGCGCCTGAAAGCAGAGGAATACAGATTGTAAAAGCTCACAGTCTCCCATTCCCTAGCTATGAGAGCTATTATTGCCGAAACAGAATTTCTAAGCTGTTTCTGTCATCGATCTTTGTCTATCTAAGATGTATGAACTGTATAAAGAATGTGCAGAAAACTCTGTTTCATTTAAAAGTTATTCCAGATGCTACCATCATTTTGGCATGGCGTTCAAGAAGCCAAAACAAGATCCTTTTATCATGGTCACCAACAGCCCAATATCTTCAACACATTTTTACGGTTGCGATGGTTTTTAAAGAGAGGGGGATGACTTTATGGATGGTAGGTTTGATTGATTGTTTAATTAAAGGTTTGATAGTTTAATAATGGTGGTAGGGATGCTATTTGTAGATTATGTCAACCTCTTCTTTCCCCACTCCCAATGAATACATTTTTTGCCTATTTAAGAAGACAAATTAGTAAATGTTTTCTATCCTTGTTCATGAATAGTAGGGATGTGCTAGCAATAAATAAAAATTACCAAGAAAGTGTGGTGCCAAAAGTGGTTTTCATTGTAAAGAAAAATGATAACAATGTTCTGTAACTTGCTACTTACACAATAACGCAGACGTGAAAAAGAGAAAACAACTTAACTTCTTCTCTCATTTCCTTAGGTGGAGGGAGCAACCAAAGTAATGAACAAGGAGGCAATATTAAGTAACTGGACTTGCATGATTTTTTCCCGTCCTCATTCTGTTGATGGAAAATAAGCATAGTCGATTTATTTTATGGCAAACTGTGTTCCACACATTTTTTCACAGTTCAGTATATCCGCAACTAGTTGGAATTAGACTTGCCCGATTTTCCACAATGTGAAACTCTTCGCGAAGAATCCCTGGATGCCAATAATTCATTTTCCACCAAAATTGGACCGGTTTTTCACGTTTTCCGTAATTATATTAAGGAAACATAACTAAGAAAGTAGTCAAAGGTGCAATCTCTGCGCGTGACACACACAAGAGAGATTCATCACGACAATTGCACTGAAGAAATGCTGCAATTCGCGACTATTATTTCATTCACTTGAAAAATGCTTTTTACACAAAGAACTGAGTAGAAAAGTGTCGAAATGATGTCAATGATGTGGCACTGCAGGCTTTAACTCTAAAGCTACGAGTGTGTTCAAATGATATAGAAGAGTGAAAACACAGTAGCTTACCTCAAAGAAATAATTTATTCTCTCAAATGCATCGCTAGTGGAGAGTGTCTGTATGGAAGCGTTGTTACTTGTCGCTTAAAATGTAATGATATTAAAATAGATGGACGTTTTTTTCTTTTTTAATACATAGACTGTGTAGCCATTAATATATTGTTTCACTATAATTATATAAAATTATTTTAAAGTAGTGTATTCCACTCTATAATGTGTCGGTCCTGATGTTGTAGCGGTAACTTGCCTCCTAAACCCAAGATCGTAGTTTCGATCCCTGCCAGGATCGATGGATTTTTTCGGACTTAAAAATCCTAAGTATGGCTTCCTTCGGACGGGAAGCTGTGGATCCCGTGTCGTACATTTAAGGCATGTAAAAGAACCTCAAGCCTGAAAGAAGAGGCCTCTGAGCAAAATTGATCGGCCGTTTCACGTCCTGGATTGAATGGGACGCTGAAAGAGCGTCCATAAATAAACCAAATGGAAAAAAAGCACTCTGTAACGTAACAAAACTAGTACGTATAAAAATCTAGAAAACTTTGCTACGAACACATGAAGAGAGTTATATATACGTGTGGGGTTCCTTCTATCCTCTCTAATACCTCCCTCGATCAAAATACTCCACGAACTAGAGACATTGGTTTGTACCGCGACTTCAAAGAAATAACCTCAAATACAAACCGCAAACAAATAATTATAAATACAAGGGCCGCCTAAAAATGAATGATCATATATCTTTACTTTCCTCATAATGTTGATAGTCTTTCTCAAAGCAGTCCCTGTTGATGTAAAGCCTATCCCAGTGTTCCTGCCAGTCTTCTAAGAAACCATTTTGACAGGTCATTCACAATCACCTCCGCTTCTGATGATGGAAAATGCCTCCCACAAAGTGTTTCTTCAATTTTGGGTAAGAGTCACAGAGGGTAAATTTGGACTATAGGGAGGGTTGATTTTTGTGAGATAATCAACAACAAAAGCTGCGATGTGCGGTCGTCCATTATCGTGGGGCTGCATCCAGCTTATTGCAAATGTGCTGGCTTTGCAGAGTTTTCAGGATATCTCTTTAGTACTGACCAGTAACTTTTTGTGTGCAGGTCCAATATGCTGATAAACCATTCCTTGAATATCGAAATTGAAATTACAATAACTTTTCCTAGTAGAGAACGGGGCCGAGGTCGTTAAGGCGCGGACTCGTGAGTGGGAGGTCTGGGGTTCGACTCCCACCGGACCGTCTTTCCTGGTGTTTTTTCCTGGATTTTCTTCAGTCCTCCACATAAATGGCAAATGCCGGGGAGGTACCTAAACTTAGGCCTGTAACACTTCCTTCTTTTTCCAATGTATTATTTCATCTCACGTTATCATCAGTGTCCACCGCCTGTGGTGCCCCCGTAGTAAAAACGGGCGTTAAACACAATTAAAAAAAAGCCTCGCAGAAGCGATTCATTTTGCTTTTGTGTGTGTGTTTGTGATGGAAATTTACATAAAAATCTATATGGTTTGCTCTCTGGATCGAAATGGTGAAGCAATTTCATCAACAGTTAGTACCTTTGAAAGAAAATCCACAACTTCCTGCAATATCATCTCCTAACTGCATGCAAACATCCTTTTTGTTCGGGAATCAACAGTCTTGGAACTCACGTGTACAAACACGTCTCGTGCAGCTTTTCAGTTACAAATCTGTAGATGACACCTAGTGAAAATTTCAGAATTTGTTAGAGAGTTTTTAATGTTATTCCACTATCTTCTCTTACAATAACAGCAACGGTGTTACTGTCTTTGTCGTTAGAGCACAAACAAGATTCACCTTCCTTTGCAATCGATTGCCTTCCCTCTTTAAACATTCTAAACTATCTTTGAGCTGTGCTTTAGTGAAGGACAAACTCTCCATACGCATCCATACTGCATAGGACTGAGCTGAAGATTTGTTGAGATTAAAGCAAAATTTCATAACAGCATATTGCTTGTCACGTATCATCTCCATTTTGTTGAAGTAGGAACTGAACATGTCTCAATTTGCACACCTCTCAATGCGAATAGCGAAAGTGACAACAACTAAACTAGTACCACATGTATATTATATATTGAGCTAACATGTTGTAAACTTATATTTTAGAGCGAGAAATTATGCCTGTAAAATAAGTATGGAAATTCTTTATTGGACAGCCCTAGTACAAACCAGATAGCAGTCCCCTGGATATATATTTTTAGGCCTAAAAATGTATTAAGCAATAATTATAGGAAATTAGGCGTGAAAAAATTGGGGTACCCAACCGGTAAGTCTAGAGAAGTCGCCCCTGGTACACATTTAGAATTATAGGTAAAACGAGTGTGCTATTGGCTAGAATGTTTTAGGATACTGACATCTACTGAGCAGAGGAGTAGACTCAATTGTAGTTTTATCATTTAAACAAAAGATTCCTGTTTCAGCAGTTATTATTTTCCATGAAGCGCTGTAGAGAAAACTTGAGTTCCTTTCCCAGCAGTTATAGGTAATCTAATGAAAGGAAGAAATGAGCAATTACTGTTACAAAAAAGCTTGACATTCGCAGCATAGCCATCTTGATTACCTCAGTCTAACCCGGCTGTCAATACTTTTGTTTACAAAACATCGCGTCACTGAAACAGGAAACCTAAATACGTTAACAATTCCATGTATTTACATCAGCCGATTTCGAGAAATGAGGAAAAAATGCACAAATAAGCGTATCACCATGTTGGCTGTCATGCTGGTGACATATCGGCAATGAAAATGGTTCGGAAATTTTTGAATCAATGGGTTCACCCTGTCGATTTGTTAACAGCTGTGAGTGACACGCTACAAAGTTGTAGCCTTCACTTGTCTTTGGGGGAGGAGGGAAAAAAATCGCGTGAAATTGTAACGAGGACACAATGACATTAAAATGTCGACTAAAACAGCGCGAGGAGTTACAGACTGATTGAATGAAACTGGACATAAACAAGTTCCTTGTGCATAGATGTATGTGTCTGTTCAATATAACAAAAGGCAATTCTATTCAGGAGTTCTATTTAAACGTTGTTTCATTTCGCTGTAGATGCAACTCAATCCGCGGTATTTCTCATTGAAGTAAATGTATCTAATGTAATTTCAACTCAAAAAATGCTAAATATAAAAATCAAGAGAAACTAAGCTTTCAAAGTATAAAGAAAAATACTTAACATTACCGATATTACTCTTGTACCTGTGCATTATGAATTATGATGCAATATTTTTATTTATAGAGTTTGCAGTCACTGAAACGTCCAGTACCGTATGTTTATTACAGATTTCTTATTTTTATTACGCTAAGAAAAGTTGTATTCTTACATATTCAAAATTCGTTTCCTTTGAAAGCTAGATACATAATTTTCATTAATTCGTCTTGTGAACTTAATACAACCTTAAGATCGTTTGTCGCTCTTAATTTCCAATATACCGCCACGGGTGGCCGAGGTCGTTAGGGCGAGGACTCGTAAGCGAAAGGTCTGGTGTTCGAATCCCACCAGGACCGTCCTCCCTGACTAAAGATTTTCCAGGTTTTCCTCAGTCCTCATAAATGGCAAATGCCGGGGAGATACCCGAAACTTAGGCCTGGAACGCTCCTTCCTTGAAAAAAAAATCCTTTCCCAATTTTATCATTTCATCTCATGTATCATCAGTGTCCACTGCATGTGGTGCTTCAGTAGTAACGCGCGATAAACACTATTAAGATTTTTTTCTAATATTACCGATCATGCCAACTACCCACAAGAATATCTCTGTCACCATTTCTGATATTACAGTACTCATTTTCTTACCCTCCTCTGTTTCTTCATGTGAGGGAGTTAATTCTAGTGCTTTCTTTGACCAGCATTTTCTCTCATCCTTTGGGCATATCCACACTACTTCAGTTTTTATTGTTGCTTCTACAATATCAACAATAGAAACATTTATTCCGTACTATCCAATTGTTCCATTCCTAACATGGTCCTATAAAGTTGTTACACAACAATTCGCCAAAATTACATTTCTATGGTTTTCAATTCACTAATTTCTCAAATTTCTGCGCTATATGTCCATAACTACACTTATATTTTATATTTTAAACTGTATTCTTATTTCGCTTCTTCTAACAATTTTATCCCAATTTATAATTTGTAGAAATTTATTTCATAATTCTTCAACATTTTCTTAAAACAACAGCACAATTATATTTTTTACTGGATATCAAATAGAAATCAATTAGGAATAACTTCATACTGGCGATATTAGGAACGCTGAACCAATTAACACCATTCATTTCTGATGTAGGGAATTGATGATTCTTTTTTATAACTGACAGTAGGCAGTCAAAATGGATAATATCCAATCTTAGATGGAATAAGCAAAATGTTTTGTATTTCGTCTTAAAAATCAAGACGGCTCTTTTCAGCATTTTCTGCATATAAAATAAATAGGTTCTTCCTTATTCTTTAATATTATCCACCTGATTTTAACAGTTTTAAATTATATGTACATCAGCTAACTTCCAAGAATCTCTTCAAGAATAAGAAAGTATATCGTTTTATATAGTTTTTCTTAGTTGAATTCATAAAATAAAATAGGTTTCCTTATCTTTGCAAAAGCCTTTCAATAGCTTTGTACAATAGCTAAAGGCGGAAATAAAATATCAGAAGTAAATGACGCCGGACTTCCATTAACTTATTCATCACTTGATGGCATGTGAATACAGACATCTGCAATACATTACTGCAAGAATTAGTTTATTAGCTTAGAGGTATGCATGGCATTATCTGGCTTAGTCGCCTTATATGAATATACCCTACTAACAATATGATATAAAAAGTCCAATTGTTCATTTCTAACAGTAATACATGCAGTTAAAGTTATATTCCCTTTTCTATATATTCTTCATATATTTTTGAGCATATAATTTACATCATCATCTATCAATATGATATGATTATCAGAAAAAATGTAATAATTTATTTCGAATATGAATTCCCATTTAACAAATTTAACCTTCCAAGTATGTATTTTAACAATATGCATTTCAGTGTTAGTTCTGCTATAATAAAGGGGGTAAGATTCAGAGGTATTTCGAGTATATACGGAACAAGAAACGTTGATGCTTGTTTTTGAAGAGAGAAAAAAGTTTGTGCTTCTACAAACTTCTTCTCTTTCCATGAGACTGTAACCAAATTTTAATGCAGCAAATTGTACTGATTGAGAGTCCTACAAAGTAGCAGAGAATTCTTAATCGAAAAATATGCTATACTTTTTTCTTCTCTGAACTAAATGTAAATATAATTTTTTTTTTGTCTTCTGTACACATTAATATCTTTGACTGAGATCGAATATATAGATCTGAAAATATAAGTAAAAATTTTATTAAATGTCAATATATCCTAATATGTTCCCACAGATTTAAAATTCTGAAATAGGAACATTTTCATAGTATAACCTCTGCTTTGTGAATTTTGACTCAGATTTCATTGTCTACAGGAACATTTTAATATGAACAAAACTGAGGCCTTGACTTTCTCAGTGTAACATTAACGTGACCCCATCCACGCAACTCACGTGCTCCTATTGAATTTAAGTTTTATCCTACTTCCTATATAAAGGTTAGAAGGCCAAACTCAAAAGGAATCTTTACAAAATATTACTTAACAAGTGGACTTTATAAGGACCTTAATTATATTGATTGTCCCGTCAATACATTAAATTTTAGTAAAAAAGAAACCAAAAAAGGAATTAAATTATTTAACCACAACAAGTAAATATGTATTCTCAAATTATCGATTGAGCCTCTCCTGGATACAAAGGAAAGGAAAATAAAAAATTTGTGGCAAAATCTAATAAAAGTGAGATAGATTTTAATTATACAAAAGTTTAATTGATTTTAAAAAGCAATCAGGAATTTAAAATTTAAAGTGAACAGAAACTTACAAGAACCGTAAAGGAAAATGCGTGGACCAGGGGGTCCCGAAATGGATGGTTTCTTTTCGAGCAGAAATAGATTCGATGTGCCCAGAGGTCGAACTCCCTGCCTCCCAAGCCCCAATAGACAAGAAAGGCAAAGCGTCTCCCATTAGTCGAGATGCGGAAGCATAGGTGACGAAAACATAATCAGTCATAACCATAATTTCTGTCACTCACGATGCTTAATATAGGGTTTTAGGTATAAACCTTGTCCGCTCATACGGTGTTTTACGCGTTAGCTACTAGGCGTACTGCAACAAAAGGCCTCCCCACTTTAACTTCGCTTCTTTTCTTCCCAACGTCCAGGAAAGTCACTTTCTGAATCTGTTCCCTGTCGGTCTCACGGCAGTGTGTATTCATTCTTGGCGAAGACGCAGTTAATTTCAGAGCAACACTTGAAACTAGTCCAATTTTATCCCAAACCTTCAACGTTTGCCAACAACTTTCACAGGTGTAGAAGTAAATAAATAGTAATGATATCAGAAATATTATGGTGCTCCAACTTAATCATCTTTACCCTATATAATTATTGTTCTTATTTTAGCAGAGAGAGAACAACGAGTGAGTGATTTTGGTTTATTTGTGGACATTCTTCAACATCTCAGGTCATCAGCATTCCATTCAATTCAAGGCGTGAATTGGCCGACAAATTTTGCTCAGAGGCCTCTTCTTTCAGGCTTGCGGTTCTTTTTCGTGCCGTAAATGTACGACACGGGACCCACGGCTTTACTTCCATTCCGAAGGAAATCATACTTAGGAAAAAATCCATCGCTCCTGGCCGGGTTTGAACCAGTGATCTTGGGTTTAGAAGGCAATTATGATTACCACTGCACCACTAGGACCAACTTAGAGAGAGGACAACAATTTCAGTATTTTGTTTAAGGTTGTTTACACGATTTAGAAAGCGGATTTTAAGTAAAGGCGCGACCAGCTGTGGCATACTTAGAAGGCGGAACATAAGCCGCGTGAATCGGACAACATTTATAACTAAAGCCCGTAATCAATTCTCTGTGATAATATAAGAGGGATTGCACAAATAATTAGATCAAAAATAAAAAAAAAACGGTATGTATCCTAGGTATATAAATACAAATACAAAACACTAATGCTTCCAATATCCAAGATGGTTCATAATACACTTTCGAATTCTATCTAGTTCAATATGCCACTGTTGATATTTCGGATTCAAGGCCTGTAAAGAGTGAAGTACAAACACACATATTCATTAAACCATGCATCCCGATTGATCACTAAGTTGTATATGCAATGCAGTTACTTGAGTTAAACGTTAAAGCCAAGGGATTGCCTCACCCCTCTCCCTGAGGCGTATGCACAACCGCTTAACTTCCACCTCAGGCTTCAAACTTACGGAGGATGCGCTTGCTTTTCGTCCTAACTCTCTAGGATTCCTGTGTAGTTACTAATTGCGTATTCAATTGTCCTTGAGCAGATACGCAAAATTATGTTTAAGTTTTGAAATTACAGTTTTCATTACTTGTTTTTACATGTTATGCTAAAATTTTTTTTAAGATTCTTACAAAATATATTAAATGGCGGAACAAATGTTAATAAGCTCGCCCCATTCCATCTTGTATATCGTTATCTCTTTTGTCTAAATCGTTAATGATGAAGTCTAAAAGTAACAAATTCCACGAGATATGTGATATTCTCCAGCGTTGCAACTGTTACTTTTTTAATTGAAACAAATTAAAGTACTGGTTTCACATCCATGTTAATATTTACATAAAACAAATCACTATTGTACAGCGTTTCAGTACACTTTTAACATGTGTATTTATGTTTCTCACTCATATTATTTTTTGAAAACTTTACAACTAAAACGCACTTTTACCTACAAGAATCATTTCAAAGCCATAATCTAAGCCTATTTCACAATTTATAAACAAACACTTACAGATTGAAGCTATTAACATGTCCATAACAAATCGTTTTGATTGAGAACCAAACGTAATAACCACCAGACAGTGTTGTGGCGTTTAATTGAGAACCGTGCGTAATTACCGTTAGACAGTATTGTTGCGTATAATTTGATTGTTACTTTCGTACATCAAAAATTGAGCACAAACAATATGGTTGCTGTTTCTCATGTTATTAAGAAATATAAGAGTGTCTTAATTAATAAATAAAGAATAAATGAACAAATTGCGTGCTCTCACTTGCACATTTCCTCTCTGTTAGCACTAAGCATGTACTGACAACGTACTTTCCTGAGCGAACTCTTGACTCACGCCATACTGTAAAATTAACATAAGTAAGCAACTGAATAACTTTCAGGAAAACAGGCAATCACTGTTTGTTTACAGATTCTACTATACGTTACACATTGCTTAATGCTTTATCTTATTTCTTATCTTGAGGATGAAATGGCAATCTAAAGCTCTCTCGGTCTAGGTAGTGTTGCAAGCGTACAGATTCACTGACAGTGTGCTGGAGCTATAACACGAGGTCCGGAATGAAGCGTGATATGGAAATTTCGACGGTTTTCTTTTTGATTTATTGTGTTAAGTATCTTAGTATTTTAGTTCATAGGATGCTATCACCTAACTTAATGTATAAGATGATAGATTGTGGTTTCAAAAGTATATTTGAAAGTCCGACCTAGAAAGTCCGTAATCTTTCGGAGTAAGCTTTTACTTATCTATTTTTTATTTTACGGTGGATTTACTGTACACAAAATATAAAATTAACAAAAAAAATAATTAATCAGCTAAATCTGAGGTACTGTTTACTTAATGGCAATATTATACAGACTGCCCCAAACATAACTCGTCCACAAATTCCGTTCGTTATTGTGTGGTAACATTCCTTTAGTCAGTAGCGTGCTGGTCCCTCATAACTTTATGGATAACTCAAATTTCTTGTCTACAAATAACTCTATAATCTCAAATTATTTTTCTTGCGGTGTAGTCTTATTAATATCCTGAATATGCGTTTTAACTTTTCCAATCTAATTCATATTTTATAATGTGTAAAATGATCGTAATTTCTTACAGCTAAAGCAATAAATGAAAATTGTTCTATATAATTAATATCATATTTTAGCGATGTATTGAACCAACATTTTTTTTATAATTCTATTCATAAGCTTCAGCTATGTCAAAATCGTTTGTTAAGTATATTTTATTATCATAACTATTGTATTTCTATGTTGTGGGGCTGTACGGGGGATAGGGTGGTTGTAGTCCGCTCGCGGGAAGAGGAGGCGTGGATTAATTGTGTTTCTTTGAGTTCTGGGTTGGATCCCCCTTGTGTCGGGATCAGGAACCTTTACCTCAGGGAACTTCTGGAATTTTGTGACTCGTCTGAGTCAGAGGGAAGGGAAGGAAATCTATAAAAGGCTACACGGAAACACTGGAGTTCTTATCTGACACCATTTATTTACACTTAACAGAATACTGGATTGTCCGCGTAAGCTTGGAAATGTGTCGAACTGACTGACTATTGTTCTTCTCCTACCGACTTCATGCCCTTTGATTTTCATTGTCTATTCTTTTGCCCGCTTATTTCAATCAACTCTTACGGTTCCGTCCTCCAACTATCCAATCTTTAGCTCTTAGCCTCGAATCCCGGGCCGTTAACCTTTCACTGCTCTAAAGTTTACTATTCCGTGTGTACCGCTCTCTAAGGTCTCTGCTCCCAATGTCTCACTGCTGTCGAAGTCCTGCTGCTCTATAAGTCCTATTGCCTATGTCTCACTGCTCTCGAAGTCCTCTCTGTTCTTTGTTCCTTACATTATATATCAGATGTAAAGTTTATTGTTTTATTAGGTACCTCCCACCATGAAAATTAAATCCGCGAAATTTATGGAGCTCAGTTCGATTCTCTCTGCGTTATTGGTTCTTCCTTAATACCTATAATTATGCAGGCTCGCTCCGATTCGTTCAATTTTGTAAGATTCCTATTGGTTGTGTGGGACCAATTTCCTGGAAATACCTCTCACGTTATAATAGTTCTAAGAACGGACATTCCTGCCATAAATGTTGGGATATTTTTATAATCTGACATCTCCCTTCATTTTTCTGTCCTTTCAAATTTCAAATGAAACTTTATTAATGTTTAGCACAGGTGCTGTCTAAAGACTACTAACTACATGTATCAGATCATATTTATATTAGTTATTACTAGCCTTGATTATAATCTTATTAGTTTAATCAAAGACGGCCTTTAATACCGGCTACAGTTGATAAACAGCAATGCAGTTACTTTATAGATTAAAAAATACCATGATAAATAAAACATACGTTTCATTATGTACACCGAATTCCATTTTTAAGAAGTATAAATGATTGCTTCATCTTACTAACTCTAATATGCACTTCCAGGAAGACATGTTGAAAGGAGCCAAGGTTCAGATTTATCGCTGCAATTTATGGTGATCTATGGCACATATATGAATATACCTTACACGAAAAATCTTATTCGGTGAAATAATTTGTATTTACAAAATGTGATCTAATAGAAACAATTCCGTAACCTCATGAAGTGTTTTCATTCTCTACATGAGAACATCTTTTTCCAAGTTTGGTTATATCGTTTAGATACAGTCTACATTTACACTAGGCAGAATTTGGGAAAGATGAGCCTAGGAAACGCACAATTCTTAAATCGGAACAATAAAAAGAGAAAATGTATAAATACTGATAAAGACTGTTGATCCTGATGATGTAGTGGTAACCAGGCTTGCTTCGTAGGCCCGAGATCGCGAGTTCGATCCCAACTAGGATCGATGGATTATTTCGAGCGTAAAAATCCTAAGTGTTCCTTCCTTCGGAAGGGACGTGGGTCCCATGTCGTAGATTTACAGCATGTAAAAGCACATCAAGCCTGAAAGAAGAGGCCTCTTAGCAACATTTATCGACCTTTCACGCCCTGAATTGAATGGGACGCTGATGACCTGAGATGTTAAAGCGTGTCCGTAAATAAATCAGCAGCTGATAAGATCAACTTTGATACTTTCATAAGAAGAGTATAGTATATGTGTGGAGAAATAAATAGACCAAGAACTGCTGATAATTATGATGATGACCATACAGGTCTCCTTGAAAGCGGGGGACATACCATGTAGGCTTCCCCCACATAAACATGAAAAACATTTCTCCGGAAATCGATCAAGGGATGATGGCTAACCGCAACACGCTGCGTGATGATTAATGCCCACCAATGATGTGCAAGCCACAACACAGCTTTTTCCACCGCAGATCCAGTATGGGTTTCAATGGACAGCAACATCAGCAGCATGTGTGGATGTTGAGGTTAGGATTTTGATGGATAGATGGCTCACCGGTCGTTTAGCTTTTCATGTTTTCCCGTCCACGCTGCACATGCTTCTGGAACAAGCTGTAATTTATCTTGTGCAATAAATATGTAAGCACTAATTTGTGTTCAGGTGCCAGTCACAAATGAATTTTTTGCGCCCTATTGGAATATATTGGGAAATATTATGATGGATTTACTATCAGTTTTTCTCTAATTTTTTATTCAGATTAAGAAACAGATTTCTAACAATTTTCCGCTAACATTTTAGAATATATAATGCTGAAAAATACGAAATGATATCATTGCAGTCTAAAGTTTACGTTTGATAAATCAAATTTTATATTATCGGGAAAGCACGTTTCTAAACTCGTAAATCCAAAAGTTACAATGTTTTTCATTACCAATTTCAATATTTATTTTTACTATGGTTCACAATTATATTTATTATAATAGTTGTTTATTTGTTGCATGTGATTATGTCAATTGTAAAAAATGTTAGAAATAAACCGGCTACAAGTTACATCCTAAGAAGTTTACAGACAGTCAAATGTTACCTATAAGCAAGCTACTAAATAGTTAACAAATGAGTAACTGTTATAGCCGAAAATAAAGGCCACATTTAATTAAATTAATATGGTTATAATCTAAGTTAATAATTAATGTAAATATGATCTGATGCAAGTATGTAATTTGTATTAAGGGTACTGTATTCATTTAGATAGCACCAGTGCTAAATCTTTAGTAGTAGGTCATTATGTATTTGTGTGAAAGTACAATACCGGAAAGCTCGTTAAACCATGGAATGTGTCGTATTGAAGTTCCGATAGAATGTTAAACGGCTCGACCAGGGAAGAAGATCGCCTTTGTTCTGACACGAACTCGTTTCCTCGGAAAGGATTTAGGGAAAACAATTACCCGAGACACAGAATTTTCTTATTAACTAGCGCAAAGAGAAGTGCTATTTCAATCGGTAATGGTAACGGTGCATAATGACAATAAGGGAAGAATTCTCTCGAGAAAGGAATACATATCAACCTTAGCTGACAGCATATGTTTCATATCCCTTTTAACAGTAACATTTAGACATGTCAACAGGTTTCTGACATGAATTTAGAAACAAATATATGCTTCTTATTTATGGTCGAGACGTGGTCTATCGCAATTTCATTGTGCGTAAATTTGAAAGGCTAGAAAAATGAAGGGATGTGTGATTAGAAAAGTTTCCGAATATTTATGACAGAAATGTCCGTTCTTGGAATTGTTATAGCGTGAGAAGATTTATTTTAGGAAATTAGTCCAGCTCAACCATAGGAATCTTCCAAAATTGAACAAATCGGAGCAAGCCTGTATAATTATAGATATTAAGGAAGGACTAATAAAGCAGTTAGAATTGAACCGAGCTCCATAATTTTTGCATCTGTAATTTCGCGAGGAGAGGTTCCCCAATAATACAACAAACTGTACATCTAATATAATGTAATCTAATATAATGAGCAGTCGAGGCTACGAGTTGTGAGGAGTCAATGGTTGGAGTCGGTGGAAGGAATAGTAAGAGCTAATTGCAATAAGTGGGCGTAAGAATAGATAAATCAGAATCGGAGTGCGCGAAGTCTGTAGAGAAGGAATAGTTAGTAGTCAATTAAAGCAGTTGGCAATTGTGAACCGCTAAGCATTATCTAGAAGTCAACTGAGATCTTCGAAATATTTCCAAACCAATACGAACAGTCCGATATTCTTATAATAACAGTGAATAAATGGTGTCAACTGAGAACTTTAGTGTTTCCGTGTAGCCTGCTAGATTTCCTACCTTTCTCTCTGACTCAAACGAGTCATAAAATTCCAGAATTTCCTTGAGATGCAATATTCATAATTCCAAGGCAAAAGGACATCCAACCAAGAAATTAAATAACCACTTAATTTCCTACTCCTTATCGCAAGAATAACGATCGCATTCCACATACGGCCCCACTCTATACGTTCAATTTTGGGAGGAGGCACTTTGTACTTACTGTATTAGAATACTATGAAGAAAGCAAGTTGTAGCAGAAAAGATTTGGTCAGATGGAAAATAGACAATGCACACACTACATAATCTTTCCAAACAGGTTATCTTGATTTCATAACGAACAAAAGAAAAAAGAACTTACGACAAACAAATGGTATTCCAGTAGAAAGTGGTTAGATGACATGATGATATAGTTTCTCTGTTAGAACACGGCCTACAATCCGGAAACTTTCTACTAGATTGGCACCTGCAGTGAAAAATTTATCTCATACACACAAATGGCAATATTTATTCCGAAGTCCCAAGCTGGAACAATTCCATAAGGAGTAAAATTTTTTGCATTAAAAAGTCAGTTAAGAAATTACAAAAGATTAAAGATATGTTACTCTTACAATTTATAATCACCTAATTAAACTAACATAATGATTTAGAAGTATTTTAGTGGGTCTCGGTGGTATATTGGTAACCATACTTGCTAAACCCAAGCTCACGGGTTCGATCCCGGCCAGGACCGATGGATTTTTTTCGGGCATAAAAACCCTAAGTATGGCTTCATTCGGTAGGGAAGTAAAGCGATGGTCCCGTGTCGTACATTTACGGCACGATAAAGAACCTAAAGACTGAAAAAAGAGGCTTCTGAGCAAAATTTGTCAGCCGTTTTACATCCTGACTTGCTTGGGACGTCACTGACCTGAGATGTTAAGGAGTGTCCGTAAATAAACAAATAAGAAAAGAAGTATTTTAGTAGCTGTTTAACCTCTCGCACCAACAGCCAAAATCTTTGGGATAATGAATGGATTGAACGACCACTAAAACAAAATTGTAATGCTTGAGATTACAAAGTACTGTAAGATTGACCAATCTCCTTATGTTAATTTCAAATACCTTGTCTTTTTAATGACAATTCTGAACGATTACCTGATCTTCATTTGGATGAATGAGGATAAAATTTCCTTGAAGAAAAGTAGTTAGTTGACGTGAATAATAATGAAGCTTCAGTACATTGGTTCATTCTGGATTTCTGTTTGAAGGAAAAAAAAATCCAGCTAATATCACAAAGACTGTGAAAGTTCTCCTTTTTTGCACATCCTATGTAAACAAAGTGAAATTTTCTGCGAGGATCATAATAAAGAGTAAAAACTAGTTACGGTTATTAGTACTAAGGAATGATGTTTATGAACTATTCCGATTCAGGAATAATGAAAATGCCTAAACTCAAATTACATGTTACCTTTTCTTTTAAATGCTATTTTAAGTCAATGTAAAATATGTAATATTATATTTTCTAAATAAATTGTGGAACAATTATATCATAACTATGTTTATATTAATTTGTAATAATTTTTCTGCCATTAAATGTCGTTTCTATCAAAGCTGAATAAAAGACAAAAATATCAATTGCGTTACCTGTTCAATTAATTTGATTATATAATTGTAGTAGTGGATTTAAAATTATATCGTAAGTGTGCCTATGTTGAAAAGGATTAAAACCCGGTGATCTGTCATTCCTTTGAACTATACCTCTAATGCTCACGTCTTCTTACATAGAATCATCTCCCAAACGTGATTAAGGTAAGTAATTGCCTCTATACAAAACAATCTAAGGAAATAAGTTTGTGGCCTTAGTTACCCAACAGCGTTTCTTAAGAACCATATTAGATATTGTCAGACGATTCGAAGAAAACAGGTTGCATTTCGGTTGAGCATTATCCACATTTACTTGCTTTGTTTGGATTAGATTCAGTGGGATTTCAGACAAAGAAACGCTACGAAATGTCCTAGAACCTCCGAGAAGAAATGGTAAAGTGAAAGCTCGTCCCTGTCCAAAAAGTTAGGGAAAAGACCGCTTTCATACCAGACGCTAAGGCAGTTTTCCAGTAAGTCAATTCCATCACTGCAAGCCGCTCACCGCCAACCACGTTTCCTTACAATGCAATCAAGAGACAATGAAATTTGGGAAATTTGTGGAGGGTAAATATTCATCCCAAACATTATTCTTAGTGACCAGGGTCACCAAAGTCAGAGCTACCTGCTCCTTATGGATTTAAACCCAATACTTCTCAAATGCGATTTCTAAACGTTATTGTCTGGCCATCTCGCCCGGTTTCCTTGCTAGTTTGTTAGACAGCTAGTTAATACATAAATTCAATTGAGCCTGTCATCTGCAATTCCTTTCAGCTGTTTAATTAAAAATGGTATTAAGGCTCGGTATGTATTTTTACTATTTTAGTATTCTTGGCTTGTATGAACATTATTTGCTGAGGAAACCTAATTCTAAATGTAGTGCAGGGCTTGAAATTATTTGTAACTAAGACTTAGTGTGCTGGTAGCGAAGGGAAGAATTAGTTGTACTTTATCCTGTTCAAGACTGGCCATTTGTGCCTACGCCCTTAACGGGGAGCATCTCCGGGAGAAAGAGATAGTGCGGGGGATAGGTCGAGCGGTCTGTATCCAGGAGCAGTGAAGCACGGACGCTTTTGGGGATTTCTCTTTCCAGATATAGCACCCCGACTCCGACTTAGGCACCCTCCA
The DNA here is from genome assembly GCA_030762175.1 of Metallyticus violacea. NCBI lineage: Eukaryota > Metazoa > Arthropoda > Insecta > Mantodea > Metallyticidae > Metallyticus > Metallyticus violacea. The sequence goes on along the minus strand of CM060833.1, from coordinate 77,830,309 downwards.
AAGAGTTCGAGCTCCTCTGAGGGTAGCTTCCACACAAGACACCGGAACTTATACAAAGCGCAAGCCAATGTCACACCGCACACAGCATCAGCTGTAATATGAAACAGAAAACGGGAACAAATAGTGGAAATTCGCTTTAGTTACAGGGATAAACCACGGAAAACCCCAAGGTCTAATTTCGTATTTAATGTATTTAATCCTGAAACACCGCCACGGGTGGCCGAGGTCGTTAAGGCACGGACTCGTGAGCGGGAGGTCTGCGGTTCGAATCCCGCCAGGACCGTCCTCCCTGACTGGGGTTTTTTCCAGGTTTTCCTCAGTCTTCATAACTGGCAAATGCCGGGGAGGTACCTAAACTTAGGCCTGGAACGCTTCCTTCCTTAAAAAAAAAAAAATATCCTTTCCCAATTTATCATTTCATCTCATGTATCATCAGTGTCCACCGCCTGTGGTGCCTCAGTAGTGAAAACGGGCGTTAAACACTACTCAAAAAAAAAAAAAAAATCCTGAAACTTCTCAATTGCAAGTCTCAAGCGTAAGTTCGAGTCAAGCGCTCGGTTTTATTTATGTTTTTATTTTGTTTACCGTTTAACATCCTTTAACAACCAAATTCTTAAGAAACGATGAATGAATGATGAAATTAGTGCGTAAATGTGTCCCTATGTCACAACATATAAGGCAACTGACCTTACGGGACTCGAATCCGGAACCTCCAAATTTGCAGGCAGACACGTCGACAAGTCCACGGATGCAAAAATATACGTATATCCTCTTTATTATGTAATATTCGCACACAAACACATTATGATTCCTTTTAAACAAGGCAAGGTAAACACAAGTTTAACTTCAAACAAGAACAAACAATTCCGTTGCAAATTGATTAAAAGAAAATATTATTGCCACCACATCTAGGTATTACTGTACTTTATGGCAGAAATACGTCTGAATTGAAAATGCCATTGATCCGTCAGAAACAGTAAGCCCTGTTTAAGCAAGCCAAGTGGAAAATAAGCTACAAAAATGGGAAACTGAACCAACTCTTATGCATTTTAGTCTGTGAAGAAAATACTTTCCTATTTAGGTTTCCTTTAATCTGATTATTTTCTTTGAGGGGCTCTGATTTAATTTCCTCGTTTGAGAGTAAAAACAAAACGCTGGTATAAAGCGTCCCCAATACGAGCCGCTTTGAAAGGACAACATGCAATGGCTCTGTGCATAGATCTGCTAACAAGCGATAAAGCGAAAGCGGACGTAACAAAGGAAATTACAAACGACTTCTAAGGATACTCTCGCTAACTGCCTCGAAAATGAAATCCAAGACAGCGAGAAATGTCTGTCAAAAATGAGTGATTATAAGCATCTTTTCCTTTCATTCTTTGTTTATTTTAACGTGCCTGATTTTGAGATAATGATGAATCTTTATTGTAAATTTTAATTATTATTTTACATTCTTTCCCTATATGGATAAATTGCCCTCAGACAAAGAATACTTAAAATAAGAAGTATCATGCAATTTATATTAATAAAATCAGTACATATTGTTAACAGAATGTATGTTTTATATATTTATATATATATATATATATATATGAAAATTATAATCAAGAATACAAATAAAAATAATTACAATCATACAATATTTGTGTGATGTTGTTGTATAGATGATTAAGATATATAACGATTTAGCGCTTGAAGAGGCATGTCTTCAAAGACCCTATTGCTAAAATAAAGTCTCTTTAGGCCATCCACAATAAGATTTGATACTCTGCCTATGACTCCCACCACAAACCCCAACATTTGCAGATGTTCCAACCCATAATATTCTTTGTAGTATGCAGTAGTTTGCTCATATATACTGCTGGCCATTAAAATGACAATGTTCATAAGAGACGCGTTAAACCGACTTCGTACATTTTCTCAGAAGGACTCGCCGAAAATATATCTCCAATACCACCAGTGTCCTAATTTGATCAAGGGAGAATTGTAGACACCGAGAGTGCGGAATGTCATTCCGATAAATGCTTTCGTGTTGGACGAAATGTGTCCATAGCGAACAAATATGAGATCAGTGGATCGAGGTAAAGCGAACACACAAAATGAAGGATCCCAACGGCCCTATCAAAGAAATGAACAGAGTACAGACATTATTTTTGAGTGGCTATTATGAACAATGTACTACCATTTTAATGACCAACTTTTATTCATTTTATTTGTGCATATCCCAGTTGGTTATTCGGAACGAGATTCCAAACAAACCTTTCAGGATGTAACCTTGATTATATGCTGTTCAATGTTTTTCCTTAATGATGATTCCAAGTCATTGAAGTTCAGTGATCCAGTTATTTTCTGCTAGATATCGAAAACTGTTTGTTTTGCTCAGTTGAAACTATAAAGAATTTGGTGAATTATATATGTAAGTGAAATCAGTCGATTTTTATAATCCTATTGGAGAACAAGATGTACTTTACAACATTATCAAACGAATGAGACATATATCTACTTTATTCGTGATTGGAATATACAGACTAAGTAGCGACAAAAATTAGGAAAAGCTACTATTTTCAGGTTTTATCAAAATGACTAAATATTCGTTTTGAAGATTGCTAGATAAATTAAAATAAATGTCATAGAGTTTCTAGATAGAATACTGAAAATAATTCACGCTGACTAGAAATCTGGGGATATATATATATATATATATATATATATATATATATATATATATATATATATATATTAATGAAACATAAAAATAAAGAAACACTATTAACAATGTAACAAATTAACACTAATAATAAAAGTAGATAAAGATAAAACACAGAGAAAGAGTCAAGTGTCAACACTTTCTCTGTGTTTTATCTTTATCTACTTTTATTATTAGTGTTAATTTATATATATATATATATTGTTACTTATACAGAAATGTATTCAAGTTACATGCCGGCAGAGCGCGTCTGTCCTGGCACCGTGCCCATACAGCAAGAAAATTGCTGCTGCAGCTGCAGAACCGCAACGGATGAAAGATGTTATTAAGGCGCAAACTCGTGAGCGGGAGGTCTGGAGTTCGAATTCCACCAGGACCATCTTCCCTGACTGAGATTTTTTCGAGGTTTTCCTCAGTCCTCATAAATGGCAAATACCAGGGACCCTACGCTTAGGCCTGGAACAATTCCTTCCTCCTTTCCCAATATATCATTTCATCTCATGTATCATCAGTGTGCATCGCCTGTGGTGCCTCTGTAGCAAAAACGTACGTTAAACACGTTCATTCATGTTTGTTCATTGCATCTGCAGTCCTGAGCGACAGCGGAGAGAGCCGAACTCCTCAGTCCCGAACGAGATGGGCATGTTTTCGGGGTCTATTTTGCTCCATAACTTTCTGGCTGAAATATATTTTTCCTTATTGTAAAACTGAGTTTTTCACTTTTTACCAGCATTTGTCTTATTGGAATTCGCAGTCTTATTAGAATTCGCAATTAATTCTTATGTACGCACACATTAACCTTAACACTAACCTCCTGATGGCCTATGCTCGCATTCTTTTTGTAAATATAAATTGATAGGGCTTTGTGTGCTATTAAGTATGCGGGTAAAACATTATAACGGTGGCAAATCTCGTTTGACTGCAGCAGGAAAAAAAATCGTAAATATAAATTTATAATGGACTGTGTGCCTGGTACTGTGTTAGCCAGTAAATCATTGTAATGGTGACAAATCTCCATTAACTTCGGCAGAAAAGAAAAGTTAGGACACAAGTATTCGAACCTCCTACCTTCATAACGACACTGACCTTCTAGGCTATTATATCGTTGGGCTTGGAAGCCTTATTATATAGCTAGCTATATCCCATCTTTCTCTTTCGGGACCGATGAATTCGGCTCTCTCCGCTGTGTATTGGAAGAAGCCAATCGCAGTCCTATAATACAGGTAGGAGATTGTAGTTAACTGTATTGGATTTCATGTTAGGGAGACAATGTCAGCGAGTGGTTGTGCATACACGGTGAGTATGTATGTAAATGTTACTGTAGTATATTGTATTGGAATGCTACATTGAGACAAAATAGTTTTATAGGTTGGGTGAAAATTGAAGCAGTAATAATGACGTCCCTGATTAAAACAATACAGAATGTCAATCTTATCAATCAAAGATATTATGAATAGTATTACAGATAGTGTGTGCAATTTATGTATATTCATGTTAGTTCCTAAGTTATTTGTGTATTGTATATGTGTTGAGTATTTTCTTGGATAGTTGGCGTCAATATGCCTATTCCGAAGAGAAAGTGAATGGCATTGTGCTAGGCGATGAATAGACGGCTAGTCATCCTTGGTAGGTTTTGTTATAAGACTTATGTTGTGTAAGAAGAAGGGTCGTCTATTTCAACTTCTGTGGACTTTCATTTTTGTCTAGCTGACAAAAGGGAACAGTAGGAAAGATTGAACAATAGAGGATGAAAATGGAAAGTGAACTAACAAAATTAAAATAAGGGAAAGTAGAGATCGGTTAAAAGTGACAGCTCAGGGAAGAGCCAATAAAGAATCTGAGAGTAGAGGTGCATGTACGCCCCTCAGCGAACAGGGAGAAGGGTAAAAAGAGGAGAAGTAGGTCTAACAACGGGATGACGGAAATGTAGATAAAAGGTGAGTTTTGGAAAGCCATGTGGAAGTGAGTTTTGGAAATCCATCGGGAGAGATGGAGCTTTTGGCAAGCCTTCGTGATAGGAGAGTTTTGCAAGCCGTCAGTGAGTAAGCGAAGGGAATAGTAAATTCGGTATAGTAAAATTGAGCATTCGTGGAAGTATATAGAATTGAGAAGTCGTGAGAAATAGATTTTGGGGGCAGTAAGTGTTGAGCAGTCAAGGTGTAAAGAAAGAACCGGGCGGTGATAGTTAGTCACTGAGTTAAGATAAGAGTCAAGTGATCTTGAAGTCCCATAGAACTTAGAAATATGATCCTTTGCAGAGAAACAGTGGCAGAAGGAAATAAACAGCTTCATCATCAGTCTTGTACTCTGCTTACATATTCCCTTGTTCCCGACAATTTCCACCCGTTGGCCTGAAAAGGTAACAAAATATCCAGCTGCACACAAATACAAGAAGCTAGCCGAGGCAGAACGACGCATCGAGACAGTGGCGGGAGGGAAGAGGAACTTCATTGGATTTCACAAATATTCTTAAATCACAATTAACTAACACCATCATCCATTGTCTACCCTTCCTTCCCCCATTCAAAACTGTCGCAAAATACTTTATTTTTAGATATTACAGTAGCATAGTCTATTTCAGAACTCGGACTAATTCGCTTAAGTTTTGTTCTTTCTTGTAGAGTGTACACTATTTTGAAACAATTTATTACCAAAACGAAGCAATCATATTAAGTGTTCAGTATTTTTTCTGTTTTGTTCTGTTCAAATTCAAACAAAAACAATAATTCGTGCTGCCAGATTACGATAGAAAACAAAACGATCTGATAATAGTTTAATCCTCTTTCAAATATAAGTATCATAAGGTAAGAGTGCCGCTTGAAATTTCAAAGTAGGGATGACTAAGAGTGTTTAAAATGAATTTATTTACAATATGTAGTTATTCAGACAAGTAAGTTTTGAAATGACGGCCATGTCAAGAGCAATGAACTATGATAGAGCTAAAGGTATGAAAATGTTCTTTATATGCTCTTGTAGTTTTAATTTGTCGCTTTTTATATTTTATAAAGGCTAGGACAGAATGAAAATGGATGAAAAGGGCATCGTATAGTAATCAATTAGTATAAAATGAACACATTTCCGAAGGGAACTCATTAAAATACATTGTTGAGAAAGAAATAATACTGTATTCAAGTGGAAGATGCCAGAGGATGCCCAAAGTACTCTTAATAGACTATATATAACAGCATTCTTCTCAAAAAGGAAGGGATATCATTGAGGAAAAATATTACAGGATGAATCTCATCATTAAATAAACATACTTCACAAAAACAGCAAGAATAATGAGACATCACTTTCTTCTAACTTAGCAACCGTCATATTAACTTCATCTGATTACCATATTTATCCATGATTCAAACAGAACTTACTGTCACTTGTCTATGACAATAACATCATCCTTCACAAAAACCTGCTATGTGAAAAAGTGCGTATTATTAGCGCACCTCTCGGTCCTTTAAGGTGACCAAAAGCAGTGGCAGGGGAATTGAGAGTTTCAGCGTGGCCTATGTTAAAAGATTCGACATATCTGGCGGAAGCGAAAGGTAGGGTTATTGTCATAAAGTTCCGAGACTACAATTTTTCGCTCCAACAGAGAGGAAAGTCTGCCAATCCGAAGTTATGGGGCTCTATATTAAAAGACTGAAAATGTGTCTGTCAGGAAAAGCTCTTATTTCCAAACAAGTCCAGACTGTAGTTTACAAACACCGCTTCTCTGCTTTTATATCGAATCAAAACGCTTATTTTAAACGTTTTCAAGTTATGGACCATCCAGTATCCATTGAATCATGATAAATAAATATTTTTCTATTGTTTATCTTTCTTTATGTATTATCTTTCACTTGGTTATGTCGCCAGATTAAAATCAATTATAAATGCGAAAGACACAAATTTTAATAGTGCTCAATACAGGGTAAAAATTTTCTTGCAGTTTCCTTCCATCTGAAAAGATAAAAAGGGCAACATTAAGTGCCAACGGATCCAAGTTCATTTGCATTTCCTTGATTCGTTCTCTTTATCGTTTCCAAAACCTATGGGACTTTAAACTAAAACTAATTTAGCTATTTGATTCTAAAAAAAAATAAAAAATTAATGCAACAATTAATCCGTTACTATTAATTTTAAAGTTTTACGCTAGTAAATATTCATACATTCCACATCCTTAATTACATGTGAGATCACGAACTCTTCTAAATGTGCTTATAAACAAATGTGGCTGCTGCCGCTGTTTATATGCGACCCGGATATCTAGCGACCTTAGCTGTTATGTCCTAAGAGTCAGTTTACTGCGATGCTTAATCAGTATTAGTCGGTGAAATAGTCCTTAGACCCACCCGCACTGAAATATAATTTTAATGTATACTTCTATAAGCCCAGTCATTTTATTTTGGCATTACAATAGTTAATATAAATATTACATATGTTTGTGTCATAAACTGTAACTCCAATGTAAAAATTGTAAATATAGAAAGCCTTTGGTGCTTGTCCGTTGCAGTAGCTTTGAAAATCAACAGAGTCATAAAAATATTATACAGTTATACCCGAGGGACAAGTGCGGAGTCCTTTCTTCTTTTTAAAAGGATTAACATTGTAGGGTGAATAAACTCAAGAATTTTTGAATCGGTTAAGGCTTTTGACCTCGGTAGGTATGGCACCGTTCGCCTTGTAAACCATCCAATGCTGACGAATGATTTTAAAAAAATTAAAAAATAGCGAATGAACATAGGGTAGGTGAAATTGAACCAGCCAATGGAAAACATATGTTTGAATTTTTATAGAAAGGCGCAAGGCTCGCGCGATCCTTTTGGAGTCCCCTACCCAATTTTTAATTAAATTTAATATATAAGTGAGAGTTTGCTTGACTGAGATAAATAGTTTTTAAGTCCTCCATGCCGCGAGACGCACGCAAGTTAATCAGCTTTCAATTAAACTCAGATTCGCAGTTATAAGATCTACACGCGGTGAGATGCAACTCATTTATTCATAAAGAAGTCATAAATTCGACATTGCTGAGTTTTTAGTTTTATACGCGGCGAGGCATGCAGTTGTAAAAGATCCAATTCGATGCATAAACAGTTCGCAGTACTCTAAGTTTGACTTTCAGGTGCACGCTCCTCGGCACTCGTCTGTAAGTTTCACACGTGGCAGCAAATTTACATTCAAAGTACCTAAATCTATCAATGCAAAACACCAAAGGATGCGAAAGAATTTGGACACAATAAAATGCGCAATTATATATTATGTCGTATCGAGTGTCCGTTTACATCATTGAGTTCCTCTCCCGGTTTGTTGAGTTCAATCAACAAAATACGGAATCACTTTGAGATATTGTTGCCATTGAAGCATTGGCAACAACACCGAAGAGACCAATAATCAATCTACGCCACCTTTTCAAAATTAACTTCACAACGTGAGGCCACTCAACGTCAACAACAGATCGCTTCAAGATTGGTGCCCAACCTGGAGCCATACTGAACCATCTCAAAATTTGGCGAACGTGGCTACCATACCAAACCGCTTCATAATTTGACTTACCAACGTGGAACTAACATCAACATCATCCCACGATCAAACCACTTCATCGTGAAGGCTAAACTTCTGTGTTGAAATAGAAGCAATTATTTTACATAAGATTAATATTTCTCTGAGAGGAATGAGTCGTGATTTTAATGATAGTATGATAACTCCACACCACGCGCATTATATTCCTTTTGAATTAATATTAAAGGATTAACATGGCGAACTAATTCAATTTACAATTTGGAGTATATCTCCAACAGAACTACGACCAATGCCTGATAAAGCATTGACCAGGCGTATAACGGAAAATGTCGATGAATATCGCGCACATAGACGACATAGATAAAGCCCTGTCATAGAACATGCGGGGTCGCAGTGTTTTCATAAAATATAAAGTAGTTGTATTTAGAACAAACTTTTATCGAAAGTATATTATCAAAAAAATATTAAAAGATATGTTTTTTTCTGAAAATTGATTCATATAGCAAAATTCTCGATGAGACGTTTACAATTTCTTCCAGGCAATTCTGGATTAACTGAGTTTTGCGGTAAAGGTCTTAGTTTCCCCTGAATGCATATCAAGCTGTACTATTAGCTCTATGTATCATCACTCTTCCCACTTCGATCTTTGATTCTTTCAAGCAATCACATGATTTTCCTTTCCTGCTTACTTCGTCTTTACCAAAAAATTTAAACCGCATTCACCTCTTCAGAATAGTCGAAGTAAGATTTTGAAATTGAATATATGAAGTTTGATATATTTGCGGAGAATTAAGACAGTAAGCTTAAGTATCACAGAATTAATACAGTTCTATAATAGTATCTAAGGGCCTGTACTGCTTTGAGATATTGCCCAAAATGTGAACTAGTGACAAATAACTATAGCTTCTGAAGTTCTGTTTTTCTTCTTTGTAAGTTTGTTTTTGGCATATAACATTTGTAGATATCACTTTTGGAGAGAGCACTGTAGGTCATAACGTCAATGAACCTGGATTTCCCCGCGTGAGAATGTTGTGCATTCTTCATTCTTCATCTTATTAATACTACTATCCTCAAAATCATAAAACAAGAAAGGCCAAATTAACAAGTTTCGTAAACGAATTAATTTTCTTCCCAGATGAGTGTGAATCTTCCCACATCTGATCTTCCTTTTGAGTGATATTGTAAGGTATCTTCGCCTAATCTCCTTCTGGCATTCGCAAAATGTTCACTCTATTTTATTTATTTTGCTTTTCTTTTTTTCCATTTCAATCTACATATAGAGAGACTGTCTTATCATCTAGCCAGTGGACGGCCCTTCCTTCGCTTTCCTTTTTGTCTGTAATTCAGTAATATTTTGTACTATATTATTATTAATCTTAAAAATGTTCGGTTATTTTCTTAAATTTTCATTTTATACGGCCTTTTAGTACAAAATCAGTCATGTAAATCAAGAACCTCATTTCAGTCCTTTCTATCTTTCCTGTTATCACTACCAGTTTCTGATCCATACGTTAAAACTGTTAAGGTCATTCGTTTTATTAAACTATAGAACAATATCATTCCTTTTTTATTCATACCAGTGTTTCACTAAAAAGCTTGCCTGCAACAACACTTGACTATGAACAAATCTACCATCCACCTTCTTCACTTGGTCTTGAGCCATATGTACAAGCCTGCTGGGGCCTGAAAAAGTTGAGATATTGCCTTGGGCTTATCAGATCAAGGGGGCAGTGAGGTTAGTGCGGATGACGGAAAGGAGGAATCTACGAGTAGGCCTATCTGAATAGCATTATTAGATAAGGCCTCTGTTCATCTCATTTAACTTTAGGCTAGCACAAAGTCTCAGAGACCAATATGCTTAAGGGCTCAGGCATAGAACAGCTTCTGGGTTTTGGTAAAAAAAAAAAAAAAAAAAAAACTTAGGTTACACTTTCGGTTTATTAGTGCAATTTGAAATTTTAAGGTTGTACTGACAAGTTTATTCTGTTTACTTAAAAGTCAAAGTAGAAAAATCTCGCCGAATGTAAGGCGGTAAGATACAGTGAAACGAATTGGCACCTAGATCTCAGATTGTACATATAGAGTATGAACATGACAATTTTTACTTAGGCTTTACTGATAACAAACTTTAAGACTACCTGTTATTTATCCTTTGTTTGACTGCATTGACTAATATGTATTTCCGTGAATTAGAAATTCTGATAAGCTACATATCAGAACATTAACTGTGCACCATATGGGAGCTTTGATGGGTTTTGTGATGAGATAAGCGAGTAAGCATTTAGTAGGAATATTTATTTAGTATATAGATGGCAGTCATTTTAAAGTTTTCTGAGGGGATAACAAAATGGCATTTACCTCCTCCTATTTCTTCTCTTTCTTTTTCTATGGCGCTACAACCAGAGACTGGGCCATGACCTGCCACAACGACCTCTGCTCCCTCTACCTCCATATTACCTCCTTACCTTCCGTCAACTTTATCACAATATCCTACATATTTCATTTTATGCAGCAGTTACGCCTATCCCTTGCAGAGCCTCTCATTTCATCTAAATGTATAAGAGGTTTAAAATCAAAGTTAAGAAATAAATCTATCGTATACTGACAAGAATTAAAGTTCGGTTTTAAAAACATTTCAAAGAAATCATAACAAAACTAACATCCATGGCAGAGCAGATGTTACCGATTATATACAAAATAAAACTGGAATAAACATGATAAAAAGATAATACAATATTGAAAACTCGTGACTAGATAGCTTTAAATCGATGGATGAGCCATTAGTCACACTATATAAAATATTACTCATCTTTTTATGTGGAAAGAATGCCCAAAAAGTTGCAATTTTGACTTCCTGTTAAACAGGAGAAGGAGTAATGGTATTATTTAGATATCAATATATGAGTATTGATACTTGCTTATTCCTAAAGAGTTATACTACTGCAAACTGATCATTAGAATATCCTATGTGATATATGCATATGGTAACCTGACAGTGCTGCCATACACATTAACTACAAAGCTTTGAGGAACACGAAGATAGCTTGTTATCGAAACATCAAATAATTGTTGAGTTGCATCACCTCGAAAATGTTTTGTTGAAGAGGTATGTAACTGGAAATGTTTAAGGTTTGTTTCAGTTTATCTTTGGATAAAAAGAAGTGTATTAAAGGAAACCATCCCTTGGTACATAATAATTTCCTTCCCAGAAATGGATGCTCAAAAACTGTGTATGGCTTGATGTGTTGGTGAACGGATGATGAACGAGCTGAAGACAGTTTAACAGAAATCAATGAGCCGGATATTTTTGGAGTTCAGTTGATCGTAAAAGGTCAAGGCTATATCCACCAGAAAGTTTTATTTTTTCTAATATTCCTTCAAATTCCCGTTCATATCTGTTTAGAAACAGGACGAAGTTTTCTGTGGAAAATCAAAGTATGGATTATGGTATCTTTCTCGCAGCCACTGCCTGTTGCGGTATTATGCTAATATTATAGCCCACGATTTTCCAGTAGACCGCTGTGTTCCTCACGTAGCTTTCCGCAATTTTTCTCGCAGAAAGGCAGAGACGTCTGCTAAATGCGAAAATTATGCAGCGAGAGATGGTCTGCACTTTGCAGATGCGTGTTTTCTCGAAAAATGGGATGTCAGCGAGAGAGAATGGCACGGCTTTCCTAAACTCTAATTTTATTGTTTTCTCAGAGAGGTTCAAACACGTTCCGGTGTATGCCATGCACGTACATTAATGTATATTAGAGCTCATGTATAACGCCATCTTTTGATTTATCCATTTTGCAGGCTTGTAACGAAGGTTTGTATGAACAAGACTCTAAACGCATAGTGGCTGTCATGGATTATCCATTTCTTCAGTAGGCACTTTTGGTACAGCTATACAAAACACAATTGTCATACAAAAAATCAAATTGTTTAAATAGTTTTAAATTAAATACCAATTCAATATTGCTTTACATATAAATAATTATAATTCATATAATGCTTATAATGATTACTAAGCGTTTATGTAGCATAAAACTACTAAAGGCAGCATTTAAGCAAATGCATGTTCAAAATAGATTTATTTTTTTCCTCTTTCTTCTGTGGTCTTTGGGTGCTTAAGGTTTAAATTGGTTTCACGTTCATCCTTACATCTAATAATAAAACATCAGCACTACCCGACATTTCATGCTTTTTCCTGCTGATTTTTTTTTTTGTTTTATTTTTTCTTAAACCTAAATGTTATAAGTATATAAGCTTAGCGCTATCTTTATGTTCATATTAGATAACTTCAGCAAAAATAATGACATTGACCAGTTGATTACTGTGAAATAAGATGCCATTTTCTTCTCCCACCCGCTTAGATTTTCTTGAAATATATTAAAAATAATAAAAAAAATTGCTCAGCATTGGTTCACCTACACAAGTAGCAAATAAATATTTTGTTAATTTTAATACTATTTTGGAGTAAAAACAACAAAATATCTTACACTATTGATTCACAGAAAGAAATATATAGACAGATACCCAAAACAGTTTCAAATATAAAATGAGAAAAAGTATACATGTAAGGTTTATAACTTTCTACTGCATATACAAATTTTACTAAGAGGAAGGTTTTTGGATTCCCATTCATGGATTCAATTTTTAATAATCTAATTAAAAGCAGTTGATGACTGCCATACAGTTAATGGCAAAGTTGATATTTTGCTAAAATAATAAGGTTACAACATGTTCAGCTTTATTAATTAAATTTAAGCTTAATAATCAAATTTAAGACTCATTGCTGAAGAAGTAGTACAGTAAAATATAATAAAACTTGTTATAATAACTGTTATAATTATAATTAATAGTACTGGTGATATTATTACTATTGTTAACGGTATCAAATTAATGAATTGGTAGGGTAAATGTTGCATTGAAAACATTGCCTATTATAAGATAGAAATATGAAATTTATACGAATATATTTATAAAAATGATAAAATAAATTAATAGTATGTGATATAATACGGGAAATCACGAAACAGATATAAGATCAATAGACACATAATATATAGTTTTATACAAATATAGACATGAATGGATACATATAAGACTAAAGTAAACGTATGTAAGAAATGTACTGGTCACCAGTACAGTTTCTACCGGTAAATAGTAGTTTAGTAATTTAGAATTAAAGATTAAGTAAAAGTGGTAGCTGATTTCCAGTTACTCGAATATTGCTAGTTTCCAGTAATTAGGAAGTAGTTGAAGGGAATGTAATTTGATTAATAATCAAATTTGTTATTTTTATTATTTTAGTAAATTTCTAATTGTAATCTAGGTATAAATATCATCTGGAAAATAATAATGCAAATATGTAATTTGGTATTTTGAAATAAAGTGTAAAAGTTTGCAATACACTTTCCGGTGTAGGAAACAAGGTATCGGTATGGAACTATCATCATCATCATCATTATTATTATTATTATTATTATTATTATTATTATTATTATTATTATTATTATTCATCGTTGAACAAACGGAAAGCTCGTTGCACCAAGAGCGATGACTCTCAATGAATACAAACGATGAAGTTGACCAAAACTTGTGAGTATTACTCGAACGGATGAGCATTTCTGGCTTGTAATATGCGTAATGTCACAATCCAGATTTGATTGACAAAGCAAAATTGACTTTTGGTGACAAAGTCGGAATACCTAATTCAATGAGGTTACGCAAGAGATCTCATGAAAGTTTTCATTGGACGTAACACAAACTGATCAAGCGGCTGACCATAGCAATTGCAGTTTATTGCATATTTTTGATGCCAGATGCCAAAGAACAACAAAGGGTTTCGGAATTGAATAGTGTTATTTACTTGGATAGTTCTTCGATATCTTAAATTTCATTTTACATGTGTAATAATAATAATAATAATAATAATAATAACAACAACAAAAACAACAACTCCATTGGTTTTATGAGAATGAAATTCTCTTTCTTGAATGCGAACTCGAAAAATTCCCTCTAAGAATTAATGTATCAAGTTTGCGTACGATTTTTAAACAAATATTGAAAATTCATAACAAGATCTACCATACCTCGTTCAGCAGTATAGGTTATCCCATTTCTCTTGGTTCAGACCTGCAAAATGAAACAGGAATTAATAATTTATGCTAGAACCTGAGATATCCTTTTGTAGAAAATGGGTTTCTGTTGATATAGTAGAGCTAAAAGATGTAGCAAAGCTAGCAAGTCAACAGATTTTTTTCATCCTGAGAAATTATTTTCATTTTTGAACAAGTAATTCTGCTTTGAACCTTTGATAACTAACATCACATTTTCATAACCGGTAGTAATCATTGTTTTGTGATCATTTAACTTAAACTAAATATCTCTGATTTATTTAGTACATATTAGTGTATTTTGAATAAACATATTATTGTTCTTTAAATTCTTTACCAAAGGTATTCTCAATAATTATGTCCAGAAAAAAGTTATTAGTTAAATAGAAAACAATTTAAAATACAACAGTGCTATCCACCTAATTATTACAAAACTACATTTTCTAGTTATCCAAATATAACAAAGGAACATAGAGAACCCCCAGCAGATTTTCAAAAGAATGTCCACACAGATCCAAAAGAAAACGGATATTATTGCTGCAGCAGTTACTGAACGGCGTAAATATAATTGGTATGAGAATAGGCGGGGAAAAGCGATATTAGGAAAACTATTAAATATATTACAAAGGTGCGTATAAAAGACTTGCTATGTGTTAATCCCCGCTTAAATCATCGGAGCCCTATCAATATATAGTAACAAAGAACTTTCAATTTAAAATTGAGCTTTGGATGACATAATTTGACAATTGCCGTAACTAAGCTACTGATAGATATCAATCATTATAAGCTTAATGCAAACTAAATGTTATTCATATTTCATGAAAATTTTAAAAAACAAAGTAGTTTTTTTTTCTATACAGTCATGTAAAACTCGTGTACCAAAGCGCTGGTCAACATAATTTTAGTTACAAGAAAAAACAATGAATGCCTCTAATGCAGGGTTTCCCAACCTATGCAGACCCCTGGTAGTCCTTGTGGGGTCTGTGGTGTGTCGTGAATTTCCCCAATTGAACAAGGGGCGGGCCCACAAAAATGTATACAGTAGTCTACAAATCTCATAATAAAGCTACTTCTATTTTCTGATGATGTTTTCTTTTTAAATCTAGTTTACTCATAGTTCTAATATAATTTATAATAATAGCCTTAATTCACTAATGAGTTCAGTAATTTATCAGACACCGATTAATTGTTTCTTTCATTCGGGCATAATATATCATGTGCACACCCGACTCTCTTTGTAATAATGCTATCTGGAACGGAAATATATGCATTTAATTATTCTCTAATTATGTCTTTTCGAATGTATTGTGAAAAATAAATTAATTCAAACTGAGAACGAAATTCTATGCCTCATTTGAAAAATAATTTTGCTATAAATTTCATATAAACGCTTTTACTTAGAAAAACAAAACTGACCATCTCCGTGGTCTGGTGGTAGCGTTTGCAACTACTAGTCCGGAAGTTGTGGGTTAGATTTCCGGTCAGGTCAAGCTGTTTGGCTAAAGTTGTTCCCTTACCTTGGGAAGGTGAATACTAGATAGTTTTAAGGCACCAAAGATTCCGAGCTCATTTGCGGCTCATTTAATTCGTTTCATTTCATTCATAACTACAGACTTACACCTATAGTATTCACGTCCAATCTACAGACATCGTTAGAAGACCAATGCGTACAAAGTGACATTAAATAACACATAATATAAAAAAATTAATACTCCAATTTTGATGCACAGTCTTTAGTCAGTTTTTGATCATCAGTGAATTTTAGTCTTAAGTTTATAACAATGGATGTGTGCTTAAATCGGAAACATTAAAAAAAAAGTACACGCGAGTGGAACGCAACACAGGCAGTGATAGTGAATCATGTTTCTGCTTTATCTTCGAGCCCTCATACATCCCCAGCTTATGCAGGAACGGCAGACCTAACGCCAGGCTGGTTTCGTGAGTACAAAATGTTTTAATAAAATTTCAACAAATACTTAAAAGACTCAGAACCATTGCTCTAATATATGAGTATTTTAATAATAATAATAATAATAATAATAATAATAATTGATTTATTTATGGACGCTCTTTAACATCTTCGGTCATCAGCGTCCCATTCAACTCGGGGCGTGAAACGGCCGACAAATTTTGCTCAGAGGCCTCTCTTTCAGGCTTGAGGTTCTTTTTCGTGCCATAAATGTACGACACGGGACCCACGGCTTTACTTCCCTTCCGAAGGAAGCCATACTTACGATTTTTACGCCCGAAACAATCCATCGGTCCTGGCCGGGTTCAAACCCACGATCTTGGGTATAGGAGGCAAGTATGGTAACCACTACACCACCAGGACCGACATGATGATGATGATGATGATGATGATGATACTCGGTTAAATTTTCATATATGATACTAAAAGAAACATTAAAGAGAGGTCCATCAATAAAAACCAATAGTAAAAATATAAAAATATTACAAAACACAAGGGATCTAGTAATGCAATTAGATGAGAAGGCACGTTGAAGACACAAGGAACCAAGCAGAAAAAACCAGGTTCAAAATAGAAAATTTAGGCCAAAAATAATTTAAATTGCCAATTAAGCCTATCTGTGTGTATCAAACGAATATTTTTGCTGCAATAATAACATACGGCGCAGGAATTTGGGGGAAAGAGCCAGGCTGGGGAAATGTTCACCAAGAGAATGGTAAGCAGGCCAGTATTATTCCATTAAAGGCAAAGACCTCTTTTAAGAGGGATATCTCTTAATGTCTCTATTCTAAGTAGAACTTTTCATCACGCAAGGTTTTTCTGTGAAAACATTGGCACTGGAATTTTAGTGCTCTTCATCGCCCATCTTGTCCTATTCCTTTATATTTTGTTTTCTCATTCTAATTTTCTGAACCATAATGAGGCGTTTCTGTTATGATGAATCACAGAATCAATTAAAGTGGCTCAAACGCTGGGTTATTCTCTCTCGTTCTCGTAAGCGAGAGCGACTATGTGAAGTACTGTTGCGAGAATCTCATATTTCGGGAGCGGTGACTCGAGAATTCCCTTAGCCAGTACACGAGCGACCAAAGGCCGAATAGCATTGTCTGTGCATAATACCGTCCAAGAAGGAAACTTAGATGCAGTGACGAAAGAGAGAACATGGTTTCTCGATCGACATAATACGATGTTGTGGCCGAACTTTGCTGCTTACGAGAATGTGCAATTCTAGAGTCAAACGCTCTCTCGCAAGATACCGACGGCAAACCTCTTTCCGCTTATGCATACCACATGCCCTTCTTGAGGCAGCGAGAGTTAAGTCAGTCTGCCGAGATACGAGCGAGACTGAAAGTTTATTTGATGGACTTTTTAATTTGGTTTATTTACGGACGCTGTTTAACATCTCAGGTCTTCAGCGTCCCATTTAATTTCAGGCGCGAAACGACCCATAAATTTTGCTCAGAGGCCTCTTTTTTTACAGCCTTGAGATTCTTATACTTGCCGTGGAAGGAAGGAAGGAATAGTGTTTAACGCCTGTTTTTGCTACAGAGGCACCAAAGGCGATGGACACTGATGATACATGAAATGAAATTATATATTGGGAAATTTATTTTTAAGGAAGAAATCGTTCCAGGCCTAAGTTTAGGGTACCTCCCCGGCATTTGCCATTTATGAGGACTGAGGAAAACCTGGAAAAAACCTCAGTCAGGAAGGACGGTCCTGGCGGTATTCGAACCCAGACCTCCCGCTCACGAGTCCGAGACTTAACGACCTCGGCCACCCGTGGCGGTTATACTTGCCGTAAATCTACAACATGGGACCCACGGCTTTACTTTCCTTTCGAAAGAAGTCATAATTACGAAGTTTAAGCTCGAAAAATAATACATCGAGGATTGAAATCATCGAGGATCTTGGGTCTATAAGGCAAGTATGCATACCACTAGACCACCAGGACCAACGACCGGCTTAAAGTTAATTTTATGTTGATAGAGAGTCAATAATGAGTTGTAATTGAGCGTGTTAGAACGACATTGTTAATGTTTTCTTTCTCCTTAGGTTTTTGGTTCGTACTATTACTTTCAAAGGATATTAATTAGTGTGCGAACTATTTTCAGTAAAACCGAGAAAGTATTTAAATCATCCTGAACAATTTCTGCCACATCTATGTTTACTTTAAGTTTAAAAGAAGGAACATCATGCTACTCATTAACAAATGTTAAGAACTCTACCGAGGTAGCTTTGATTGATTTTATTTATGGACGCTCTTTAACATCTCAGGTCATCAGCGTATCGAGGTAGCAAAGTGGGTGAACTAGATATCAGGTAAACGTATACGTACGCTGCATATCATGTGTCAGGCTTCTCACTGAATAATAAAAATAGAATCCATCACATGTCATTTGCAATTCCTGTGATTTTGAGGGAATATAAAATTGCTCAATAATTATTTTTCAACGAACATTACAGGAATGACATCCAAAATTAAACATACAGTGAAATACCCTAATCTGCCTCGGAGAGGAGTTTCCTATACCAAAGCATCCAGATTATGTGACATAAACAATGAGAACTCAGTCTCGAGATGCATTATGTTGAATATAAAAACTTATACAATCTGAGTAGCAGTCTAAAATATGTAGGAAAATTGCGTTAAAATCTCACATTTAACACAACATCTTAATGACTTAAGTGATATAAACTTGCTGAAAGAATACCTCGAAATTCGGAGTTCCTGGTAGATAGAATGTAATCTACTGCACAAAGATATGAGCATATGTAGTTTATCGTAGCCGCCATAGTGGTTTAAAGACTATTTCTCCGAAACCAGGGCGGTGGTGTTTTTTAATAACATTCGTTCTGTTCTCTTTGAAATTAACATCAGCAGCATGAATTGCAGATAAGTTATTGACTTATTTGCAAAACGTCAATGAACTACGATCAATGCTTTTCTGTTGGTATAAAAGAGACATCTAAAATGTAATATTACTAATACAGAATGAAAAATGTGACAAAGTCTATAGATAATTGAAAGTGATTTCTTTAGTGTTAGTTTGTACGTAATTATGCCATACAAAATGTTTCTCTTTGGAACGAATCAGCAGGTACATTAAAAATATGTAATCCAAAGGTATGTCTCTTGCTCTTGGACAGAAAAATATGCCAATATTCTATTAGTAAATCCTTAAAATTGAATCTACCTCCGTTGCACATTAAACGAACTTCTTAAATCTATCTAAGAGTAATGAATGCATTTTGCGCTGCACTTATTCCCCAAGTATATTTTATATAGAATAGAAATAGAAACAGTAGAAAACTGTTAAATCCACTAGAAGAAACAGCTTGGCGATCATTTAAAAAAAATATCGTGGTTTTCTTGGAAACCAAGTATCAGAAAAGCATCCTGATGTAGTGAGTGACTTTCTATAGTCATAAAAAGATATGGGACTCTTCATACATTTTCATTTTGGATTGTCGCTTACACTTCTTCCCAGAAAATATTGAATCCATTAATGATAAGCATAGAGAGTATCTCCATCAATAGTTTTCTGTAATGGGAAAAAGTGCCGACATGGGGTAGGCTGGCTAACTGTTGCCGAAAACCAAGAAAGACAATCCATAGGCAAAAATATCAAATTCTTAGAAACGTGATAATCTGTTGTGTATCTACCTTTTAGATTACATCAGTACTTGTATTTTTAAAAAGGCATTACAAAACCATACCTGATGTAAAAAAATTTAAAAATATCCTAATTCTACATAAAAATATGTTTCGGTAGTCTGTGACAAAGAAAGAATTCATTTTATTGATTAGTTTATATTACTTTTGTTTCTAATGAAATAAAGAAACTTGATTCATAGTTGGAAGTGTATAAATTAATTCCGATGTAACAGACTCTAATATTTCAGATGAAAAAATGCAAACAATTTTGAAGTTAGTGCATTCCCTCTAATCAAGATAACTAACGTTTCTCCTTTGGAGCGAAAGGCCTTGGATCTTCTGAAATGCATTTTCTCCTTAATTGTCTTACATAGTATTTAATATTCAGGGTATAGCGTAAAGTATAAAGCGATGGAAGGTTTCATCCTAACACTTCTACCTATTAATAATTTCTGTATGGTTAGTAATATAGCATGATTTTTAGAATTGCTAAGCATATGCTCAAAACTTGAACATGTTCCTGAATAATGGAATACTGTACCGGTAAGCTCCATTGTAAAAAATAAGAGGAAACAATAAATGTAATAATCGTAGAAAACAATATTTTTAAAAAAGTAGATATATGTGCAAAATATTAAATAAAAGAACCATAATTAATAACTGAAGAAATTTAGGTAGAAAAGTATTTCATTCAGCCAGATCCTCATGGATAAAATTTTTATTGTTTCTCAATATTCAGAATATTCTCAATTCACATAAAAGATTATCGACAGTAATAAATCTTTCAACATAATGAACAGAACTGCTATGGAATATAATAATAGACAGAGCAGGGTCAAAACACCCAGAGAGAGCGCCAAGGAACCTAAATGAAGATACAAAATCAAGATAAATAAAATAATAAACCTAGTACATCCTATATAGACATCAAAATAGAGTTGTCGCAAAGATTTTCATTATGCAGCGGAATTAACAAGGTGTGTGTGTGGTGGGAATGATTCATGGAAAGGAAATTAATTTAACTGGTTGTTTCTCAGGAATAATGCTGCCCCTTCGCCGACTATATAATTACTGCCGATTTATAGTTCGCGCCGGCTGCTGAGATTCTTCTGCTGGATATGTTTATGGTCTTCTTGATACCATAGGGGAAGAAGTGAGGAAATACACCAGGTGATTAACAAGATATGCAGTGTTATTATATGTATCATAATTTATTATCAAAGTTTGTTCCACGTAATGAGACATCGTTACTCCTTGAAGAATTTCTTGTGTTATATGTGCCACTTTTGCACTATGACGACTATATAGTGACGCCTTGACGCACTTTGATAACACCGAAATTTCCTGCTGTTAACTCAATAAAATCGATATTGATGCAATTCTAAACTTGATAAAACTGAAGAAACTATGACATGCAACTGGTTCCGTAACGACAATGGCTACCGCGAATTCAGTTGAGAAGCTGTCTCTGACCAAGAACCGCGAAAACTGGTGAAAGACTGGGCTGAATGATCACTGAATACTGAACTCTCTCTGAGAACTGGTACTGAACTGAATGCTCCTCCTGAAAATACTGATCATGAGCCGCAAAATTACCAGCTTAAATAAACATGGCAGTCTGGCGGTCTCCTGAAGCTATTCTTATTCTTAAAATATGACTCAAGAAAAATCTACAATATCATCTCTCAACTTCGCGTTACTATTGGATAATATTTCTTCCTGGTCATTTTCAGCTTATTATTGGTTATATGAGCTAAGTGACTTTTTGCATGGATATGCCAACTGAAGCTGCTAGCTTCTTCTCTTCGAGAGGTTATCGGCCTGTTTCTTCCCCCCGTATGTTTATTGCTCTTCCCTTACTTAATATTACAAAAATACAGCTCTCTTACTGTATACGAAACAAATATCTTTTTCAATGACTCTGCTTTAGAAATTTCTCCAGGAAATATCAGATTTGCTTGGGTCATCTTTACAAAGATTGTTTATGAGGTGCAATAGGTTTCTCTGTTCCCGTTTTCAGATCAAAAACGGAAAATAGAAAAGTTTTCCACCCTGATAAAGAAATCACATTATATACATTCCAATGCATGTACAGAAGATAGAAATGACACTACACTCATGCTTATAATAAGGAAGTTACATAAATTAATTAATACAATAACTCTAATTTAATTGCCGGTGGCAGCTCATAAATTCCATCTCAATTATCATCTGCTTGATTTATATATTTAAATGGATATGTTGCAAAACGAAAAAAAATGCATCACTAATAATTACATTTTAAGTAATTTCACCTTATTGTATCCAGATTACCCGGTGATTTTTGTTTCAACAAAGAATAATTTACAATGAGCAATAAATAAACTGTATTAATTATCTAAGCCCTAAGAGATATAATTTAAATGTCAACCTAAAAAAATATCATGGTGTCGCATTTAAATACAACTCTCATTTGAG
This sequence comes from Metallyticus violacea, assembly GCA_030762175.1. Taxonomy (NCBI): domain Eukaryota; kingdom Metazoa; phylum Arthropoda; class Insecta; order Mantodea; family Metallyticidae; genus Metallyticus; species Metallyticus violacea. Next base: position 77,807,918 of record CM060833.1, on the reverse strand, counting down.
ACTAAGTAGAGCGTAAGAGCTTAGCCTCTGAACTGTGTAATCAGCAAATGCTGCTGACAACACAATTTTTTTTATTTCAATAGCTGATCTGTACTATTAAAATAACATAAAATAAAAGAAAAAAAAATCATTTACAAGTTTGTAGTGAACCAATAATGTTACAAACAGAAAATTGCAACAATTATAGATAGAGCGGAAAAGTAGTAGCCTAGATCTTAAGTGGCTAAATGTTGATAGACTAAAATGAGATGATACACCAATAATAATTAATGATATTCGAATCTGCAGATCAAACTGGTTTTAAGAACAGAACCCACCCGAATAAACAGCTGAATTAATCAGATATAAACAAGAGGAAAACGAAACTTAGGTTGAACTCGAAGACTTTGGAGAGACCAAGGTGATGTCGGAACAGAACTAAGGCTTAAACCGGTGGAAGGTGATGATGATGGTGATATACAGTTATTATGTGTCGCTATTAGGAACGTTTCTGATCAAAAGTGTTGATAGAATATTCTAGGAGTTGTGCTTGGTTTGATCAAATGAAAGACAGTGTATTTTTCGTAATTGTTCCAGACATCTCAATCCAAACAAAATGTATACGAAAGCACCCTAAGCCGTACACGAGCAGACTATCATTGGTTGATGTTCAACGGAAACATTATCTACTGAAACTCACGAGTGCATAACCTAAACGGTACCCATTCAAGAGATTTGATCCCAAATGTGCAGCAATGCGCTTTGGACTACCAAAAGCATTATCCTCGAAGCTATTGCCAACTGAGACTGAGCGGTTTGCTCGTTGATTTCCTGCAAAACTTACTCTATGCATAAAGCCCCATTTGAAAAGGGATGCATTCTAGGGATATGTGCACCTAGTGGGCCCCATTAATGGTGTACATGGATATGCGCTCTATACGATACGAGGAAATTTGTTAGTGACAGGGGTAATGGAAGCATCGACGTAACTAATCTCTCCTAATGTTTGTCAAGTCTACATCGTCGTCGCTGCGTTTGCAGTAATTTATATTATATTGATACAGACTAGATTGCTGCCAATTAACGTGCAGTTCTATCTCACTTCTTTAGAGCGGAGTCTGCAGTCCATAAATCACCTGTCAGCCTGGAGAGCTTGATGGCACTGCATGGACCGCCATCCGAGAGATATACGCTACTCTTTGTCCGCCTCCCAGTCATTTTGCCCTTCATTCAGTGAGCGAGTCATGGCAGCTATTTCTACCCATGCAGTGCCAGAGGACTATTCCGAGTAAATCACGGGTACAAACAAAGCTTTAACCACTAAGTACCAAAATTTAACAGCCAGTGCAACACAACCGTACATTTTGCAATGTTCTAATTATGAATACATTATCTTAATGTTGATGTTTGTCGCTCCCATTTTGTTCCCCTATTATTTGTAAATTCAAATAACATATTTCATGAAGAAATCTGTAGTAGCATACAGAAGAGGTTTCTAAGCTATTAGTAAAGATACAAAATATCGCTGAAAATTTTGATTTCAAAATAAATATATACCCAATATAGGAGATTATAATAATTAGACTTCTGCTTCCTTCATGAACTAAACGTTTAACTGTAACAACCTATGTTATCTTGTCTATGCCAACATTTCTGGGTTGTCTCTTTTTTTATTTGTGAAATGGTTTCTAACTTTTAGCTCTTTATAAGCTGTCCATTTAAAAATGTTGTATAATTTTAACTATATTCCCATGCCTTTATTTCTTTCTTAGTTTTCTTTTATGCTACAAGTGATCTTAAAAAATGAAATTTTCTTTTTACTCATTTTGTCCTAGTTTCACTTGCATATATTAAATTAAGCTATAAAGTTATATAGCTAATAACATTTTTAAAAACTTTCACATAATTCTATTCTGGATAGTAAATTTATTTATCCAATCCTCTTTTGTACAAAATACTACACTCTAAATGTTTGAATGCATCCGTTTGATTCATAATATTGCTTTCTACTCTATTTTTTTTTTATCTTATTCGTCTCCTACATTTCACAGTGTACGACGTTATATGTTAATTATCAGATTTATACAATTGCAATGTAGTTAGTTCGTGAATTGTTTTCTATACGATACTTTCTGCAGAAAAGGTCCTAATGACAGGTTAGATGTCAATGGAAGGTGTGTATTAAAACTACTTAAATAAAATTATCAATATATTGCTTACTTAAATATAAATATTAATCCTTTATACTCAAATTATCTTCATATTTTTTTACGAATGAAAACTGTAAGATCAAGAGTATGATATTTTCCAAACATCTTACTTAGAACGAGCTGAAATACTTGCACTTTTACTGATACCTTATCAGTATAAAATTACAAACTCTTCGTCGATCCTGGTGGTCTTCGTAGACCCGAAGTCGTTGGTTCAAATTTGCCAGGGTCTATGCATTTTTTCGGGCTTAAAAATCTTAAGTATGGGAAGTAAAAGTATCGGCCCCGTGTAGTATAATTACAGCACGTAAAAGAACCTCAAGCCTGAGGCCTCTGAGCAAAATTTATCGGCCGTTTCGCGGCCTGGTTTGAATGGGACGCTGATGACCTGAGGTGTTAAGGAGCGTCCATAAATAAATTAAAAAAATATTCAACCCTTTTTAACAATATAAAGTATAAAATCTAATTAAACTACTTTTTCAGTAATTGTTACATATCATACGACAGAAATTAAAACTGAAAACGTGAAATGGAAGACGAAATACGACATAATTCTTCGTGAAGTTCCGAGTTTAAAACAATGATTGAAAAGAAGTATCCGTAAATGATGGGGCTATAGAATCATGCAATGACTTGAATGATATATAGAGCAAATGCAGGAAATCAAGCTTAATTTAAGCACAAGTCACTGGCCGCGTTGTAATATTTAACAATGAAGCAAAAAATCAAAATCGGCAGTAGCATCCCGCTAGTTACTGCTACTGATAGTTACAATTTTAAGTGATGGACAGCGGTACGAAGAGCAGTTCAGTATAGTTTGTCTTTTGAAGTTTCAACTCCATTAAAAATGGTTAAAAACAGCGAACTGTTTATACGTGATCTGCACCTTAAAATACTCAGTTCATATCTTACAGTAAACTGAGAATTTGATGTGGAGTTTTTTTTTTTTTTTTTTTATGCATTCCAGGCCTAAGTTTAGGTACCTCCCCGGCATTTGCCATTTATGAGCATTGAGGAAAACCTGGAAAAAAACCCAGTCAGGGAGGGTGATCTGACGGGATTCGAACCGCAGATCTCCCGCTTACGAGTCCGCGCCTTAACGACCTCGGCCACCGGTGGCGGTTTGATCTGCAGTGTTGGCACACTCCATATAGGTAAAGTCTGACACTCTGTAATTAACATAATTCTCATCATTTTGAATCAGAAGATAAAGAAAGGTATATTATGAGTCTCACACCAACTGAATAAAATCTTTGTTTTAGAAGTACGAGCCATATATAATAAAAGTACTAATAATGAAACTGCTTTACATGTAAGAATAACGTGACATTATTAACATGAAATTATGGAAGAATGTTTGTGCTCGTGTTAGAGCTAAGGCCACAGATTCGGATCTAAGGGTATTTTTGAATGGCGGTGAAGTCGCTCCAGAGATCGGCACACGGCGTATGATGTTTGATTTTGTTTATTGTACATACATACATATGAATGAATAGTGTTTAACGCCCGTTTTTGCTACAGAGACACCACAGGCGATGGACAGTGATAATACACCAGATGAAATGATATGTTGGTAAAGGATTTATTTTTAAGGAAGGAATCGTTCCAGGCCTAAGTTTAGGGCACCTCCCCGGCATTTGCTATTTATGAGGACTAAGGAAAACCTGGAAAAAACCTCAGTCAGAGAGGATGGTTCTGTCGGTATTCGAACCCAGACCTCCCATGCACGAGTCCGCAACTTAACGACCTCGGCTACCCGTGGCGGTACATACATACATAGTGATACGCAGTCGAAGGCGGCGTCGATTATTAGGTTCCAAAGCACTCTGTATTCAATTTAAACGAGTCAGCGCTAGTTCCAATTTTTCTTCTAAGATGTCACTATCACCTTCCTCAATTCATCCTGGGTTTTCCTGGCTTTCCAAAGCATCCTTCGCACATGCCCCTAAATGAGTATTTTTCACTTCTATCTTTCGTCCTATCAAAAAGCTTAAGTTATTTGTTCATTGTTTGTCTAATCCAAGCATATATTTATGGGTTATGCATTCAAGGATTTCATAAATGTTGTAGGTGTTGTAGCGTCATGATGCTACAAGTTTATTGGTTACTAAATTAGAAATTCCGATGCTACGGAGCATTTTGCGCGGCTTCCAACAATTTAGCGCTACTGTACTTTCAACGTCATTAGATGACGATATTTTAACATTTGTGATAAAGGAGAGATCGTTTGTATTATAAGAAATTTCCTGACGCCCTACAAACTCCATATACTTAGCTTCTTTGTTGTCTTACAACAGGTACAATATTATTAAGTAAATATATGTAACAGTAATATATACAGAATGAAAAACACTAACATTAATATGGAGGTGAAGGGAAATTTAATGATAATAATTGGATGATGAATTTTATGCAAATAAATATCTGTTTTAGAAGATAAGGAATTAAAATCTAAAGCAAACTATTATTTATAATCTAGTCACATTACTAATGTGTTATGAAATGTTCTTAAAGCTTGGCAGCCTGTGATGTCCTGTGGCAAAGCATCCCAGAGGAGTGGGGGGAGCAGTTGTTACGGTGAAAGATGATTGTTGTTTTGATTTGGTTTATTTGTGGTCATCTTTAACATCTCATGTCATCGGCGTCCCATTCAAATCAACGTGAAACGGCCAACAAATTTTGCTCAGAGGCCGCTTTTTTCAGGCTTGAGGTTCTCTATCGTGCCGTAAATGTACGACACAGGACCCACGGCTTTTTTCCCTTCTGAAGGAAGCCATACTTACGATTTTTACGCCATCGATCCTGGCCAAGATTGAACCTGCAATATTGGGTTTAAGATGCAAGTATGGTTACCACTACACCACCAGGACCGACGGTGAAAGATGAAAAATGATGTGAAGTACAATGATAATGATAGAACGTGCTGGATTTCAGAGCTGCGTTAAAGTTGTAAGAGAAAGATAGATTTTGAAAACGAGAAGATAGATTTAAGATGAAGAAGCGTGCATATTTCTTTCAGCGGTAACGAAAAGGCACATCGAGGGCGTGTTATATGGTCGAACAAACTCTTATCACAGATATAATCTACGCACAAATGAACACGATGTGTAAGGTTACAGTTAAATGTATGTATCATATATATTTTAACTTAATGAGGGTTAAGGGTTCATGTAATTGTATAAATAAACCTAATAACTTTTACTATATGTATGGTATAAATACGATTATACAACTTGCCAATGGAAAAGGCTTATGAATTAATGTCTTGTCGTAAACTAGGAGGTGGTTTCTCCTTGTGTGTTTTAATCGTGCAGTCATTTAAAGGTATTATAACGCTACACAAAGTTAAGTACCAGATACAGAGAGAATTATTTTTGGACTGCGTCGTAGCTGAACCGAACCGCATGGGACTAAGGTCAGGCCAGTTGCCGGCTCCGTCTACCAGCAAATTACCCTCGCACATTTTTTATCATAATATAATCAAAGCATATTCGATTTATTTCATAACGAAGACTGTCCTTGTTCCAAGTGGTGCACGTCTCTGTCACATATTTCTGACATTCTTTAATCAAATTTATAATAGTACAATTGTAAAAACATGCTTGCTCTTGTGACAGGAAACTGCTGCAACTGTCTACGTACGGAAAGTGTCTGCTTATGACTTGGTTCAATGCGCATTAATAATTTTCAAACATCTTTTCTCTAGTAACGTCTTAAAAGCATTTAAAGAAATAAGACTATATGAGACCTCAATAGCGTCACGCTAAGGTCTTTGCAGTCCTAATTGTTAAATTCTAAGGCAAATATGTTCATTTACTACCATTTTACGTTCTTTATTGTGTTATCTAGTGTCTATATTTATATAGAAACTATATATTGACTTTAAAAATAAAAAAAATCCAGAAAAAATTATTATATTTAATAATAAAATATGCCTTGTATGCACCTTTATCTTACAAAACAATTTTGAAATTTAGGAAGACCATCCATAATATGAAGCGTATCAGACTTATGGTTAAAAAAATTACACAGCTAAAAGATATGTTTTAATTTAGCGGATTTTGCATTAATATTATGATGGTAAAAGTAAAGATCTTACGAAAACTAATCAATTACCTATTAATTTGAATAATATGAACTGATCTGAACATACTTATCTAAAATATATAAAAATTCACTTTTTTCATAATTTCTCAATGAAGTAAATTTACAATAATCACACCATCTTTTTATAATTATTTGTAACCCTAGCCCACCTAGTTAATTGTCCAATATGTCACTTATGCGCTGCTTCCAATTTGAACGTTCATAAATTCTCCCGAAACCATGCTACCTTCTCCAGTTTCTCCAAACAAAATTATTCATTAGGAAAAAAATCAGAACAATATGGTGGCCGTACATTGGATTTTTTTTTATTGATTTATTTATGGACGCTCTTTAACATCTCAGGTCATTAGCGTCCCACTCAACTCGTGGCGTGAAACGGCCAACAAATTTTGCTCAGAGGCCTCTCTTTCAGACTTGAGGTTCTTTTTCGTGCCGTAAATGTACGACACGGGACCCACGGTTTTACTTCCCTTCCGAAGGAAGCCATACTTAGGATTTTTACGCCCGAAAAAATCCATCCGTCCTGGCCGGCTTCGAACCCGCGTTCTTGGGTGTAGGAGGCCAGTATGGTAACCACTACACCACCAGGACAGATTCCAGGAGATATGAAGTTAATACATTTCGAAAGAAGCAAACCTTCACAATACTTCGGATATTTTGTGATTTTCCTCGTGGAATTTAAGCCTCTATATTTTTCTTCAAGTGAAGATGCTGGAAAAACTGCAACGCTATCGCTAAAGTCTCTCAAGATTTCTCCTGTAGCAAACTTTCTACTAAACTATTTTTATTATTTCCTTTAACATCAGCATAACTCGATCGTTTTCTGAATGCTCATTCCTAATTCAATGACGCTTAATTTCTCATTTGCTAACCATATCTTCCTAATTTCTTTTTTGTGTTCAAATCTTGTTAGGAAATCCGCATGCTCCTTCTTTTAATTTTTAGCAGGAGACGTCTGTTAGCCTAGTTACTTTACATCTCTTAGCTACCTTCAGTCCGAAATCCAACTAATAGATACGTTTTTACTGAACTGCTAATATTTTCTTTCCCGCCATTTTATAGAACATTCATTCTCGTATTTTAGTCCTTCTCTTGATTATATGTCGTGACATCCATCTGTTTGAATCTCGCTTTATGCAGCAAGGCAATCATGGCCGTTGGCAGCTAAGTGGTAAGTTTCAAGGATCTTGATACACAGCACTATCGACTCCTGCTCGACTACAGTCGACCTTGTGTGGATCATCCTATCGCGCGAAGTCATCGCCTGTCGCGATCACTCTGTCTCATAAGGCAAGGCCAGCGAGGCCCACACAAACGAATGGCACGATACACCCCACAGTCGCTGGTATACGCACCGTAAACTGTCCTCTTGCCGGTTGTAGAGGTCTTGTTATTAAGTATTGCAATACAATGTATTGCATTGTATATATCTATTATAGACCCAAGGCGACTCGCGGCAGGATAAACCCGTTGTACACATCTTTACTATGTCAATACTAAATATAGATCACATGCTTCTAGAATTTTAATAACTAGAATTATTATTGTTATTATTATTATTATTATTATTATTATTATTATTATTATTATTATTTGTACATGGTTGAACAGAGTCGGTCCTAGTGGTGTAGTGGTAATCATACTTGCCCCCTAAACCCAAGATCGCGGGTTCGATTCCGGCTGTAACCGATGGAGCTTTTCGGGCGTAAAAATCATAAGTATGGCTTCCTTCGGAAGGGAAGTAAAGCCATGTGTCCCGTGTCGTACATTTACGGCACGATAAAGAACCTCAAGCCTGAAAAAGGAGGCCTCTGAGCAAAATTTGTCGGCCGTTTCACGCCCTGAATAGAATGGGACGCTGATTACCTGAGATGTTGAGGAACGTCCATAAATAAACCAAATCAATCAAATAACAATCAATAAACAACAGAATGAGAAAAATAGATAATTTAATATCTTCAAGTAAGATATCAAGTAAGTAAAGCACCTATTCATTCTTCTGGTGTTCCAATACATCAAATTTATTGATGACTCTATAACTAAAGTCTGGAATTTGCAGAACGAAGTCTTTCTTTGCAGAAACCATTTACACTTTCATGTTTTGAAATCATAGCTTGACTCATATTATCTCTTAGAGTTGAGCTAATTTTAATTTTCTCTTTCAACGGTCGCAAAAAAAAATTAAAAAAATGCTTAGAATACAAGCTCTGTACAGTGTTCGTTTTCTTTACATTCAATGAACGCAAAACGAAACAAAGCAATTACTTCACGAATTTACACGAAACGAGCCTGTCATTGAGTCACAGTTTACTGCTGATGAAATGACAGATTATTAAGGAAATTACATGAAAGCATGGTTACTTCAAAAGTACTACCACCACCGCTTATAGCCCCATTAGTTGTGCAGTAGATGAAAGCATTTTGCACATGTGTGGGTGGGTATATTATGAAAATACTGACCCTGAACATCAGGAAAGTTATACTTCCGTCAAAGTAAGCGCGTTCATGGATTCTGTGTGATAAAAACACTTACAGCAGTTTTATTCTGTTTGACCCTTCAAAGTATTATGAAATTAATTTGTTTTGTCACTATCAGCTTTTACTTATTTTGACATTTAAAAAGGACATACATGTGCCAGGAAGGGATCGATCCTGAGGCGATTGTTGATGAGCACACTGGTACCTAGTACAGGGCAGGGGAGTCCGCAATTGAATGTAAAGATGCGTTAATACCAGAGTTTGGAAGTCATGCGAATGCATATTTTTATTAAAAAAACATGTTCCCGAATAAATTAAAAAGCATCGATATATAGAGCTTTATAGGTCAGAATATGTCAAATGTACATATTTTACATATATTGCACGTTTTAAGCTATTAATCCATATTTTCTCTAATTTGCATAAAAATGTATATTCCTATACATCCTTTTTAATCATGCTCCCTGCTACCCTGACTGTCATGATTTTTAAGTTTTTTAAATCCATGCACGCTGCATGGATTATTACATATTTTTTATTGCGTCCAGCTTTGACTAAATATTTAAAAACACTGTTAACATACATGCACTTTATTTGAAACTTTCAAATGCCCATATATTCTCTAAAGGTATTATTGTTGTCACGGTTTTGATTTCATTACTTTTCAAACCTTTGTGTTATAAACTACCTCTTTTACTCATAATTACACTAAATAAATTACTTTCTTTGAAGTGCGATTTGTATTTGATTGACAAAACACAGCCCGTGCACCGAAATACTCTGTGATTATGAACCGTTATAATTTCACAACCAGGTTATACCGATGCCACTAAATAGAGACTAAAAGAATTCCTGTTTTAAATATTGTTGAAACTGTAATGCCAACGGAAACAATAGGTGACACCATATGTAAAAATCGCACAATGTATTTGTTGCCCCTCTTTCGTTTGTCATTTGTTGCATTGATGGAATTTTAACGGATTTTTTTATGTGGTCAAAGGAAAGACCGTTCACGGAAACAGTCTGTCGTTGCGGAAATTCTGGAACGTGTGAGAAAAAGTTTGCATACAGTTCTAAGAAGTCTGTGCTGGAGCTAGCCTGCAGTTAAATATTCCTATGTCCATGGTGCCCAAGATCGTTTGTACTCGACTGTCCTGAGACTCAAGATCAACGAAGCAATTCGGTATAACATGCCCGCCACCCCGACTGACCCGGCTGGCCTTGAGCGATGGCTTGTCACTCCCTCCGCCGCGTTGATCACCAATATATTTTAATATTTAGGTGTAGGTATCAGTAAATGTTTAATATTAAAACTGACCATTCTCCTTGGTCTTTGTTTGATAGAAAATATGCTGGAATCTGTCTAAATATTTCCATTACTGTGCGCTTATGGTTTGCCAACATATTATCTTTAATTGAAATTTTGCATGTTCAATGCTGTGCACACAGCCTCAACTTCTGTACTCAGTTCCTGTGAAGTTGCTCTCATTAGAAGTGGCATGGTATGATATGAGGTAGTAATAACTTCAGCTTCATGCGGTGAAAAAGTTATTTGACTTTTTGCATTGAATTGGTTGGATAGATATGATCCAAAGGCCGCGATGGTAGAATTGCAAGACTCAATTACTGCAAACGTTCCAAAATGTATCGGACGTCAAAAATGTTACGTCAGCATGAGAAATTCCTTTTATGTCATCTGACTACACATTCATTATATCTCTACTTCATATTCAAAAAAAGGTTTTCTATGTGCAAATTCTTAGAGAATTCCGCTATTGATCCAGTAGAGCCAGTAATCCAATTTGAAGATATTTACAATAAATTGAAATCCATGCGTGAAAATTTCATGAATAATTTTTTTTAAACAGTTGCACTTATGCTGACTTAGTTAATTTCAGCTATCAGTTCTTATATTACTTATATTCCATTTTTATGTTCCAGAAAACATTCAAACCTACCAACATAACTTTTTGACTTATTAAATCGCTTGTTTGAGTTCAATAAAAGAATCTTAGCGAAAAATTGTGAATTTTGAGTTATAATTCTACAGAAAATAGCTTGTTTTGAGCAGAAAGTACACCAAAAGCTGCTATCGATGTGTTAGTTGCCTTTAGCATCATCAACTTCAGAAATATTAGGTAAATAACCAAAGCTTACAAGCACAAACGAACCATTTTTCTCAATATTACAGGCCTGAAAGCAAATTATAGTGCTCGATTCCATTTGCACTTTATGTAGTTTATTAACTCACAGGTGTTAAAATCTATATTTCAACATAACAACAGGCTACAGTGCAACGAGCAAAATATAAGACCTGCATAAATTGTAAATTTGACATTGTACCTTTATGATTCAGTTTGATTAATTATTTTATTTTAATATGACTGATATTTTAGACATACCTAGTGTAATTGTTTACTACCATGGTTATTTTGTAAGAGGGGGAATTCATTGTTTTATTATTTTTTCACATTATGGAGACTACAATGGAAATTCGTAAAGTCTAGTATTCTTGAGGATATTTGTTTATGTTAAAACCAGATTTAGGCAGGGAGCAGCCAGCTGTTTGGTCTGTAGTAATACTCATACAAGTTGTAAAGAGTACATACAAATGGCATGCTGTACTGTTGAATTAATAAAATAGATAGAACAAGTTACACTTTTTCGTCTACTAGATTTTGATGTAAACAAAGGGGAGATATTCATCACAGAAAACTGCTAGACAATCAACGCCACCTATTAGCAATTATAATAAGGAAACAGCTGATAAACAGGAAATTCCTATGCAGCTGAAACCATCTATTGAGGCAATAAGTGGAGTAAACGCTACTTCGTGTATCATGTGAGATGAAACAAATTAATTTTATTTTATGTGTAAAAATGGACATATTTATTCGAGCTTAACATATTTCCTGTATATTTTCCCTTTCGTTTAACATTTGTGGCTTACGGTCTTTTGAAGTAAAACGTTCATTTAATTTACATTTTCAATAAATTGTAAAAATGTGTGTATACGTATAAAGCTCTTTGCTTACACAGTACCTAATATTTCAACCTCGCTGCTACAAACTAGCATTCGGTTCTCACAATTATCACCCTTTTCTCTCACTTATGATCAACATCTATCTGGACATTCATTTATAGCAGCATGTATTATCTGCATTACTACTGCTGACTTTTAGCACCTCTTGAGACTCTCGACACTAAGTAACTTTTCTTGCAAACCATAACCTCAAGCACTGATCAAAGTTTGTAGTTCAGATTAGAACTGCTAGATGACCGATCTTGAACAATAGTAAAACTTGACTTTTCTCTCAAGCCAAGTCTGGGTGAACTGGAGGCGTATCTTCCTATAAGATCCAGTTTTTAACAAAACCATGTCCAAGTTCTTCACCACAGGTTCCAGCAAATTGTTTTCGTAAACTTTGGTGGTTGTCTTCAAACCTTTACCATTGAAATGCTGTTTAGTTACACATCTCATTCATTCTTTATCACACCGTTAATGAGGTAGGATGGTGACTTCTCTGGACCTTCAGAACCCTCTCATAAACTTTTCGTGAAAACTCGAGTCATACACGTTGTCATTTTATGGTGTATCTTATCTGAATATTGAATATTTTCTAGTCAGTAAAAAGAATCTTCTCATAATCATTGTTAAGACAACACTGCATAAAGCGTTTTCATCCATCTGTTGCTTCAGTTCTTCTGCTTCTCAATAATGCAACGAAGAAATACCGTTAATCGAAAATCTTCCCTGAACATTCATCTCCTGGATATGTTAATCTCAGGGTTCCTCATTGTCTGCTTCCGAACATGGGCAGCCACTTCTTTGACAACAGCTACGGCCCTCACAGAGCACAGACATCCAGATTTCCAGCAGTCATCTGCAGTACTGTTTTAGCGAAGAGTTGATTAGTGTGCCACACATGAATCCTCCTGATTTACAGCCTTTTAAATATCTTCCGGCTATTTTCCAACCCTATAAAAGATTGCCGCAGCAACAATACGGGTTTGCTAATCTTCCCGTTCCATTATTAAACTTCACATAATTATTGTTTCCATTGTATCTGAACTCAACAATGGGAGTGATAGATTTCATAGCAAACTAGTAATCTGAGATCGCCAAAACACCTGGTATAGTTTCTTTATAAATTTGTAGGTAACAGGATTTATGGAAAGACTACAAGGTATAAGAGTATATTAGCTATAATATTCAGGTTAATGTTCAGTTAGATTTCTTCCTTAAGAATTAGTAGTGCGTGAAATTATATATAAGTTCTTATGGCTATTTATCATCAATGCTACTTCTCAATTTCTATGATCAGTTGCCAGATAAACCTTTCAGTCAGATAAACCTTTCAGCGGTATTTTTAAATAAGTAAATGTATTTATTTGGTCATAAACAAACCGATACAATCACTCCTGTCATGAGGACTAAAAGGTTTTCTTACGACCGGAAGTTAGCAGCGACTTCAATGGGATAGAAAACGCTTTCGACTGTATTGCTCTCTCCGTATAAAATACACAGATATTGTTATCTAAATTTTAACATATTAAAATATTGCATTGGTTTTTGCAATAGCACAAAGTTACTGTATGTTAAATATGTTTACACTCTGCTCTCTTTCACTGTATGTAATTCAAAGGTTGCATGCGTAGATAATTCGTGACGAGTTCAGAAACTCACATATATTAAAGGTTTGCCGAATTTATGTCATGACATAAAATCTTAAACATTTTCATAAAATAAAATTTATGGACATATACAATATATTCTCAGAAAGGACCTGAGAAAAATTAGCTCGAACAGTAGTGATCATTTTCATATAAAGCTCTTAAATCTAAAAGAGCGGCAGATGCATTTTTTTTTTTGGAGCGGAATGCAAATTTATTTGATCATTCACACCGTGCTCTTGGGTTCGGAATCTAATTTCATAATATTTTCCATGCGCAAGCAAAAGCTCCTTTGCTAAAGCCCGGCAGGGATTCAGAGCGAGGTGACGTCATGCCACGAGAGTTTATAGCCATTTATCTTCATCAATCACAGTGGGTTGACCGGAAACCCTCTTCTTTTTTAATAATACTAGCCCAACTTGAAAGCGTCACGTCCACAATGGAACGTAAGAGGCCGTGGAGGATCAACGTAAACATTAATTATTTACTTTTTCCCTGCGGAAAACAGCTTCGCTGAATGACGCCACTTGCGAATGTAAATCTGATTCAAAACCCACATCGTAACACTCACTAAACATGTTAGCTTGGGCTTTATGCAGTTGCATTTGTGTTTATTGTATTTTCAATAATAGAATAAAAGCTGAATAATATACAACAATAGTGCATGAGGATAATTACAGTTTAAGTAGCCTAATATGACACATAAATTACATACTGAGATAATACAAACAAGAAATGCAGGAATTTCAAACTATTCAAATCTAATTTTAAATAAATAAGAGCTATTAGAAGAAAATTTCCTTTTTACAAAGTATTTAAAATAAAACCAGAACTCTCACTTATATGTCAGTATGAAATGTATTGTCTCTGATCATTTTATGAGCACTTTTACAGCGTTTGGTACAATCATTCTGAATGCCTAAGCTCAGCAAAACTGGCGATAAAAATGTTGAAATTCCTTTCAATAATTTGAAGAAGTGAATTTTGCAAGCGAAATAAAAATAAATATCTATAGGAAATATATTGCATTAGACAATACACATTTTTGTTTTAAAATTATCACAGATTTATTAATACGCTTGCCGATTTGTGTAGAAGTGCTACCTTTTTCACTTCCTGACTTGTCGGTCCTGGTGGCGTAGTGGTTACTATACTTGCCTCCTAAACCAAAGATCGCGGGTTCGAACCCGGCCAGGACCGATGGATTTTTCGAGCGTAAAAATCCTAAGTATGGCTTCCTTCGGAAGGGAAGTAAAGCCGTGGTTCCCGTGTCGTACATTTACGGCACGAAGCAAAATTTATAGGCCGTTTCACGCCCTGATGACCTAAGATGTTAAAGAGCGTCCGTAAATAAATCAATCAAAAAAAAACTCCCTGACTTGCAGAATAAAATTACGCTACCTTAGCAGTGTACGGTTGCCAGCAGAAAACGAAAACAGAAATAAGGTTGCCAAACTCCATTATTAATGAGCTTAAGATAAATCTATCACACGTTAAATCCTCCCTTTCTCGTCACTTGTCGCTAGCTTGACGTCGTTTTATATGTGTGTGTGTGTGTGTGTGTGTGTGTGTTTCTTTATTTATAAAACATCTGTTACCATTTTCCGGTATCCAAACACTATTCCTCCCTTGTCCCTCCATGTCGGTCCTAGTGGTGTAGTGGTAACCATACTTGCCTTCTAAACCCAACATCTCGGGTTCAAGCCCGGCCAGGATTGATGGCGTAAAAATCCTGTATGCCTTCCTTGGGAAGGGAAGTAAAGCCGTGGGTCCCGTGTCTTACATTTACAGCATGAAAAAGGACAAGTCTGATAGAAGAGGCCTGTGAGCAAAATATGTCTGCCGTTTCACGCCCTCAATTGAATGAGAAGCCGACGACCTGAGATGTTAAGAGCGTCCATAAATAAACCAAATCGCTGTCCCTCCATAGATCCTATTTTAAATTTTGTTGTTTCAGCTTCTAGTCCATTTTATGATCTCTTTCTTTCTTTCTTTCTTTCTTTCTTTCTTTCTTTCTTTCTTTCTTTCAACTGGTACTCATCATATTATTAATTCAGGTAATCTGTCTTTCGTCGTTCTTTTGACATTTTGTATCAACATCTTTTTGTTAAATAGTGCCTAAAATGTTCAAAATTTCTTGCTGCTGTTATAAAAAGTTTCATTTCTATAGCCAAAATTTCTATAGTTTTTCATTGCGTTCATTAATGTTTGACTGTATAATTACACTCGGTGTAATATAAATGCACAACTATTTTATTCTTTGTGGTATTTTTACTCTATCAAATAAATTAAAATAATTATAATTGTCCCAGTTTAAAAAGTTGGGCTGTAATTCATGTTAGAATAATGGCATTTTAAATTAAATATCTATTTAAGTTCTGTTCTATTATAGCCAAGTTTATCAATTAATGCCTAAATAAATGCATTCTATACAGGGTGCTATTTCTTTCCCATTTTCAAATGGCATTAGTTTTATTTCTTCCCCATTGCATATATTCTTTTATTCATATAATTTTCAACCTCAATTTTTTGCATTGATAAATTTCTTACCGTGTACTTAAAATCTTAATTTTTAATACATGACAAGAAACGTTTTATTTACATTCGTTTTTAAGTTACGAAAATAAAATCCAAAACATTTTTTCTACATTGCTAATTTTTTGGCAATATTATATCAAATAATAAAATTAACGATTTCTCGTGATTTCATTATCAGGGTATTCCCTTTCAGATGACAGGAAGTTTAAGCATGAACTTCTTGGCTACGCAAACGAAATTAGATTACACAATAGTAATAACACAATACATTTTAATAGCATATATTTTCCTCGTTGTCTCCCATACAAGTAACAGTTTTGGTAATTCTAGCAAAACCTTAACTTTTCCATATGATTGCTATCACTAACGAAAAGAAATTAATGCTAATGCTAGTTATAAACGTTAGCTATCAATTGATATTGCTGACTTATAAATATGCTACTATTATATAAATTTAAATGTTATTCATTCTAAGCATTATTGAGGTTTATTAGAACTATTTTCCTGCCTTTTAGTTTATCGTACTAGTACTATTGTTGTACACCGACATTAAAATTGAGTCTTCAGATATTGTGCATAAAATTTTCTACATAAAATATGAAAACGAATGGAGATTCATGCGAAAATCTTCAATCAAAGTTAGTCAAGGTGACAATGTAATAAACTGACGTCTTGAAGAATTGGATTCTACAGCAACAGACCAAAATATTAGATTGACACCTATATGTACAGATTATATTTTAGATAAGAAAAATGCATAAATAGTCACTCAAGTACCTGAATCCAATTTAATATCTTATGAGAATAGTGATTCCACACTTTAACCAACATGTCATGTAGTTTTATATATTACCTATGAAGTTGTGAAATCAAAATAATTCAAATATTTCCAAAAGTAATTTTATTATTTTGAATGAAATAAAGGATTTAATTTTTTTAGAATTCCAAATTAAAAAGTCTGTACTATATTATGAATTCCAAATTCTAAATATATCATTAAATTTCTAAAACTAGTACGTTTCGTAAGTGCTCAAAGCACCTTGTATACACCCTCGCAGAATGTCAACATCAAGTTCTGAAGGTGCATAACTGTGGACTTGAAATGTCATCAAGATAAAGCTTCATTGGATTGAAGTATGATGATCGAGTAGACTATTTAGTGGATCCCCCTTGACCAACCCATCTCTGCAGAAAATGACATTTAAGAAATGACGAACTCTCAAACTAAAGTGGGTTGGAACGCCGAACCATGTACGAACCACAAACGTCGAATGAAGCACAGATTAATAAAATCAATTAAATAATGTATTTCGTTTGAGAAACTGATAATAAATGCCTCCTATCGTATATAAATAAAGAAATCAGTTATTAATACGATTAAAAGCAACTCTAACCAAATGTGGTAGTTACGGTATTTGAAGAATGTAACATGTTTCATCACTGAACAAGTGATTGCCAAAAATCTCGAATTTTGAACACTTGTAAAATATGTTAGCATGAAACTTTTGTCATCCTGCTCATGCCAAAAAAGCTTGCCTCAAATAATTTGGAATTTTTCAAATGTTGATCAACAATTCTGTTAATTAACTTAGTAATGTAATAATCTAGTGACTTGATACTGTTGCAAATACGGAGCAATAAAGAGAAAGGAAATGTTTTGATGTTAGATATATGTCCTTAAAATATCTAACATCAATTTATGAGCACTCTGCATTATAGTGTGAAAATTGTGTCTATTACAGCTTTACAACCAAAATGCACGATGTGTTATAGAATGTAGAATTTTAGTTGCCTTGAACTTTAAACCGAGACTACTACAGAGAATATTTTCAACGTTTCGAATGCACACTTTAGTAATCATATTTTAGAATGAAAAGCATTGTGTTTGTCTCTACGTATTATAACTGCATGTAGACATAGAAAAAGTTTTGCCACCTAAAACCCACGTACTGTGATGTCACTTAATTCGCGAACATTAGCTGAATTATTTAAAGTTCATTGCAATTTACAGAATTAAACAATCTAAAATAGTAAAAATAATACATGTTAATACCGAATTACAGCTACTGAAAACCGCGTCTAGGTTCATATAGGTGCAACTTCATTCCTTTGTTGTGCTAACTAGTGATATTCAAAGGCCAGAATTTATATTATTTACTTCTTAAAATAATCTTATAACAAAGGACAACAGTTTTGCACAACTAAGAAAACTACTTTGTATCGGGGCAAAACGATCAATAGAATTATTTGAGCCTACCCAAAATTAGTTTTGGCTTTATGTGTTAATTTTTCTTAAATATTTAAATATTTTCTTATTTGAATTAGTATTCTGTGACGTAATAGCCAATCACCAATAATAGCTAACCTTACTTGCGCAATTCAGTAGTGAATTTTCCAGTCAATATCCGAAGAGATGAAGGGGTTCTTTCATGGAGTTTTCCTTAATGTGTAAGCCAGCCTTAGTTCTCAGTTGTTTCTGTTTGCCCTCCTCTAGGATTTGTAAAACAGACGTATTAGAATGCAGATTATATAATTTCAAAATCTTATGGTATTTCGCTTTTTTGTGATAATACGAAATAATGTAAGCATAGTTTTTAACATAATACACACTTTTCTATGACTTATTTTTAAATTTTATTTTTAAATGCTCTTTATCGTATTTTGGTTTTCGCGGGACTGCGAACCATATCATAGGTTGGTAATTTTTCATTTATAACTGCTTTTCCTCAGTTTCTGTATAGTTGTCAACTTTAGAGGAATTGTGAGATATTTTATTAAGACTATAGAAAAATGGACAACAAAAATTTTAGCGAACTGTCAAGAATTCATTTCAAGAGTGATTGATGTATTTGCATAGAAAATGTTCCGAAGTACTGAACTGGTATGCAAACACTTTTAAGGATGAGTCATGGAATATGATTTGTTTTCTAAATGCTGAACGTAATTTTAATTTGTCACTAGATAACTGATAGTTACAAATTCATAATTTTAACTTAAAAATGCAATATAACATTGCAAAGCTATTTGATAGTATATTTATCGTAAATTATTTTTTCTGTTTATTTCGACATCGCCACTATTCTCCTACTATCTGTAAACTGAATACATATTCATTTCTAATTAGAAAGAAACAAAATACATTCACAAATTAGATCTAATACATACAACGCCAAAAAATATTACCTATTACGGTTGCCACACTTTTTGGTATATGCAGTTGTGCTTCGAGCTGGAAAAAATCGTATAAATTCAAATTGTATTAAAGTAGTACACATGGATTCGTGTAGTAGAGCAGAAAAATAAAAAAGTTTAGCATAAATTACATTCAACCAGAGGTTTATACACTTGCATTATAAAAAGAGCATTACATTGCATGACGTCATACCAAGCATTTCTCTGGCCTCTACGAAGAAGAAAATGAACAGAGTGGTATATTACCTCCATATTTGGGGTCACTGTGTGTGACACCTTAATAAACTCTTCGAACTTCTTACTCCCAGGACCACTAACCCCCCCCCCCCCTTGGGTAGCGAGCGTTCTTCTGTCTCTTTCTCACTTTTCAAGCTGCTGGTGGAGTTTTCACATTTGCAGCCTGCTTCCCTGGGTATGGAATACTTGCAGTACCGTAATAAATTAACAGGTAATTTTCTCGGTTACTTGTCCTACATAAGACAATTTATTTTGCTGAGTGCATTTAATTATTTGTTTATTTTATAAAGTATACGAATTGCCTATGTAAAGTATTTTGATGACATAAAGGAATTGAACAGGCCTGGTACCCAGAAACACTAAAACTTCAAGCTGCAACCATGCTAAAAAAAAAGAATTTGAGTACTCCTAGTTATTCTTGCTAAAACAACTAAGATCATAATAGCCCCCAATTCACGCACTATTGCGGTTAGAATGCTCATTCCCGACTGGTTTTCCACAGACAGCTTAAAAACCTGCTAATGAACGATTGTCCTTCATACTTGTAAAATACCTCAAGAAAGTGGCAGACCTATACATTAACTGCACTTTATTACACTATGCAAGCGGTAGTTTTGCGCTTTAACAGTGACAAACCATGGCATGTAACTGATGGGCGTTGCCTCAAGTACACACACTATAGCAATAAAGAACAGATTACTTAACCAAACGAATAATGACACTATTTATCGACATATTACCCTACTATATCATGGGGATGGAGTCTTTAAGCAATTGTAACATTATACTAAAGTAGTGGCTCCTTAACTAATTCTAAATGCGATCAGTTTTGTTTTGAGCGTGCCGTTAGCAGGTCACCCGACCAGCCGAGTCTCTATGATTAGCGGGAGGGTAAAACAATACTATGCTATTCCCTACACGGCGTGGCAAAAGAGTGCATGTTGGTTCATAGGAAAAACCGATGCCGGGAGGAAATCATCACTGGTTGCACTGTATCAAGACAATAACGGATTCATTGTATAATGACAGTGGCGAGTCGATCCTGCATCATGCCAGAAGTGAATGTTAAACAAATGCATTATATTTTGACAACTATGACCTTATCCCTTGCATCTAGGCTGCACACATTATTAGGACTCGACTATTTATGTGCTAAATACTTTAAATATCCATTATTATGTGCCAAAAATTAGAAAAATACTTGCTAAAACGTATAATAAAAATAAAACAAAATGTGAGAAAATGCGTAACATACTAGAAAAATAAAACGTATTTTTCATTAATTATACACCCTTAGAGAAAAGAAAAAAGTTAACAAAGGCCAGAAATCATTACCATTTCGGAAAAACATCGCAAGCAACGCCACCTTCAGTTCATGTCCAGTTATGCCTTCAATAGTAAATGCGTTTGCTCGGACTGTGTGCTCTGATAGCTGAGTGGACCAAAACACATGTCTAGTAATAAGAACTACATAGGTTCAAATCCTCGCTATGCTTGCATTTTTATTTGTTGCTTTTGCAAGTAAAATTAATGCTTAATATACATCATTAATTTATCTTTAAAGGACAAATATATTTGAATTTTAAGGGTTTTATATTTAAATAATTTATCTTGTTTTCAAATTAAATGTCACATTAAAAATATTATAAAGTGAAATACTAATAAGATAATATAAATTCCCTATATTTCATTTAAAATAATTCATTTCCTTATTGCATTTTGAAAAAAATTTATTACTTTAAGTTAATCTGTTTGTGTATTTGCATAGCTGTTTTTTAAAATATATTTTATGTTAAATCTACACTGGCAAATCTTGATTGGAATATTAAACTTTAAGGAACATATTCAGGAAAAAATACTTATAAAACCTTAGAGAATGCATACAAACAAATCTCTTTGCAGTAGAAAGGAAGGACGCTTTTGCAACTAGCAACATAGCAACGCGGACCTAATCTTAACAAGCTGTAACATATTAACAGAGGGCATTGTTGAGAACGTGCACTTCCAATCAATTGTATAATTGAAGTGGGACACCAGCCCCCCCCTCTCTCTCTCCCTCTCTCTCTCTCTCTCTCTCGGTCCTGGTAGTGTAGTGGTTACCATACTTGCCATCTAACCCAAGGTCGCGGTTTCGAACCTGGCCAGGACCGATGGATTTTTTCGGGCTAAAAATCCTAAGTATGACTTCCTTCGGAAGGAAATTAAAGCCGTGGGTCCCGTGTCGTACATTTACGGCACGTAAAAGAACCTCAAGCCTGAAAGAGAGGCCTCTGAGCAAAATTTGTCGGCCGTTTCACGCCCTGAGTTGAATGGGACGCTGATGACCTGAGATGTTAAAGAGCGTCCATAAATAAATCAATAAAAAAAAACATCCCTTCGACTAAGCGATGACAACCAAGGCCATCTTGACCAGTAATGGTATAGCAGTTTATTTAATTCCAGTGGCATTATTGCAGTAAAAGTTCAACAAGCGCACGGGTTTAACGGACAGTATGTTTCTATAATACATTAGGTCTGTTTGATGTAATACAAGATATTAGGTATTCCATATTAAAAAAACATAACAATTTAATAAAAATCAATAAAATAAAAATAAAGAGAAAAATAAATATACAAAAATTGAAACAGGAATGTCACACTCACAACTAGATACATTTAATTTTTTCGCCTTCATCTGTTATCAGCTTTTTCAGACCTAAGCGGTTTCACTTGCATAGAAATTTACCCTTCTCCCCTCCTTTCCAGGTAAAGTACCATGGTAGATACTTTTCACTTTATTCTTGCGTACCTTTACATTCGGCCACTGTATGTATGAACGATTCCTCCTCTTAGATGGAGTAAATCCTCAACCAATTTTTATGGGTGACCTTAATCATCCTCCGTGCTCCTAGTTTGAGACGCAAGAGCTGCTCTTAACATACTGCTTAATGAGATTGACGCTTCTGTATACTATCAAAATGTGTGGTTATATTGCTGTATTTTCACTTGTTAAAAAAAAACCACACACACGCACGCACACAACTTATCCCGTTGTAGGATGATGCTGTATATAAGCTGTTGTTCAAATATAAGGCCACATTACTTTTCTGGAAAGATAAACTTAAGTGCCCAATCTGAAACTACAGAAACCACGTCTCATTTTTGAAATTCAACGCCCACATTAAACGTAAAGTTTTGGAACTCCATCAAATTGAGAACAGTCATACCTACATTATGCATCTGGAAAGATCCTCGCCCAATGTCACGAGTACATAGTAAAGATTTTAATAACAAATCTATGCAATTTTGGATCGCATATGGAATGACAATGACCAGCATTTTCTGCTCTGGCCACCTTACACCTCAAACTTCTGAGATTTTTTTTCTGTAAGATTACCTAAAATAAGCAGCTTATGTTTCTTCGCTTCCTTAGATAATTCACGAACTGAAGTAACGCATTACTGAAGCCACTCAACTTTCAACCTGTGTGCCAAAATTGCAAATGTTACATAAACATCCAGAGAGTTATGAGAGGGGACAATATTGAAATTTTGACCATTTGTAATACTCTGAAGGAAACTTTTATTTGTTCAATAAAGAGTGGTCATAGTACACTGCTTTGAAATGTTGCTTTTGTCTCACTAAATCCTCATTTGAGACCTATGTAACACCTCTGAAGGTCTGTGGAGAGTCGTTCTTCTCTATAGCACAGTTTAAAGATAATTAAAATTGTTCATGAGGGGAAGCAATCAATTGTAAAGGAAAGATTGATTCTTTCATTTATGGACGCGCTTTAACATCCCAGGTCATCAGCGTCCCATTCAACTCAGGGCGTGAAACGGCCAACTAATTTTGCTCAGAGGCCTCTTCTTTCAGGCTTGAGGCTCCTTTTCGTGCCGTAAATGTACGACACGGAAACCACGGCTTTACTTTCCTTCCGAAGGAAGCCATACTTAGGATTTTTACACCCGAAAAATTCCATCGGTCCTGGCCGGGTTCTAACCAGCGATCAAACATTAACACTGATGCTGTCAGTGTGACCAGGATATATGTGTGTGTGTGTGTGTGTGTGTGTTTAATAGTGTTTAACGCCCCTTTTAACTGCTGATGCAACACAGGCGGTCGCAGGCTCGTTGAAGAGCGTTAAGGACACTTTCAGAAATACTGAACATTCCATATGTTAAATTAAAAACGACATATAACGTGTTGTTGAATGTTTGGCGGAAATCAATGGGAAGTGTATTCCTCATCTTCCCTATGGTCCAGATATAGCCACTTGTGACTTTGTTCTTTGTTCTCATAATCTGAATTAATGCCTATATCATCAAAAGCGGTAGTGAAACCTGATGATGCAATTCTGAAGGATAAAAAAAGGTTTCCAACGTGTCTTTAAAGACTGGGACAAAAGAACAAGTGCATTATATCCAATAGCATCAAAAGTATGAAGTTTAATAGATAGTTCTTGTCAGCCAATAACAGACGCACAAGCCTCATATTCCTTCTTGTTTACTACTTTGCGAAGAGGCTCGGCTTGACAATGCGACATAAAGGGATTGTTCTCCTTGCTTTAAACTTGAAACCTCCTGGCGACTACGTAAGTTTTAGCGTTTCTTTTGCTTTTTGTCTTCTAAATTAATAAAATACATTACATTACTCTTTGTCATATAAAAGTATGTTATTTTATGAGCTTTTGGATGATGAAGTGCCTATATTTTTAGGAGTCCCAGTCAACTAAGCAGAATGCTTTAATAGACGTTCTACTTTAACCGAGTGTCGTGCATTTAGAAAAGCAAAATTAATGGTAATATTTAATTTACGAGTTAATTTTTAGCTCATTTTTCTCTGTTGTTTGTATTTTAGAATGCTCTGTATTACATGTGTGTGTGTGTGTGTGCGCGCGCGCACGCGCGCGGGCGTGCCTGCGCTTTGCCAGATTTAATGTATCCGTATATGAAAATTGTCATAAAATCTGCACTTGTTAAGCAAAAAGTTTTATGCATGTATATTTTCTCCTAAAAATCCAGGTCTCAATATGTCACCTTATTCTGAGTTTTGCCTTTTAAAGAGGAGTTGGGGGTTCTCCTCATTTGTTAAGAAGTGAAATTAAACTTCGTATATGAGTAATGCAGACGTAATCCAAAAATTTAGTTTTGAATTGCTATGCGCTCATATTACAGTTACAAATGATTTGCGATTAAAAAAAGAGAATCTACTATAAATGATAAGTGATATTTTGTAATAGAATTTTTTTCCATGTTTTTCCCCACTTTTTTCTTTAAAATTAAAACTGGGGTGATTTTTAGTAGAGAAAAGTGTTCATTTTTACTTATGTTGGTTGTTTAATTAAATGAATTTTATAGGGCTTATTTCTGTGATATACAAAATTGTTTTTCAAAAGCAAAAATGGCCAAAATTCTTCCGTTCTGGGTGACCACACCTCCCATTACTAACAGTCATCGCTATTCTGATATTTGTTTAGTCATTACATAAAATTATTCACACAAAATAATTTTCTTAGGTCAGATATTTTTACTAAATAATTCAAGAAGAACGTTAAGGGCTCGTTTTAGATATTTTTTAAAATGCAATCTTTTCTTTGCGAACTATCGTGATTTCACAATGCTCATACATGACAACTACCGCACATTTCCATGTCTGCGAGCAATTAAACGGCAACATTGCAATGCAAACCCTTTGTAATGTATCTAGCTTTTACAGAAATAACTATTTGCAGCACAAATTTCACTCTCTCATTATCGTGTTGAAGAACAAAGTTTCATCACACCCGTGTTACTCATTTGCATCATCACATTGCAAACTGTGTTCTACATAGTACTCTGGTTTATCGCATTACAGATCGTAACATGTGCTGCAGTAAGTAAAACTGCCCCTCCTATCCGTCTGTCTATCTATTTAAATTAAAACTTTTCTTCAATTAAATAATTAAAACATTCACAAAGTTCGTTACATTATTTAATGTATACATAAAATGTTACCATATTAGTTGTTTATATTATACATGCTTAACGTTTATAGGAGAGGTGTATTTTTACTACCCTTCAGGTTTTTTTTTTTTTTTATTTCGTGAATTCATAAATTATACAGTACTTTTCCGTATTTCAAAGAACATTGCGAAATATTGTAGGACAACAGTAGTGAAATATTGCACACTATTCTACTCAATTTTAAGAAATCCAATGTTTCAATAGCATAGGAATTTTTCATCGAAACCTATGTAAAAATAAAATAATGAGCCTTCTTACATATTCAGTATTCAAGAGGCGTTGTGATATAAAAATTATATTTCTGAGAAAGTGTTACTTTTGTTAATACTTGCAAAAAAATTAAATTCGTTCTATATTTAAATCGTGTACTTATCATTAGTTATAAACCTTGTCCACTCATGCCGCAGCCGGCATCGCCTGTACTATCAAAGTGTGCGTACGCAGTCTTATCTTAAATAATATGGCGTAATTGTCATTCTCACCGAGTTAAATACATATTTGTGGAAAAACACCGTAATTTTTATTTCATTATTTACATTTTCCTTTACATTCTGCATCCCCCCCCTTGTGTTAGTTTTGGTAGTGATTTTATTGGGGGATGTTAACATTTACACAAATTTCTCCTAATTATTCCTTTATTAGTCTTTTAAGTACTGAAGCAATAGAGCCAAGTGTGCCACAATATCGTAAATAACATTCTGGAAGGAAGAAATTAATCATGAAAAATTTGAGTTAGCGGAGCAGCTAGCTAATCCTCGTGTAAAATAACGTTTTTACACAAAAAATGCTCTGCTCTACAGTCAAATGCCTAATCATATTTACGAATCAATAGAGATGTACTGCCATAAGACCGGCAGGAAATAGCTTCAGAAAGTGGCGCTCAAGGACATGACAAAGGAGAGAAGATAATTAATTAGAGCTCCCGTACGATATGTTTGCACTTGGATTTTGTTATTTTGGGAAAGAGAAAGCTGTTCCTTGAGAGAGAAATAAAACTTTTTGCGCCTGCATGCAGCCTTCTTCTGTAAGAGATATAGTTTCTAAGAAAACATTAGTTATGAGCCTGGGCGAGGAAAGTAAATAAATGAAAGGGATAGATTTTGTACACCATCTTTAGTTTAGTAACTGAGCATTTGGGATACTGGGAATGAGTTTTTGGCCATTTGGAGGGGGGCTGCAAATGGTTCTTTTAATCACTGGGCATCCACAGAGAGTCAACATTTGCATCCCCCATCCCTTTCGGTTCTACAGCTATTTAAAGAGCTCCGCGTGTCCCTTTCCAGACTGCCATACTCCCTCAGTACAGAAGTGTGGAATGAGACACACAACTGTACTGTCTGAAGGAGACGCAAAGATTCACCAGCACCTACAGGAAGTGCCGGTATATGCTGCTGGTGTAGAAACAGTGAAAGAAGAATGTGTCAATCATGTAACAAAGAGCTTTCCTCAAGCTAAAAAGAGACACTACTGACACTAGATTGGGTGGTCGTAGCAGTGACAAGCTGAAGTTGGAAGCTGTAAATGGACTAACCGGCTACTACAGACTGGCCATCCAGAAGCATCTGGCATGGTAAATGCCATATATGCTACACTTTACCTTACAGATCAGCAGTCCAGACGCCAGAACATCAGAAGTACCCCACAGGGACAGACTCTTGGTGTTTCTATGATAGGAACATAGCTCTCGGTGAAACTCCGCAGAACCATTGCAAAAGGCCTGTTCAGTTTAATGATAGTATGGTTAGGACATACTATCTATCAGGGATTAGCGTGCACTGAATTACTGGCATGCTGTGTTCGTGGAGGGACACAAAATTCAAATGGAAATGTTCACTCACTCATTTGGAAAAACTGCCCCAAAGAAAAATGTATTTCTAAGAAGCGGCTGGAAATTGGGGCATTAAAATGGTGTTTCTGCATTTATTATGGGTTGTTCAGCCTCTCAGGAGCTGAGATATGTTGTTAGGAGTGAGAAATGTTCGTCAACTGTTTCAAAGATCAGTATGACCCGGGATACGACTCGATATACCAGAGCAGGAGGTCAGCTGCAACAAAAGAAAAGGACCTAAAGGGGGCAAAAGTAGCACAGCACAGCATAGAAGGACACAAAGGGAAGTACCGACACACTTAACTATAAAAAAGTGGAGTTCTGATATGTAAATAGTACAATTCACAGACTTTCTTATGAAAAGCGTTTTTCTCAAAACTTCATTTTCAAACATTCAAAATGTCCCATACACTCAGTTTTTGTTTAAATTCAATTTAAATGTCCAAGAATGTGCATAAGTATTCATTAAAATATTCAACAAGGCGAAATACATGGTAACACCTTTAATAATTTCAAAAAAATCAATGAAAAAACGTTAATTTTAAAGATTGCAATTCTATATGCATTATAAAATTATCGCAATTCACTCATCAAATTTATTTAAAACATCTCTTAATATACTTTTTGTATGTGGTTCAAAGCACCAATTGTGAAAATGCCAACCAATTTTCTTAACTTATGAGACTCGTAGGACATTTTCATTATATGACATATTTACGTAATAAAATTTACGAAATAATTTATATCCCATCAAGCATTTATGCAATTTAAACGAAATTTGGTATTCAGATTAATTTAACACCAATGCAATCACACTAACATTTTCAGAAAATTTCATAAAAAAATGTGGAATTTTGAAAATTCACTCCCAGTGTACCATTAGATAATAGGCATTCAAATAGTTCACTAGAATGCAATATGCAGTTTGGTTTACATGAAGTTTGAACAATGTTGCGCAAGGCCAATATCGTTCTAACAGAGAGGTTATCTCCGACTGTGTGACGTAGGTTGAGTGCAGAGATATCGTGCGTTAGCTCTACTGATGGCGCCTGATGCGGTATACTTGTAGCCGAAAAATAAAACATAAACGAGCAGACACGTTTTATAGCTAAAGTCATTTGCTGATAAACGTGTTATTCCCAAGCAGTTTTTTCTATTTATTAAATTCTCTTGTAATATGGACTATACTGCTTCTGGTCAAAATGAAGCATTTAGACTATAGAAAATATTGTGCTTCCGTTTTACGATATAGTTGTATTTTTATGATTTTTGTGTAAATTTTCCATTTTTCATTTGTAATGCTAACAGCGCTAAACCACGATCCGTCAGTAGTCTAAGCCAAGTTTGGGTTCTGCACACTGGCACTGGCGGCCATGAATAGCAGGATTGTAGCCAATTTCTAAATTCTAGCCTTTTAACAGAGCTGCATGTTGGGGATGCAGGCGTTAGCGGAATGGGTTGCAAGCAAACAAATGATGTTTTGTCCATCATAAATTGCGACCAGTACGATCTCTGTAGTTTCATAGAATATTTAACCACTCAACCAGGTGCTCTAGTTATAGCTAAAAAATATGGTAAATGTTACACATCTACTTATTGAAAAAAATTCAGAACCTGTTCATTATTATTTTTTAAGAAATAACATTTGCGTACTAACTTTAGCGTTTAAATCTGTACACGTTTTTATGGAAATGAAATTGAAGTGCTTCTTGTAGAGCTCATCAAAAATAATTAATTAGGAAACATTTCAAAGGCCCTGTAGTTCGCGGAGGTATTTTATCAAATGGAGTATATTCCGTTGGTGACACGGTTATAGTTCTAATAACAAAGTATGCATATATGCTATTACGCAGTGTTTACTGTACAACGATGACATCAACAATACGAGTAATGGGTAAATATACCTCACACTTGGGACGTTGAGGGTATAAAGCTTATTTGACATGGAAATGTTTACCAATTTTACTTACAATTAATCAATGTATGTGTTTACAGACACTCTCATCATAAATCATAGCACATATTTAACGTAAAGGATACTCTTGATTTCAATTAGCCAGTTATGCATGTCTGCAACTCCATACAGGGCGAACATAAATTGGCGTCAAATATTTTAAGGACGTGTTTTATCAGCAAAACAGTTTTAAAAAGCTAAATAAATGTGGGCCCAAAATCCTCCGTTTCAGAATTACATGAGTTTATTGCCAACAATTATTTAATAATACAACAAATAAATTAAACAAAACATGTTACCAAAATTCCTCAAAGTAATCTTCTAATGTTTTGATGCACTCCCTGAGCCTGCGTTCTGTCCTTTGGGGTAATCTGTTGAAATTTCCGGAAGTGTTCACAATATTTACTCAAATCCACTATTGATATGCTACCTCAGAACATTAACAAAAGGTACAGTGTTGCATAAATGAGGATTTTAAATGTGTCAGCATAACGAATGGATTCAAATGTAGCAATCGAATGGGCCATTCAATGAATCTCCCTTGACCAATACATCTTTGCAGAAAGTGGTCATGGAGTGTCTGAGGAGGAGGAAGTGGTGGTAGTGGTGTTGGTGATGGTGATTGTAGTAGTAGTAGTAGTAGTAGTAGTAGTAGTAGTAGTAGTAGTACTAGTACTAGTAATAGTAGTAGTAGTACTAGTACTAGTAATAGTAGTAGTAGTAATAGTAATAGTAATAGTAAGTAGTAGTAGTAGTAGTAGTACTAGTAATAGTAGTAGTACTAATAATAGTAGTAGTAGTAGTAATAGTAGTAGTAGTAGTAGTACTAGTACTAGTATTAGTAGTAGTAGTAGTAGTAATAGTAGTAGTAGTAGTAGTACTAGTACTAGTAATAGTAGTAGTAGTACTAGTACTAGTAATAGTAGTAGTAGTAATAGTAATAGTAATAGTAAGTAGTAGTAGTAGTAGTAGTAGTAGTAGTACTAGTAATAGTAGTAGTACTAATAATAGTAGTAGTAGTAGTAATAGTAGTAGTAGTACTAGTACTAGTATTAGTAGTAGTAGTAGTAATAGTAATAGTAAGTAGTAGTAGTAGTAGTAGTAATAGTAGTAGTAATAGTAGTAGTAATAGTAGTAGTAATAGTAGTAGTAGTAATAATAGTAGTAGTAGTAATAGTAGTAGTAGTAGTAGTAGTAATAGTAGTAGTAGTAATAGTAGTAGTAATAGTAGTAATAATAGTAGTAGTAGTAATAGTAGTAGTAGTAATAGTAGTAGTAATAGTAGTAGTAGTAATAATAGTAGTAGTAGTAATAGTAGTAGTAGTAGTAGTAGTAGTAATAGTAGTAGTAATAGTAGTAGTAATAATAGTAGTAGTAGTAATAATAGTAGTAGTAGTAGTAGTAGTAGTAGTAGTAATAGTAGTAGTAGTAGTAATAGTAGTAGTAGTAATAGTAGTAGTAGTAATAATAGTAGTAGTAGTAATAGTAGTAGTAGTAGTAGTAGTAGTAGTAATAGTAGTAGTAGTAATAGTAGTAGTAATAGTAGTAGTAGTAATAGTAGTAGTAGTAATAGTAGTAGTAATAGTAGTAGTAGTAATAATAGTAGTAGTAGTAATAGTAGTAGTAGTAATAGTAGTAGTAATAGTAGTAGTAGTAATAGTAGTAGTAATAGTAGGAGTAGTAATAGTAGTAGTAATAGTAGTAGTAGTAATAATAGTAGTAGTAGTAATAGTAGTAGTAGTAATAGTAGTAGTAGTAATAGTAGTAGTAGTAGTAGTAGTAGTAGTAGTAGTAGTAGTAGTAGTAGTAGTAGTAATATTTAATATTCCAGTTAAACTAGTTACACATATATTGCACATCACAGTCGCATGGATCGCAACATTAACAAGAACGCGCTCACACACACGTGAAACATACATACATACATACATACATACATACATACATACATACGTACATACATTACATACAATTCTGATATTCATATATATTTTCGTATTATTTATGTAATAATGTTTACAGATATTCTTGTCCCTAAAACTAGGTATCTCCTTTAAGAAAATGCCCAGGTTAGCCAGTTTATTTAAAATTAAACCCCAACATGCTAGTCTCCCCCTGCTGAAAGTCAAAAATGAATTCGGAAGAAATTTTATCCTAGCACCTTCTGTCTGTGCGCACTTAGCCAAAATGTGCACCCAGACTTCCGGTTCCGAGTATGATGGGAAAATTCTTCTGCCTTCCTCGTCAACAACTTTAAATGTCTTCCAGTCTCCCAGTCTAAGCCATGCTTTTCCCTCCTCTGTTTTATATCTAACTCCTTGATATAGGTTTCTTTGGCTCGTCTAATTTTAATTTCGCTCTTCAGGTCTAGAGATAACATCGCATGTATCGCGCTTCTATTTACTGCCGTTTTTTCGTCAAA
Source organism: Metallyticus violacea (assembly GCA_030762175.1). Lineage (NCBI taxonomy): Eukaryota > Metazoa > Arthropoda > Insecta > Mantodea > Metallyticidae > Metallyticus > Metallyticus violacea. The sequence goes on along the minus strand of CM060833.1, from coordinate 77,776,315 downwards.
TAGGCGTCTTTTACTTTTTTCACTACATCATACCTGTTTTCAATGCCGTTTAAACCGATTTTTGACAATTGCCGCTGTACAACCGCCGCCCACTATTTTGGTTAATGCATGTTGTTTAATTGATGCCAGCAGCATATTGCCCTCAGGGTTGTTTGTTGTCCTTTAATTCTTATTCCGTATCTAATTACATATATTTTGCTGTAGACTGCATCTTTCCAGCATCCCACCTCTCGTAGTATACCACAGTTCGATGTTTCCCTCCCCACCCATAGAATTCACTTCCATAAATTACATTGTAATTTATTTAGACCATCTTTTTTATCCCATCCCCAAATCTCATTTCCACATAACAATGAGGACCTAACCATTGCCTCATAATAGTTTTAATGTTTTGACTGGCACATCCGATATCCGAGCTAACAGCCTCAGTACCTCAGAGAGTTGATTGCTCCCCTTGTGCTTGCAAAAATTTTGTATTTATTCCATTTTCCAGTCATGTCAAATCTTATTCCAAAATTTATCACATACTCTCATAGAGGAGGTTATTTGTATGCATTTAGCCCACCATTGTTCATTTTGAGACATTTGGCTCTTATTGCTATTGTATACATATTGGGACTGTGAAAATATAATTTATATGTAAAATGTTTAAAATAGTTTAGTTTTTTTTGTTTCAGTTGAAAAAAAATACTTTAGTTTATTTTTTCCGGCCAGGCGCACTTCAAAGTTAGAGAATTTTCATTCTTGCAATTAGCGGCCTTTGACAATATCTGCAAAACTTATTGCAACATTATCGGTTTGACTGTGTTTGTTGCGACCTAGATAATTTGCACATACATCGTATAGATCACATAGGTGAGTACAATATTGCATTAATTTAAGAACCCCAGATGGACAGAATGCGCTAATATTCCTCAGCGTATAACAGCGTTCATGTAAACAATTTTTTCGTGTAATTCAGAATTCATAGTATGCTATATATATATATATATATATATATATATATATATATATACATACACATATATAGTGTGTGTGTTTTTTGTGTTGTGTGCCTTTTAAGACCCCAATTTGCATTTGTCTGTTTTATTAGCGAATTCCGAAGGAATGTAGCTAATGTGGTTATACCCATGAAAAGATATTTGAAAAAATTCCCCAAACTTCTATCGACCTTACTTACCAGGCACCAAAATTGACGATGAAAAAAGTGCGCGCGCGCGCGCGCGCGCGTGTGTGTGTGTGTGTGTGTCTGTTAATGCTTTAGTGGCAGCAATTTTTGTTTCCTCTCAACGAAATTCGATATATGTATGCCATTAAAATAACATAAGAAAATTGACAGCGATAATTTACTATTATGAATGGAAGATTCCTGAAAACCAAAACTTAAAATTCGCTCTAGCGAATATTTTAGTTGTTTTTTTTTCCCCCCCTTTTTTTTTTTTTGCAACGAAACTTAGTATATATTATTAAATAAAATAAGAAAAATATTTTCTGAAAATCAGGGAAATTGCAACAATACGAGTGGAGTATACCTGAAAAAAGAAATTTAATCTAAAACGAATATTAAAAAAATGTTCTAGCGGCCGTAATTTTTATTTTTTCTCTCAACAAAACTCAGTATATGCCATTTAAATAAAATGTGGTCAACTCTATACTTCCACTATAATTCCTGAGTACGCATTACTAACCACTTTTGCTAGAGGCGGTGGTCAGATATTAACAACAAAAACAAGGACAATCGAAAATCATAAGGCAAAATGGAGGGTTCTAAAAAAGCGTTTCGGTGATGCGTCAAATGTGCAAATTGGTGTTATCATTAAGAATTTCAAACCACAGAATACAATGGAAAAAGAGACCATATGTTATCTTTTGTTTTGTTTTTCTGAACTGATATTAGAAAATCGAACGGTAGCAGTTGTAATGATCGACTTTTGTTCATTTCAGTCTCACGGTTTCTGAATAGAATATATGTTCATAACAAGTGTTAATATTCTGTGTGTGAATTTAAAATATATATATATATATATATATATATATATCACTTTTATTCTTATTCTATTCACGAAATAGTCCTAAATCCCTATTTTTCTCTTCTCTATTGGTATTAATGACAACTGGTATTACTGATAATCGACATTTTCTATCGCACGATTGCTTGAACAGATTAAGTACAAGTATGCAATTATTACAATTTTGTAAGCCACGTTTAGAGGAATTATATTTAAATTCTTGTTTTATTCGTAAAATAATCCTAATAAATATCACTCCAGGGTCTAAGATTACCGATAAACTCGCTTACTACGTATCGGTAATCCCAGACCCTCTCGTGATATCACTGTGATAAACTCTCGCACAGCTGTACATTTTTCTATTTACCTTTTGCTATTGACTGAAAGCTGTTACACTACTCCACGTGGAGTTTGTCTGCTGTTGAATGTTCGACTACTACTAGCTAAAACATCACTGAAGCGGTGAGACAAATAACCTCTATCGCTATATTATCAAAGACTTTGAAAAAAACGTGGCGACTAAATACACTGGCTTGGCCCGTCTTCTACAAGAGAAGGGAAATGGCGAGGAGCTATGTATGAATTGTGAATGCCTGGTAGAACTAGTTGACACACTTATCATTGCTGCCTCCCTATTTCTGTAAACTCGATATATGATTCCTCTGTGTAATAATGTTTAAAAATTCAATTTTCTGAGGAATTCGCTTAGTTTACTTAGCTCCTGCGTGACGGACTATGTTTATTCTACAGTACAATTTAGTACTCATTCTGTATGAAGTCCGTGTTCAGTGGACTTACTGTCAATGAGATAATGGAAGGACTCAATAACTACGAAGCACGAGATTCCAATTTGTTTAATCTCTCAGGAAAATAAAATTCTTTCGAACTATACATGGTACTCGTTTATAGCATAGCACAGATAACAGCTTCATTCGACGAAATATATACTCCCCAAGCAATTTTTGAGATTAGGAAAGAGAACAAAATGCAGACGGGACCAAATCTGGTGAATAGGGTGGGTGGGGAACTATTTTGAAGCCCAACTCGTGCACTTTTGCCATCTCAACGGTTGACGTATGCGCAGGCGCATTGACCTGGTGGAAGAGACTGTCAATCTCGGTCACTTAAGCATCAACTCACTGTGCAAACGATCCAATAGCGTTGTGTAGTAACAGCCAGTCTCTCTAAATAGTCAATCATAACGATACGCTGCGAGTCCCCTCCTTCAAAAAAGTAACTATCACTTTTCCCGCCAACAAAACGGGTTTAACTTTTATTGGTGCACTTTTACATTTGCCAATCCCCTGTGTTGACTGTCATTTTGTTTACGGGGTATAGTGGTGGATCAAAGTTTCGTCTATAATCCCAAAATAACGTCAGAAGTCATGCTGCAACTTTTCCAAAAACAATTTTAAAATGTCCTTCCTCTAGCGAGTTCTGGAGTCAACAACTGCGGCACTCATCGCGCACTCAGTTTGTTCATATACAGAACGTCATGCAGGATGTTCATATGAGCTGCCTACCATATCACGAATATTGATGCAACGGTTCTGTACCCGATACCATGGATTTTATAGACCATTTCTTCAGAAGAATCCTCAATCGGGCGTCCTAAATGTGCAGCATTTGCAGTGCCCTTCCGTCCACGTTTAAATTAATTTATCCAGTAATAAATGGTCTTCTGTGCTGGTGCAGGTTCCCCATGAACTTCCTGCCGCTCAGTTTGATGCAGTTCACTTTTTTAAATAAAAGTGTTTTATCACTGCATGAAACTCGTATTTGTCGATTTATACGAATTACTTAAGATAACTGGCAACAAAGAACTGCGCGTTGCATCCGTGTGAAATTTTGAACAAAACCGTTAGGACAATCACGCTTACCAACAATAATGCAGCCTAACAAAATTTCCGTCCTTTCCTTGAAATTTGCCAGACTTATCGGTCCTCTCATAAGTGATAATAATGTGAATGAACTAAAGTTGATCATTCTACCTCCCCCAGAAGAACTAACTCATAGAGAAGATAATACAAAAAGAGGCATTGACTTATAGTGAGGTGTATGATGATGCAGACACCCGAGATCAAGAAAAGGTGTTGTCCATTGTTTACCCAAAAGTTAGATGTTTGTTTACTAAACACGCGGGCTTACCAGATAGGCTAACCCAGATGAGGGACTATCTCTTCTGGGAGTCCGGAGAAGAATAGTCACGTTCTACCTATTTACACAGACAGAATGTACCCAAAATGTGAGAAGCCCCAGGGAAGCAAATTTATGGAGAGAAGAGTTCTTACTGATGTAAGGTTTGATCCTGCAGGTGTCATGTCCATTGGACAAAACTGTAAAAAAGTTATAGTAAATGTGACGTCTGACTTCAAGACAGTGTTTTCTTCCAGTTCATTCTCGCTCTGCCCCCAACGAACACACAAAAAGGTTACATGTTTCATCCATTTTCTAGATTTATGAGTGAGAAAAACTGAAATTTACTTCAGGATTTAACAAGTAACGTGTTCTACAATCTGAACATTCGCTTTAAAAACACGTAAACTTATGCCATAATTATATTAATTTTTTATACTTCTGTATCAGTGTTTAAAGAAAATTTTAGGATTTATAAATAATAAGTCTGTGATAGTGTATTCTGCTTATGGAAAAAACTGTCACTTTATATATATATATATATATATATATATATATATATATATATCACTTGGGTATTTAAAAATAGACTTATTCATTTATTATGCATAATTAATCTCATAATGTAAATAATTAAGAAAAAAGTAAATATTTGGCAGGTAATGGATTAACAGTATTAGTCCCATATGCTATAAACAGGGGAAAAAAACTTACTATCTACAGGTAAACATATGAAACATAACATTTATTATGAATGTAATAAAATGTCTTAAAATTGAGGTTTCAACAGGATAATTGTCGAAATATAACCCAAAGTTTCTGCTGACTGTTTCAACAAAGGGGGAATGAACTGGTCTGATGTAAACTTATTCTAGTAATGCACATTTCTTAGTTGTTTAAAAAATAAATGGAAAAAATTACATAAACCTTGTCGAGAGAATGCCTAGGTGTAAAATGGCCAGGAGACCAAATACTGTTATCTCTTTTGTTAGATGTTTTGATTGTTATAAAACATTCATGAAAATTGGTGGAAATTTTTCATTTTCTTAAAATAGGCTATGAAGTTTGAAGGTGCACAGGAAGTATAAAAAAATATTTGAAAAGTTATGAGCGTAGAAACAGTAAAAGTATATGGAAAAAGTGTGTTATCAAAATACTTCGAGCGGTATTTCAGCTCTGACACTCCTATATTACATGTGACCCATAACTTCGGTGAAAAACATCTAAAGAATTTTGCCAACCCATTTGCAAACTTTAAGGGATGTGGTTAACAATGCACTGTATTCCATAAACTAAGTAAGGAATTTACTCTGCAAAACACGCAACATAAAGTAGGCTATATAGTGCGTTTAGAGCTCCTCTACTTTTATTTTTCCGAGTTTTCTTTTTTCCTTCGTTTTATCCTGTGACCACATATGGAGAACTTAGTTCCAAGTTTATACTACGTACTAAATTGCGCATTCCTCGGCTTTAACCCACACACCAAGGAACGCTGAAGAAAAAGAGAAAATGAGAGAAGGAAGAGAAGTATGTGACAAAGTTGAGCAGTTCTCATAAACAGGCGACACACAAATATGAAACACTTTTGGGATGGAGAACAAAGAACAAAAGGATTCCCTAGCTATATGTTAATCAAAGTACCATCTTCTGGCCACATTCATGATCAACTCTCATACATATTTCATTGCAATGTCGCTCTAATGTGCTTACCGTGCTTGCGTTTGAACTCAATAGTTCTCTACTCAATTGCTGTTGACAGCGAAATTTCAAAAGTGTTTATCGCAGTAAAACAATTTTCTGAACCGGAGCACTTTAATAGGAACAGCATTCTTCTGCAATTTGATATTTATCAGCACTAACACCGTACTGGATAACAATCTATTATCCCAAAGTTTAAAATAGATCAGCATGTAATGTAAAATAGAAAGCAAATATTTAACCTCCTCCTTCTTTCCATATCAAGGTTAGTACAGTTCTGTTCCTAAACTAAAGTAATTGTTTCTATGTTGAATGATCGACTAACATTTCGCCATTCCTGTGATGAAAATTTTAAGTTAGGGATATGAGTTTATATGTGAGAGACCTTTGTTTCTGTTAGTTCTGTATTTCTTCTCTCACTGGCTGTACTTGTAGTTCTTGGGGAGTTTGTTTACTTGTCACTGTCACTGTCCTCGTTTGTCGTAGAAAACTTATTTCTCATTGTTTCTGCTGTGGTTTTACAAAGATCATCTTCTAGAGCGTGGATATCAACAGTGTAGAAGCACATGCTTTTGATCTGTTCTTCTGACCTTCACTACTCCTTCTTAAAGCAATTGGAACGTTGTCTTTGTGTCGTTCTGACGTTCTTAAGATGATAAGTTGTAAACAACATTTTTCACTTTATTTGTGTAAACTTTAGTGTAAATAATGAATAATGTAGGAAAAATTTTATGAAGGAGAAAGGTTAGAATGAAATCCTTCACAAAGGCTTGTACAGGATATAAACATTTCTAACACCTTGGCTTGGAATGCCACAAAACTTAAAATTAAAGCCGTATAAGATAAGATGTATATTTCAGGAGTTACAGTCGTGTAATAATGTAAGTAAATTAATTTATGCGTCTGGGTTTGAAATAATGTTAGAAATTACTTTATTTAACTCACATTAAATTTTACATAAACGAAGCATGTTTCCATTAAATGGCCATGTAGCAACATCAGCAACGTAAAAAAGCTCCATCGTGTACACGAAATACTTTTATATGACCAAAATTCTGAGGTATGTGGCTTACTACGAAATACAAATAATTAATAACATGCTTCAGTAGCCCGTCAATTGAAAGGAAAATTAATTTTAGGACGCCCGGCGAACGTTAGCATGCTAATCACATGTCCCCTGCAATACTGATCTACCACTTATGTAGCAAGATGGGGGTACGGACGCAGCGGTCACTGCAGTAGAACATGACTCGCATTTAGCTGCTGCGCCATAGAGGAGGAACAAACCCCAGAAAGGCGTCATAGAGAAGAAATAATCATGTATAAATGATTCGATTTATGACACAATTGTAAGGGCATATATGCAGCTATTTAATGATTGCAACACCATGAAGTATTGAATTCAATAAGTCAAAACATTGTTGCTATCTATATTGAAGGAAAGAGGATGGAAGAAATAGCTTGTACCAATACAAGTAATTTCAGAGTGCATAACTTATCAAAACTATTATAATAGTCTGAAATCTTCACGTTTAGCTTTAGTAAATACAGTGTGTTCATGAAGTATCAGACGGATTTCGCTCATTAATATTCCAAAAAGTATTATAGATAGCATCATGCAGTTTTCCGCATTACAATTGTAAACTTAAAAGATTTCATTAATTTGTGATCACTTGAATACGAGTTCTTCTAGTTAAAAACCCAAATAATGTTGAAATGCAATTCAATCAATAACGAACACTATAGGCCTCGTATCAGAATGCACCATCTTGCTGGAATTATATTTTGTTGTAGATGAGCCACTTGTGGAAGGTAAAAAGCTCCAAATCAAGATTGCATTAACAGTTGCCTCTTGAAAAAATAATGACCTATTGCATTGATAACAACACACGTTCATCTTCAGACTCTCCCTTTCCATTTCACAAACCACATGAGGGTTCTCGGATCCCTATACTCGAACATTGTGCATGAGCTTTCCGAACAAGTGAAAAGTGAACTAGTCCGATAAAACAATAACCATGCGATCGAAATATCTTACGTTTATGCTACGTCTCCTTTTTTCTGAATTAACAAACATATGGCGTTGCTACACAAAAGACAGACATCTTATCTATAGCAACTTTATGAATATCGTGTGTTATCCCTAACAGATGAGTAAATGTAGGGAGAAGCCTTTTCATTGCGTTGAGTAGACTACTTGAGTAACAGCAAATTATGCAAGATTAATAAACACAAAGTCACATTTAAACCCCACTTAACATTTGTTCTGTTACAAATAGTAAAAATATGTGTTTAAAATTCAAGTTAAACATGCTAGAAAACAGTTCTTTGGTACGCTTTAACGCTATCTATAGTTATGTTTTATACAATTCAAACAGAAATCGAATAAGAAACATTGCTTAGTAAAAATTAAATATGTGAGTGAGTGAGAGAGAGAGACGGGGGGGTAAATTCCCGCACCTTAGTTATTCAGGTATTGTTTCAGTCTAAACAGAAAGGCGACATAATTATGTTGCATTTCTCCTGACATTAGTCTCTCTCATAATTTGTAATAAGATAACAGACAAGTAATATGAAATAAGGTAGTGCTATTTTACAGATGAAATTTAATGTCAATTTAAGATTTTAATTCCCAACAACAGTACACTCAAAGCAATAATATATATTTAAATCTACCTGTTGATGCTATAAAAACAAAATTTATATTGGTTCATTGTTTTGTTTACGGATGCTCTTTAACATTTCAGGCTACCAGTGTCCCATTCAATACAGGGCGTGAAACGGCCAATAAATTTTGCTCAGAGACCTCCTCTTTCAGGCTTAAGGTCATTTTGCATGGCTTAAATCTTCGATACTGTACCCACGGCTTTACTTCCCTTCCGAAGGAAGCCATACTTAGGATTTTTACTCCCCCAAAAAATCCATCGACCTTGGAAGATACTGAACCCGAGATCTTGGATATATGTGGCAAGTCTATACTAGACCACCATAATAAATAAATATATATATATATATATATAAAATCAAATATATGCGATTTGACGAAGGTAAGTCAAAAAGCAAGATTCTTTATTCCATGAAGACAAAAGCACACCGCTTACTACAACTTGTGCAACGTTAGTACGTAGTTCCGTCGCTGGTCGTATAGCTGCATTGTCTTGTGTAACGGAACATAAACGCAGCAACAAACAAAATTGAGAGGGTGCCGAATGACTGGTCAAAGGGGGTAGCGCGCAGTTATTCGATTTCAGATGAGAGAAAGTGCGGAATCTGAAAGCATTCACCGATGAATTTTGCATGTGTGTGTGGAAAGGATATGATATACAATAGATGCGAAAGTGAGTCGTGAATTGGAGGAAAGTTTAACGGTTACGAATGGCATGTTGATCAATTGGCGTTGGCAACATATTTCCAATCTATCCATACTCTGTCAAAGATGAAGTGTTGAAACGGCTCAAGGAATAGGGCGCATTTCTAGTGTATAGATATGGAGCAACTCATTTTATGCTACGATAAATGTTTGAATAGTTTTGGTAATTATGTGGGAAAACGCCTATTTAAACAATTGCTATAGTAGAAGGATGCTATAGTAGTATTTTGTATTTCTGTCCTGTGATATGCATAGTTAGTTGAATTTAAACAAATCATTTTGGACCTTTACTAAATTCTAGTCATAAATACGAGGGATGTTCTAAAAGTATTCGGCTTGACCCAGAGATGTCGTGAAGATGACCAAATTATTTTGATAATTGTTAAGTATCATCCTTTAGATGGTGCACTGTAAAGTTTCAGCCGATCAAGTGTAGTCACCTGCTTGTGACGATCGTGTAAACAAACTAGTGTTAACATTTTATACAAAATTGATAAAAACTGAAATATGACCTGTGATAAAGTACTTCGCTTTGAAGAGCTAACCCCAAATGGAATACAAAAAGAATAAGATTTCACATTAAAGAATCCTTCCCCTTTATTTTCGACGGTTAAAGGTGGGTTTTTGAGTTTAAGCGTGGTTATACATTTTTTGAAGATGGTGAGAGCTGAGGGCGTCCCAAAACGGATACGATTGATGAGATTGTGACAAAAATGCACAATGCCGTACTCAATTATGCTGATTGAAGGTATGCGAGTTGGTTGATAATGCAAAGACCTTAATAGGTTATGTCTATTACATTTTTACATGAATTTTTGTGAATGAGAAAGCTTTCTGCTCGAGGTGCTGCGTTTGTTCACGGTGGATCAAAAAACAACATTCGAATTAACATTTCGAAAGAGGATTTAGACGCAATTCCATTTAATTTCTCCGAGGTTTCATAACAGTAGATGAAACATGGATTTGTCGTTACACACCATAGACAAAGGAGCAGTTCAAACGGTGGGTAACAATAGGTGAAAGTGCACTTAAGAAAGTATGTCTGCGGTTTTCTGGGAATATCATTGCATGGTGCTTAGACTACAACTAGAAGTGCAGAAGCATCATCGGAGAGCATTATGCTTCACTATTGGACCAGCTGAAGGATGCTATTCAGACTGAACATTTATTTAAAAAGTTGGAAATTCTTTGGACTAAATGTATTGATTTACAAGGTATAGTACTTAAAACCAAAATAATCGTCTCTCTTAAATCCTATGTTTTCTTGGTCAGGCCGAGAAGTTTTAGAACGCTCTCATACACATTATTAATGATAGAATATAAAATGTACGTACGCCTCTTTATGCATCTTGCATCACCCACTTCTTTTCAACTTCAATACCAAGTCCTGTTACTCGGAGTGGTGTTCCACAAATAAGACGGTATAACCAGGGCTGATTTAGATGAAAACATGACATCAAACTAAACAGTCATCATATTTTAGATAATTTATTAATTCATGGAAAATATTCCATAGTCATGCTGGCAACATTCAACCAACTCAACTGACTAACTGACAGTGACGACACTCGGATAACTAGCGAGTCGAGGAAAGCAGTAAAATTACTCCTATTTGCATTAGTAGAGATTGTTTCTTACGCAGGCTCTCTAGCAGTTTTGCATTTACTTCACCTCTTAACTATGCGGCATTCAGTTGAAGTTCACTCTTTGTACTGTCTGAGACTAAATGATGAGCGTAGTTGCAGTCATTAAAAAGAGAGAAGCAAGTTGTAAAACAACTCTTAGTGAGTAGACGTTCTCATTACATATCACAAGAAAGGCTTGATGTCACAAGAATCTTAGGAAATGACTAAGGGGGAGTTGAGAAGGTATAATGTGAGAATATGAGAACCTAAAAAATAATTAAATACAGATAGTATTAAAACAAAATATATATTAAAGGCATAAATCACATCGAGCCAAAAAATTATTCAATCTATATGACCCAAACACTAAAAAATGATATTTAATATGGTGGGAGAAGATAGATCGACAGCTGATCCTGCACATATGATTCTTCCTGAAAGAGGATGAACAGTTTATCCTCCTCTTTCAGGAAGAATCACACATGCAGATCAGCTGTCGATCTAACCCATATTAAATATAATTTTTTTATTGCTTGGGTCACATATATTAAATATTTTTGCCTTGATGTGGTTTATGCCTTTAAAAAAAAATATATATAAGGTACAGAAGACATTAATCTTCGGTGAACCTCTTTCATGTTCAATAACTGGCATAGGATTTTCACTTGCCCAAATTCTAACATTATGCTGATTAACTTTATCGGAAAGATGAAAAATGGATTCATCGGAAAAAATGAATCGTTCAGAAAAATTGTCTTCTTCCATATCATCTACCATGCTCATGCAAAATTCGTACTTTTGTTGTGGTCGTCAGGATGCAGGGCTTGCAATAACTGCAGTTTGTACGGCTTCAGTTGCGGACGATGTTTCAGAATTCGTCATACCGTTGGTTGAGGAATGTTAAGTTCCTTTCTTGCTCGTGCTATGGATTTTTTTTGGGGGGGGCTCCTTTCGTAAACTGTACGAATACGCTCGACATTTTCATTCGAGGTTCGTGGACGTCCCATGCTTTTCCGTTTGCAGATGCAACCATCTTCTACGAATTTTCGATGCCACTGGTAAACCTGCTTATGCGCAGGCGGTTTTTCACTAAACTGACGACGAAAAGCTCGTTGAACTCCAATAATAGACTCTAGTTTTGCTAATTGTAGCACACAAAATGGTTTTTCCTGTTGTGTTGCCATTTTACTACAGACAATCAACATTGCAAGCTACACCGCCAATGCGGCCGTGCATGACAAGCAACAGCGCCAATGCGGCCGTGATTGGAACTTCTATCTAGACGGTTCAAATTTTAAACTTTTGTCTGTCCAGGAATGTTAGAATTATGGTTTTACCTTTTGTAATTTGGAAGAAAGAAATGTTTGAGATCTCTTTCTTCTTTTTGAATAGCCCTGTATGTAAATGGCTACTGCATCATTGAGCCATAGATGCAAGTCTTCAGTTTTTTATTTTATTTTTTTTTTCATTTTAAAACCATTTGATTATAATTTAATATTTTATCAATGTATATATGACATCCAAGTTGAAAATCTGCCTAGCTTAAAAACAACTAACTTATTTATAAAGACGTCTGAAATCCAGAACTTCTAAAATTAAATGGGAAAACTAGCCTCAAAATTCCTCGATTTGGAATAGATATTCTACCAGTTTTGAAATCATACTAATAGTATAAACAGCTGTTAATGCATCAGTTACTTGCTTCAATGATAGGAATAAAGCAATGAATAAATTCCTTAGGAAAAGTTTCTATCCCCAAATTTTGCACAAACATTACGGAAACTCAAGGATTCGACAAGCAGAATTCAGAAATGCGTCCAACCGATCAGTGAAGCAAAACTAAATAAATAATGTATATATTTATGAAGATTACTAGTAGCATCAGAAAATATGTCAGAAAGCAAATATATATTTCAAATGCAGTATTTTTGTTTTCTGTTATTTTCTGCCACTCGTATAATGTAACTTTTCTCTAATGGTGTTAAAAAGGTTGCGTTTCTTTTATATAAATCATTAAAACAATCTGAATCATTTAGAAATACAATAGTGAGGAACACATTCCTTTAAAAAGTTGTTAATTATGAAAATAGTGGTAAATTTTTTCATAAGTTGTTTTTCTTTCTTTTTTACATTAGATGTAATAAAACTATACTTAATTCAGTTTATTAATATTCTTTTCACCTACAAACAGCCATAAGTTTAGTCAACTGTACTCCAATGTTTTTGAGTAAAAGTCAATGAAAAATGGTAAGGTGTTAAATTATTTAGAACGAATGTTAATTATACATTAAAAAAGATATTTTTTCTAAATAATTTTGAAAAAGAATAGTATAATGATTATTAGTGGCAGTTTCCGTGCACGCAACTGTAAAATCTAAATTACCAAGTTAGTTTTAAGAAAATGTGTGATTTTTGTAATATCTTATGTTAATGCCCCTTAGAGCATGGGTGCCCATACAGCTAATTTTATTAACGGATGGCTAGGAATTAACCAAAAAAATTAATACTCCCTTAAAATTGTGCCATAAATCGAATCGTTTATACAAAAATATAAAAAGATTTCTTCTTCCTCTATGACACCTTTCCAAAGTTTGTTCCTTCTTAATGGCGCAACAGTTCAATGCTAGCCATGGCCTACCGCAGCGACCTTACCGCTACGTCCTTACCTCCATCTAGCGACATCAGTAGTAGAGGACAGTATTGCAAAGAGGGTGTGATTAGCATACCGACCCCCGCCGGTCACTTATCACACGACAATCGAGATCGAAGGACGCATCTCTATATCCCCAATTATCCTCATGAGGCTGGGTGGATCCCATTCTAGATGTACCCAACTGAGAACATTTTATGTGCACATCTATTAACTAGGCTCAGCACTACTGAGATAAAAGAGGGAGATGTATTTACTTAGTATACTTATTGTTGACGAAATTTTGTATTGACAGTAGAGAAAACATTAATTTGAGGTACAGTATTACAATGAGTGTCACATCAAGAGATGTTTCCTGATATATTGTAAATAGTCTATCCTTTATTTTTTATTTTTTTTTTTTTTTTTTTTTTTTGATGCGCTCTATTGGTAGTTTTTTCAGTATAGGTTTCATTTCCTTGTGCAAGAAATTTTGTTTTATAATAGCTTATTGTAAGATTATAAGTAACAGCTTCTAATATCGTCTTTGATATTTTTGTTGATTACGCATTCTGCATTAAAATAAACTAAGATCGAGCATAAACATATTCTATTGCTATGGCGGTGGGGAGGGAACAAACATGCGTGTTATGTATATATTTAATACGCACATTTAAATGTTCATTTCTTTCATATTTTCTATTGAATGAAATATTTTTCTCCAGAAAGCACAGTTTTCTAGAGACAAAGGGTGCTCAAAAAGTGTTTTTACGGCGAAGAGCGTACGAGGCTCTAAAGCATAGATAAAATATAAAATATACAGAGATATAAAAACATTATAAACAGAATGTTTAATATGCAGAGGTAACTTCCAAAATTTTACAAATGTGTTTTAATTTAAGACATTGTACAAGTGATATAAAATTATTAATTTTATCAATATTTGCGGCGGGTTTTAACAAGAGGTTGTTAATTTAATATTGTGAGTTTGTAGTGGGACAGGAATATGAAGCATCACGTTTAAGCGCCAATTTGTGCAGGTTTTTGATAAGGGTGTTAGTTTATATTTAACACCTTGTTGTAGAGCCAAATTTTTCGGCGGTTTATTGTGGATGCTTGATTACCATTGACATGTTAAGAAGATTGATAGTTTATATTGATTTGTGGAGGGGAAAATTGATTTTAGTTAACTGAAAAAAGATGTAAATTAACTGCTGATGAAGCTCTATCTCGATGAATACCACGGCTATGCTGCTGCTTTGAGCACCGTCTCCTGCCGCTATTGGAATGGTGCTTTTCTCAGGGATTCTGTAAATATTTTAATACTTTTCTGGAATGTTCTCAAGAGAGGAAAAAAACATGGGACGGGACTTTCTAAATAATAATAATAATAATAATAATAATAATAATAATAATAATAATAACTTCACTGTATTTATTCAACCAGTCACTTTTTATTCCTTTTTCATCTATTCTTATATCTAGCAATTGTCCTGTCCCGAATCTTCTTACTGGTTCTTTGAGCCATTTTTTTAATTATATCTAGGCAGAATGCTAACAGTATTTAGAACTCCCCCCTAGAGGACCAGGTAATTTGTAATCAAGATTTTCTTCCTCTAACCTTTAGTGAAACAACACTAAACTGCAAGGCAGTAGGTCCTTAATTTGATCCGACCAAAATATAAAATTTTAAGAAAATAAAACGGATAGTCAAATAATTTTGTAGCATTTCACGTCCGGAGAAAACCTTTTAATTTCCATAACCCGACTAAAACCACATTTCTCTAAAGTACTCCAAACAGTGTTAAGAAATAAAATATATTTCCTCTATATTAATCCAAAATAGGGCAATCGATGTAAATATGCCCTGAAAAGTCATAGAAGATGTAGAGGATAAGGCTGAAGGATTATAAGAAAAGGTCACGCTAGTTCAGCTGAAATTACCGTCAATTCAGACGGCTATAAAATGGTTCCGTGCATTTTCTTTCACACAACTCTATCTTCGTAATCAGCCCGAGTGAAGCAATTTACGTATAGTGCTATGCATGATAAAAAAAACACTGATTTTGAGTAGTACATATTTTATGTGTAATAGCTTTTGACAAGCGTGCACAAAGTCTATTGTTCTGCTTCCAAGCTCCTGCAAGTTCATTTTCTGGTTTTATTAACATTGTTATATGCTTCAAGTATCTTGCTAGAAAAGTCCAGAGAGAGTGCAACACTTTATTTTTGCAAGAGACTAGAAGACTGGTGCTCAGAAATATGTGTCCCTATCTTCAAACATACAACTAAACAAAAATAATCTGAGGAACTTTAATTTATTCAATATCACTTTGAAATTGACGGCGAAAATAATTGCACAAACAACAGGAACGCCAAAGATAACTTTCCCCAATTTGAAATATCTTCAAAAGAGATGTCCTTTATGGAGCAGGTTGAGCCAAAAACAAATAACAATTCCTGTTAAAAGACTCAATCTGTTGAAATCCATGTTTCACTCCACAGTATGGTACTATAGCAACTTCTTCAGGTCAGAGAAGGGCAGATGTGATTATATTCCCACTACAAATCGGTAACAATATGCGTAACGTCAGTGATAATTCAGATGTGATATTTGCCTCGGTTCGTGTGTTTATGACATAGATTAAGGTTTAGAAAATGGACCAAAAACGATGTTGAGCAGTAAATTTTTGTATATGGAAATTATGTCTTAAATTCGAGAGTGATATCAGAAAGTTTTTCTAGTGCACAATGGGTGACAAAAGAAGAATATATCCCTCCCTCCGCCATTTTATAACAAACGAAGTCATTCCCAAAAATATGCAAACGTACTTTTTTAAAAAAAGTAGAGATACAGCGCACTGTTGAGTGTCCCTGCAACTGCACATAGTTCTGCAGCAATACAAACGCGTGTCTGAGAATTATCAGTAATAGTACATGTCTTAGCTATCTCGATCTAGCCCTCTGTGACTGTCATACACATATTCTGAAAGAGATAGAAAACAGTAATCGCATCTATTTCTCAATAACTTCAGCAAGTGAACCGTAATTTATTAAGCAGAAACCAAAAATGTTTGGAACAAGAATGCAGTCCGTTTTCTAATAAACTTCAGTAAATTATACAGTGAGATTATTTGAGTTGCAAGCCGCCTAAGAGCGGCTGCCTACTAGAGAAGTGCACCCTTCGCAACTGGAAAAGGGAGATACAGACTCCGCGGATAAAGTTAGATTGTTAATTTTAGTATTGATATTTTAACTGAAAGCATTTAAAACTAATAAAAATAAATATTAACCTGTGTTATAACAGATATTGAAAATAAGCCCCTCATCTGCAATACAATGCCGGCATCTGCATAGAAAATTACTGTATTTCATATTTTCTTCTATAGGAGCACGATGGTTCGAAACACGTTTCTGCCTTTTGTAAAGTTTAACTAGTGCAGAATAGTTTCTCTAACTGAAATACCATTGCTAGGACATTTTCTTGCGACACTCCTTACCATTTTCTGTAAGAATGCGTTTTCATATAAAAACCTGCTTATGGTGTTCTTAAAGACAAGTAAAGACAATGTTTATGTACCGGTTTAATTAACGAAGAACAATTAGCACACAATTCACTTTACACGCAATGAAAGCACCGATTAACGCATAAACGCATAACCACTCGCTGATAAAGATTCCTTCAAACTAACTACAAGTTGCTACCTGCTCTTAAGATATACAGCCTTGAAGACTCTCATCTCCGAGTACGCAGCCGCGCTCTGTGGGCCCGTATCTCGGATAACTTCCTTGTATTTAAACTACTTATGTTACATAAGTAGTATGTCACTACAGCTTCCATTACTAGCGTGTGACAGGACTCCCGCCTATAGTTAAGTTGCCGCTTCTATAATTTAATCTCTCTTGCACCTTTTTAAATTTGCATTTCCCCCTTTATTTTATTTTTTTTAAAGAACAAATATTTAATCGTTGGTTCTGAAAGCTAATACACAAGTTACTCGATATTTCGCATTCTTTTTCACAAGGAGAGCAGTTTAAAATTCCCGCAATTAACATCGGCCGACTGAGGATCAGTCCCCCGTCCAATCGCTGAGATTCTTCACGCGGCACTACCAACGCCATTCTCTCTTCCACGCAGTTGTAAGCGATATTTCGACATAGTCAGGCAGTTGTTATTTACCGTCAATAATGAGATTTCATTAAATAATACAGTAGTGTTGTGCAAGGGTGAGATCATAACTGCGTCGTTTTATATTCAAGAATTTCATCAGGTACAGAAAGTTCTGTGACAGAATGAGACAAACATTTTCTGTCAGCTCGGTTTCTACATGCAAAAAATTTTTTAACAAAACGAAAAATATGATTAGTTACGAATTTATGACAAAACAAATATATCTTAGCATTTTTCTTTATCAATGGGGATCAAAACTTGTAAAAAAAATATTACCTATATTAGCTATTGTGCAAATAAAATTGGTAAAAAAATCAGAAACGACATGGATTATTCCCAAAGAGAAACTATCAAGATAAAATAATAAAGCAGAAAGAAATAAAACAATAAGTGTATTTAGTAAATATTTATTTTATTTAGGATTATAGCAGATAGAAGAAAACATTTAAAAGCTCTTTTCCACATTTTTCATTCATTTTCTACACGAATGATCTCGTAAAACATAAAAACTTAGTACATCTCTATTCTGTACTATCTGCTCATTATGAACATTTAACAGCGGTTTAATCCTTCCTTCCTTCCCCTCTCCTTACTTTTTGTGAAAATAGAATTTTGTAGAAATATTTAAATTAAATCCATTAATGATGTTAAATGTTTACGTCAATAATATAATTAACACGTTTACTAACTACACTAATTATTAAAGTTCCTACTAAAACAAAGTCCCAGGATTTTCAGCCCATCTTGCCTCCATTTTCATTATGTACTGCCCTGGGTAGTTCAAAAGCAAAACTGCCACTTGCAACTGAAGATAAAGTCAATTATAGTTCAGGTCACGATTCCTGAAAATTGTTTTGATAAGTGGAGTAATTTCCTGCTCAAATTATATCCTTAGGTGCGCCAAGTAGCACCAAGATATGTAAACAAGATGGCCGGTAATGACATGCCGCGTTATAATTTATGACTTTCGGAAACAAGAGCCTGACACGTTATCAAAGTCCCGAAACAAGAATACATCTGCAACCTGGGGGAAGACATTCATGAGACCTGTAAATGACATATTTCCACACCGGAAACTAAATTATGTTTTAGAGTAGTATTTAGAATGAACAAAGAAAATTTGCACATGACCATATGTAATTTAAATTATGACTAATTCATGTATCACTTTTATTGCCCAAAGAAATCTAGCAATGAATTTTATATGCCTAGATATACTCCATACTGAGCAAGATATCTTATCTTACTATTTATTTTGACTTCCGCTACAATTCCAATAGCAGCATTTCTTTCTCTTTCTCTTCTCGACTTTCTATAAACCTCCCCTAGAAGAATTAGTATGTCTGCTGATTGCCACCATAGAGAAACAGACTTCGAAGCAATGAATTACGTTTTATTATTTATTTTTTCCCCGTTTGCTTTATCTATCTGTACCACAACATTACATCTGCATGCTATTTGTTCCCATTTCTTTACTTCTTCGTAATTTAATATGTAGATAAGGTAT
Organism: Metallyticus violacea; assembly: GCA_030762175.1. Taxonomy (NCBI): domain Eukaryota; kingdom Metazoa; phylum Arthropoda; class Insecta; order Mantodea; family Metallyticidae; genus Metallyticus; species Metallyticus violacea. The sequence goes on along the minus strand of CM060833.1, from coordinate 77,757,170 downwards.
CAATAATCATAAAATCAAAGATAAAAACAAATAAAAATACAACAAATATAATACAACAAATAATTAGAAACTAAAGAAATTCTACAAATTATGCTTCACTTGAATATTTGAAACAATTGTTTTATTCTTAATAATAGCTAAATTAATAATAAGTTTGAATTGAGATGAGAATGGGAAGGATATAGAATGTAATCGTTAATATACCTAAATTACATACACATATATGTACACATTTTACAGAAGAAAAAAAGTTTAATTAAAAATTGAACACCATCCTTACAATAAGAGAAGAAATATTGAAAAGTGCTGCTAAGTTATTTTTATAAATTAATTTGTCCATTAGAAACATTTTTAATTTTTAAATATTTCTTACTCTTAAAAATGAGAGTTTTTAAAAATTAATCTTTTCATGTTTATTTTTTCAGTACAATATTGACGAGAAATAAACATAAAAATTAAATACAAACACAAATGAAATATTTATGACAAATTTTTTACGTTCCTTCATAAATCGATCAAAAAAAAGGCATTTTAATTGATACAATATACATAAAATCCAAACAAAAACAGTATAAAAATTCGTGTAGAAATTTGTGACTCATTATTTTCCTTCAGACTGTCACTGCGCTGAGACGTTGAATGAGGCTAAGCGATAATGAGAAATGATGAATATGTGCTCAATTAATGAACGAATGACGTTAAACGATCCCTGGCCGCTGCTAGTCATAACAGAAATGAAAGAAACTACTAATAATATTTTTCCCGATTAAGAACTCCTAATCTTACTCTCTTAAGGAATACAGAATTTTTTAAAAAAAAATATCGATTTCTTCTTCTCCTAGCTTTTTAAATTTACATTATTGGATATATTGAACTCGTCACTCAATTTTATCTGGCGAAGTTAAGACCGTAAAGGTCCTCTCTCCCATTACATAGGGACAATTTTCAATATAGGTAATATATACAATACAGTTAATGATATTAACAATTTGGGCAAGACGCTAATAGATATAAACATAAAAAGAAAGAGGGGTATGTTGTTTTAAAATAGCCTTCGACAGCCCTCAGTGAGATTTTCTGTGGGTAAAACTGAGTCAGAAAGGTGACTCTTGTTTATCTGTATAACTGAGTCAAACGCTCTAGTAAAGTCCTCTAAGACAATCAGTTCACTTACATCCATAGCCTCACGGATAATTTAATAAGAAGATATGGATTGGTATTGGAAAAATGGGCAATATTTCCGACTCCTACTCTAAGAATGATGAATGCCAAGTTCTGTTATTTAACATCTTATACCTAAGTTTTAAATTTGCCAGTCAATCCAAGAAATTTCCGACGGCAACATGGGGTCTAACTGCAGACCGGCTGAATTGTGTACTGGGAATTTTAAATTACTCTCAATTTATTAAATAAAGTCTCCTAACTATCATTTTATGATTAGCGAACATCAAAAAATGTATAACACAAACACTTTGTATAATTCAATAAAATGTATACATTTATCACGCTACCTGTTATGTTGATATGAGTGAATATTTTGTAATTCGTATTTCTGTAATATTTTGTACTCAGTAAGTTTAACCTGGTTGCAATTAATTTTTGTGTCTTTTTACGTGGAACATCAAAGAATTTTCACACAACACCCAGCGATTTCCCATCTACGCTTCGGTCCATGAAATATGTATGACATACGAAACCAGTAGGTTGATTGACATTCCAGCTTCTTGCAGGTAATTTATATTTAAGACCCACGAGAACATAGCGGCAAATTGATGAAAAGGTAGCTGGTGTAACGGGAAATGTGAAGCCGCGTGATTAATGAAAATGAGGAAATTCTGGCTTAAAATCACGTAGAATGAACCACAGAACCTTTGCAAGAAATGATTTCCGGTGATGAGTTTGATGAAACGTTAAATTCACATTTAAACTTTGCTTCTGTCAGCGGTAGCTTTTCTTGCGAATTATCTATCAACCTCTGTAATGTAATGGCCTAAGGTCGGAGCCAGTGACAAACGTGGCAAGAGTTCAAACCTCTTTGTTCACACTGGTTGAGGTTATCGCTTGGGCTATTCCTCAACATTACATTCGAGTAGATCTCGGATTACCAGGCCCCTATAATTGAAAACACTTAAGCCCGGTTATACTGCTGATTGCAAAATGTTCCGTTTTCGCAAAACGTTATTAAATATGAGAATAATAAATAATATATCAATGTTTAACACAAACTGTAAACGACTAATACATTCATATAAAAGTTCAAATATTACCTGCATGTAAAAGTATAACTTACTTGCATTAATTATTTATTATATCAGCTGTTGATATATGAAAATAGATTTAATATACACATATAAATCTTCATTAACAATCATTCCAATACAATACGTTGTTTAAAAGTACAAGGGTAGATCATACATGCATGCATTCAGCATAAAAGATTTAGTTTGAAAATAATATTTAAGTATTTTTCAAAAGTAAATTTTATTAATTTCTGATAAAATATACGTCCCCTTTAGCTGTTATAAAATAGTTGTAACTTTAGGAGCAGTTTTTCCCATATTTTTCCCTATTTACCTTTACTTTTTTTTTCCTGTTCATGTTTATTTTTATTTTAAGATTACTTTAATTTTTCCTTAATATATATAATGTCTCCCTTTTAAAGAACATAGGAAGGAACCGTATCCCCGCCATTTTGAACTTATCTTCACCGCCTTAATTGCTGCCTCATCGTCCCTTTAAAGTTTCTCCAACAACACCACCAAAGTTTGAAACTCATTTAGTTACAAAAATTCATCGTCACTTCAAAAGACATTATTAGTGAACAATGAAAAATAAATCAAGAGAAAATGATAATTGTTTGTGTTTAATAAATAAATAAAGGTATGGTCTACATTTCCCACTTTGCTCTATGCTGAAGAATTGAAATAAAAACAACTTTAACAGTGAATATGATCAGTAATGTGTCCGAACTCATTTTTCTTCCTCAGAAATCAAGATAAATGATGGTGGCAATGCACATGTAGTCAGCAAACCTGCTATAAAGAGTGTAATCTTTCATATTTGAAATCTATGACGTTAGTAGAGAATCAAAAACAAGAATTTTTCAGTATGTTTGTGATGTACTGATAATAAGCAACAGATATCTCTCTCTCTCTCTCTCTCTCTCTCTCTCTCTCATTTAAAAAAAGTATGCATGTTGGGGTTTGCAGTCATATCCAACTATCATTTGCTACCGTTGTCATAAAATGGAGTGCATAAATGTCACAAACATTCGTGAATAGCCCGTAGGTGATCCCCTTGCAGTTTTGGAAACAAGACAACAGTTTAGCATAAGTGCACGGCACGGGATAAATGACTGTACAATAATGCACCCGTTTCACTTTACTTGGAATATTGACAGGATAATTATACTACTACTTTTTAATGGACCATTAAAAATATTTTTAGGTATATCAACACGTGGTTCATACCTGATGGGGTACCGCCTCATTTTTCTCGTGCTGTCAGAGCGATTCTAGGTTAGCAATTCCCAAATGAACGGAAAGACCAACATTCTGAAATGGTAACTCATATAGAGAGGCACAACAAAAAAATTAAATACTTTTATCATGTTATGTTCTTCTTCAGTGTAAGGAATGAAGGGTTTTCTTTCCCCCCTTACACTGAAGAAGAATCTAACTTGAAAGTGTTTTTCATTATGCGTATTACTTATCTACATGAACACCCAGTTCGCAACCTGTATATATTCGAAAAAGATATTTTATAATTTTACTTTCGTTGAAAAACCTTATACATAAAATAGGATATTGGTAGTTATGACAGACACCTTGAACATGGGAGACAGTAAGACGGTTTATGATGCGGCGCTTGAAAGTCTCCATTAAAGCTCAGGTTCGCCATCTCGAATATTATGCAAGAAAAACACTAAAAACTAAGCAAAATTGAGCATATTTTATTTGTTTATTTGCTTATTTTAGGTTTTCTATCAGCTCCTAAAGCTTATCCGCATATTAAGTAATATCCTATATAACAATAACGGACAGCGCAAATTAAGGTAAAGGAACTAAACAGTCTTAAAAGTTGACTTTGTTTACGGAACAGCATAAAGACTGATGCCAAGTCAGTTTTTTCAAGAAGATCAGTCGAGAATAACTCTAAGAAGCCTTGCTGCTCCTTCACAACAATTCTCTGTTTATGCAGACTGTCATCTGGTAATACGGGTTTCAGAAGTTGAACAACCCACTTTACATCTCCAACCTGGTTCACTTGCACTATTTCCTGTTTGAAGTTTTGAAAACATTTCTTCGTGGAGAGCATTTTCAAGCGTTGAAAAAATTAAGGAAGGCTGCAACCTCCCGGTTTGCGGTTTGGCCAAAAGAAGAAGTTTTAAAAGTCCTTGCAGGAATATTGGATAAAATAAGAGATTCAACGAAATATGTACATATTAATATAAGTTTTATTGAAGCCAAATTGTATAAAAACGAAATAAATGTCACCTTCTACATAGTTTCTCGATTTATAAACATTTTAGGACATTTCTTAACCCCATTATCGAAGAAAGAACGAAGTTGCGCACAAAGCTTCCGCACTTCAGTTACTGTCGAATCGCCCATCTCACAATTCTTCTTCTAATGACCCAAACATATGGTAATAGCAAGACTGTAAGTCTGGACTATGGGAAGGGTGTTTCAATGCTGTCCAGTGGATATACTCATAGTAGCTATCTATATACGGACGGGTGTCGTCTTGGGTGAGAATAACTTTTCGAATTTGGCCGTTGACATCTTTTCCGCGGTAAGTCTTTTGCCTCAACCTGAAACTGGCAGTAATAAACTTCATTGACCTTTCGCCTTTCACGAAGAAAATCGATGAACATAATATCTCGAGTCCCAGCAACTGTCAAGAAAATCTTTCCAACTGAAAGGCGAGGTTTTGCTTTCACAGAATCGGAATTCTCTTCTATTCCTCCACTTCATGTCGATTCAGAAACACTTCTGCTTGATTCCGGTATTGAGTCAAAAGCCTCTGACACACTTCCACCGAGCAACCTTTCGATCCTCGTGAGAATTCATGGATAACACCCTGAAGACTTTTCGGTAATCCAAACTATCTGAAAGTATGTATGAAAACGCCACCTCAGAAGCGATTTTAGAAACCGTCAAAATTCGATTATACTACGCGACAAGGTCCGGAATAGCCCGAATGTTTCTTTCTGTTATGCTGAATAACTTCTCAAAGGTTAATTCGCTCCACAGTACTCACAAGCGGTAAAATAAAAATTTCGGCATTATATGATTCCCCTCGATCAACGTACTTGATAAGTTATCAATTATCTTCTCGTAGAGATGACCTTTGCCGCATATGTTTTATTCAAATATATGCATGCAATCAACTTTGCGGGCTCAGTCATTGCTCTCTTTGGTGAAATAAATTGCGCCCCTAAAAGTGAAGTTCAGACACTGGTTTGTCATTATGCAGACATTCTCCAATACTACTAACCTTTACTATCGTCGTTTCATAGTGGGGCTGTTTCATGACAACACTCATGAAGAATTTTATTTATGCTGTGGTTACATCACTAGTTCATGAATCGAAATCTTCCTCCTCTTCCCTTTCCTGACTATTACACTGCCTACTGAAATTGTATGGGACGAGAAGTAATGCCTGTCACGATAAAGCAACGCTTTCGATTGACTAATATTGCAGCCTGTATAGTCAATAAACCTTATTATATTGTTGAGTGCATCAATCAAGTCGTGGCATCAGGAACCAATCAACACAATCCAACTAATCCACTCTTTGAAGAAAAAAAAAGCGTGTGTGTGTGCGTGCGCGCGCGTTTGGGGCGTTGTCTTTTTGCCTTTGAAGAACACTAGCAAGTGAATAATAAAGCGTTTTATTCTTTTTCTGCTTCTCTGGTTATATATATATATATATATATATATATATATATATTGAGATGGTATAGAGTTGCGAAGCTCTAAGAGGAAACTAATTCTGATATCTGCAAGTCTATGTTCACATTTCTGCTCTGTTTATGCTCATAAGAACTGATAATAATTAATCGTTTTATCACGCTGCTTGCAAAATGGAGAATTTGAGCCGAATTAAATTACTAGGCACAAAATAGGCAAACTTACCTGAACAAGCGCTCAATATCCTGCATGGAAAATTGCATATAAAAGTATTTTGTAGATCGGTGTCGAAACTCTCGCCTGAGACGATATTATTATTTTCTGGAATTCCGAAGAAATAATTTTTATAGACTATTTGGAAAAGTGCTGAAAAATAAAAAATTGTTGGTTACTGTCAATAAGAACAAATAACTTTGTTGGGTTTTTTTTTCATATTTTGTCATTATTTTATATAATTAATTAGTTATATAACACTCTTTTTGTCGTAATAAATAAAAGTATTACTTGGCACTGAATAAAATGAGAGAAAAATTGGTATATGCAAAAATGTTATTTCGAGATAATATCTGAACTCAAAAATTTTCTATTTAAAAATGAAAAGTGTTTTACTTCAACATGCCTATAGATTTGATAAAGTACAAGATTCTGTGGGACAATTTTAAATTCAAGGAGTGCTAGGACTACTCGATAATAGTTACGTGCTTCCAGTTTGAGATTTAATCATTTGGAACTTAACAATGGTCTCTTAGTCCAGCATATTTTTTGGCTAATATTGCAACAATTGTCTTGACATAAATATCTTTAAAAATAACCAACAAACAAGGAACTAGATGTTTGCTTAAGTTGGACAGTGAAAATAGAGAGCAGCTATATGAATTCCATCTAGTGCTGAGATTGAAACCATGTTTTTCTTTTCACTTTTTGTTAGCTCTGTTAATGTAAATTCGATTTCACTTTCAGCGAAGCTACATAATCCATTCATATTTTGTGCTTACACGTGTTATGTACAGAAATGACGAATACTCTCTTTTTGAAACAGTTCAAAAAGAAGTGGCTAGTGTGTAAAATAATCAGAAGCATTTTTATGGCCATTCATTCACTTGCACCGCGGTATAAACGTTGAATTAAAACAAACCGAGAATAAAGGAATTGTATATGTATTGAAATACTAGTTCGTGTTAATTCATTTCCAAGTCACTATTTCATACAAGCTATCACGTCACTAAAAAACGAACATGGAAACCCCAATGCAATGAGCGGGAGATTAAAAACTGTATCTCATTTCCCTATAAACTGCATTGACCGAGCTCTCATGGAACAGAGCCAGAGTGCACAGAATTTCACAGTCGATTCTAGTGCTGGGTATGCGAAATATTAGCTTCTATTCCTCATATAAGAACGAAAAGAAAAAACACTTGTTCTCGCGCAGTCGTTTATTTCCATAAATCTTGGTCCAATGTTTTATAAAAGTGAATTATTTCACATATTTACAGTTAATTAGTGATAAATACTACCTGACATTTGTAACATCAGTTTATAAACTTGAAAATTAATAATCTCTTAGCAAAAGTCTAAGAGTGTTAATGTCAACCCATAATCGTTGCGGGGCTCTACCTGGAAAATCAGCCTGAAAATGTTTCATTCAAAAAGGCACGTAATCCAAAATGAGGTGACAAAATGTTTAGGTATTCCCAATGGCATCTTTTTTTTTTTTTTTTTTGTTGAGTAGTGTTTAACGCCCGTTTTCACTACTGAGGCACCACAGGCGGTGGACACTGATGATACATGAAATGAAATGATAAATTGGGAAAGGATTTTTTTTTTTTTTAAGGAAGGAAACGTTCCAGGCCTAAGTTTAGGTACCTCCCCGGCATTTGCCAGTTATGAAGACTGAGGAAAACCTGGAAAAAACCCCAGTCAGGGAGGACGGTCCTGGCGGGATTCGAACCGCAGACCTCCCGCTCACGAGTCCGTGCCTTAACGACCTCGGCCACCCGTGGCGGTCCAATGGCATCTTACCTGACTGGTTTGAACATATAAGAACTCTCGCAAGCACATCAAGAAAATCTCGCTTGCGACTGTGGCTGGTAACATTTTCTTCTTTGTTATGTCTAACGCGACATTCACTTCAGGAATATCTCTTTTAACTTCTAACTTGCATTTGCTCATGCATGTTTACATGTAAGTTATGTGAGTTTATAGCTCTTCAAAAGTAAATTAAAAAAAATCACTCAAGCAGGAGTTGCGTAAACTAATTAACCGAGTTGAATAACTTTTAATAAAAATGAATATAACATACAAATTAGGCCTTATTAATTAATGAAATGTATAGTAGTAAGGGAACAAAGTTAGAATTCTTGCAATCTATAAGTATTACAAAACCACATTTTTATTATTATTATTATTATTATTATTATTATTATTATTATTATTATTATTATTATTATTATTATTATTATTATTATTATTATTAGTGGTGGTATACTATTACCATACATATGACCACTGATAGACAAAGCTATTGTGTGAGCATTTTTAGATGTAACCATGTATATGAACTTACCCATTGATAGCTTCACATTCACTTACATAGAGAATATATATAGAAAGTTTAGAGTTACATTCTATATTTAAGAACATGGTGATCATATGTTCCAATAAAACAAAAGCATTTTATTATTTAAAAAAATTCGATGCACTAAGTAAACATACAAAATCAATAAAGAACAAACGAAAATGTCATCAATTTACATTAGCTTTGAATTTAATTTAAATGTTATTGTAGTAAAAACAAATAATGGAAACGTTTTCTATAAGTTATTACAGAGCTCTCTTACGTGCAAATATAATTCTCAAAAATATATTACATTAATATTTTACAGACGATACTTTATAACTTATAATACAGTTTATATAATGAATTAATTTCTCATTTTATTTTAAAGCAATATAGAGAAAATAAACACAAGATCACTTTTTAAAGTTAGGTTCTCAAGTATACATCTACACCTAATAGTTCAATTTCCATAATTTTCATAAACTATTTTTCTTATTATTTACAAGGTGTATACCGAATTTTGTGAGGAAACAAATAATGGTGCCAATAGAGCGATTTTTAAATTTTGGATTTCAGGTCAATGGCCGATTTGCCCGATTTTCAGAAACTGTTCTTATTTAAATAGTATATACGGGGTTTCGTTGCAAAAAGAAAAACATATATTAATATCCCTAGAGCGATTTTTAAATTTTGGGATGCTAATAATCCAGTTTTAATTAATTTTCAGGAACTATTTGTTTTTCTTCTTATCTTATTTAAGTCATTTATACGGAATTTCGTTGCGAAACAATGATTAATGTTCGATAGAGCGATTTTAAATTTTGAGTAAATCCCTCTCCCAGCTAATAGTGCAATTATACCGATTTTCAGAAACTATTTTTTATTTTATATCATTTTAATGGCATATGTCGAGTTTTCTTGAAAATAGTTAAAATTGTGGCAGCTAGAGCAATTTTTAAGTTTGGGTTTAACCCCCAACATTTTTTCAGGTAAGCCCTACCCCAATAATGTGATAATTTTCTAAAACCATTTTTTTTATTTCAGGATTAAGGTAAACCCCCCCTCCCCGATCCTAATGGCTCGATTTGTATGATTTTCAGAAACTATTTTTCTTGTCCTATTTAAATAGCATATGCTTATTGTCGTTGCGATAAAACCATATGGTAATGCCACTAGAACGATTTTTAAAATTTGGGGTGCAGCCTAACCCCCCTCACTCTGCCAATAGTCCATTATTTCTTATTTTCAAGGAAATTTGTTCTTATTTTATTTAAATAGTATATATGGAATTTCATTTTGATGAAACAAATATGTCACGAGCGATTTTTAAATTTTGGGTAAATCTCCCCTCCTATTAATAGTCCTACTTCACTGATTTTCAGAAACTATTTTTTTATGAAATATGAGTTTCCTTTAATAAAATTAAATTGCGACCGTTATAGCGATTTTTAAATACCGATAATCTGAAAATTTTCAAAAACCATTTTTCTTATTTGATTTAAATTATATATGCTAAGTTTTGTTGTAAAAAAGCAATTATTGGTGCTGCTAGAGCGATTTTTAAATTTTAGGTTCAAGGTAACTTATCCGCTCCTAATGACCTGATTTGCCTGATTTTCAGAAATTATTTTTCTTTATCTACTTAAATGACATATGTGGATTTTCATTGCTAAAAACCATATATTTATGGCACAAGAGTGTTTTGAAATTTTTGGTTTCAGGTAAACCACCCCTCCTAACACTCCAACTTCACTCATTTTCGAAAACCTTTTATTTCAATGTCATATGCTGAGTTTCCTTTAAAAACATTTAAAATTGCAACCGCTAGAGCGATTTTTAAATTTCGCTTTAATCTCCAAAAGTTTTTCAGGTATATCCCCCCTCCGAGTACCCCAATAACCATGATTTTCGAAAACTATTTTATCAGTTTCATTTAAAGTTTTTTGAGTTTCATTGAGATAAAGGAAAAAATTGCAGCCGCTACAATGATTTTTCATTTTTCTTTTTTAAATGTTCGCTTCAGATTAAGCCCCCCTCCAATGTTCAATTTAACGAATTCGACGAATCGTTTGTTAATTGATGGCTATGTGCCGAATTTCGTTGAGAAAAAACAAAAATTGCGACCGCTAGAGAGAGGACGGACAGATAAATGCAGATGCAGATTTTCGTAGATTAGTAAAAACTCTTTCATTTGGTATAACAGCAATAGCTTACATTCTTTCTGAATTTACGAAAAAAAAGTAATAAAATAGCCGAAAAATAAACAGTTTCTTCAGGTACCGACCGCAATATTTTCATTCCTTCCGAATTCGCTAATACAAGTTCATCGCTGAATAAATGTGCTGCGTTTAATATTCATGTTAACAGCCTGCATAAAATTATCACAATTTGCACAGGCTTTGTCGTTTAGCTTATGAATGAATTGTAGATGGCAGACTCGATTTTTCAGACTATCGGAAAATAATCATTTCTGGCTGCAGGTTACGGATGGCTAAGATCGTTAAAGCATGAAACTGTGAGCGGGATGTCTGTGGTTCGATTCCCGCCAGAGTCCCCTCCCTGACTTAGGATTTTTCCAGGTTTTCCTCAATCTTCAAAACTCAGGCCTTGAACGTTTCTTTCCCAATTTACTATTTCATCTCATGTATCATTAATATCCATGGCCTGTATGTCTCAGCAGTAAAAACGGGCATTAAACACTATTCAAAATATCTTTCTGCTCGAGATATGAATATCCTATCATGGTTAACGGCTCAATGGTAACGCAGCACAGTCGAAGTAAGACACTAATCACACGAATGATAATACAAGCAATTCTCCATGGCAGCACATCGCCATCTAAGGTACAATGTACATCAGTAAATTGACTTGTATTGACAACATCACTCGATAGTCTGAAAAATTAAAGTATTACTTTAACAAACTTAAGTTGTTGGATTGTATCTTGAAACGCGTAAAATGCTATCTTTCAATAACAACTCACAAATCAAATATTTCCAAACATGTGCTTATGTAGCTTTTTTACTTGTTTTGGTGTGAAGAACTCGGTCCTAGAGTTTTTCTAAGTATTTTTTAAATTTTCTATGTATACTTAAATTACTGGAGTTTTATATATATAAAAATTAATGTTAAAGTATTTTTGGAACGAATGTTAAAATAAGATAATATGATTAACTGCTGTTGTTGATTCGGTTTATTTAGGACGCATTTAACATCTCAGGTCATCAGCATCCTCTTCAACTCAAGGCATGAATTGACCTCAGAGATCTCTTCACTCAGATTTGAGGTTTTATTACGTGTCATAAATCTACGACATGTGACCCATAGCTTTACTTGTCTTCTGAAGGAACCGATACTTCGGATTTTTACATCCGAAAAAGTCATCAACCGTGACTGGGATTGAAGTGTTAGGATCTTGGGTTAGGAGGAAAATGTGGTTACTACTAGATCACCAGGACTGACTGATTAACTGCGAAATGTTAAAGGAAGTTCTTCCATTAAATTATGACAACAAGCATTGTCGGATGTGTACAGCGTAGGTAACAGAAGACGATTCGGTATTTGCTTGAGAATTTGCTAAGAATTATAAGGCAAGCAAGAATTTATCATATCATGAGTACGGAATGAGTTTTTTCTAGATCATGGATTATGAATTGATGACATGAATATGGTGTCTTTTTGGCGCGAATCTTAAAAGTATTTCCCTGCCAGAATTGGAAATTATGGTTCGAAAAAATTATTGGATGAAGAAGGAATGACAGAAATTAGTAACAACGATGCAAACTGTTTTCTGATAGATGGTAGAGATTGTACCTGAAACAGGAGTACACCCTGCCACAATGGCTGTGTTTAAAGTTAGGCTGATTTTTAGGGCTAAGGAGTTAATAATTACAAAATAATGTTTAATTTGAATTTCCTCGAGATCCAAGTTTTATAGATGCAAAACAAGGTTGATATATTGTTCTGAACTATAAATCTCCATCTCAAATACCCCAGGAGGTGCTTTAAGCTGTCATTCGTACTGCTGATTTGTTCCATATCTGAAGAACAAAAATAAAAAGAGGTCTTTGGACAAAACTACCGACCATGTCAAGTTTAAGTAATATCTTGCCAGGTAGCACTTGACTTGATGGGCTGACCGTCTATAGATGCCAAGTATAACCAAACGTTAATCTTCCAGGATACAGAATAGATACCTGATCTTGTACGTTGTTGATGATTTAAGTTGAGCTAGAATTCAAGGTTTCTTACCGTTTGGATAGTTTAGAAAAGATTTGATTAGGTAAGTGTCACTCATTGTAACCATACTTGCCTCGTAGACCCAAGATTGCAGGTTCCCTGCCAGGGTCGATCCTGTAAAAACTTAAGTGGTTCCCGTATCGTAAAAGAACCTCAAGTCTGAAAGAAAAGGCCTTTGAGTTAAATATATTGGCCGTTTCACGCCTTTAATTGAATGGGACACAGATGACATGAGATGTTAAAGAGCGTCGGAAAATAAATAAAATAATTAATTAATCTTCTGGCTATAGCAATTTTATAACGGAATGAAAATGCAAATTGAACTATCAGGACATTTTACATGCGCATGAACTATGGGGCGTTTTGTGGGATGTCAAAGAATTTTGTACAAACATACGACATTTCTCTATTAATATAATTGTAAAATAACTTTTCTACATTCGTTTCAAAACTACCAATTTGCTTGTGTATGACTTAGAAACCAATCAATTTTGTCACTCTGTGTCTTCAATAATAATTGCTGAATAAACAGGAAAGAAAATGATGACGACGTAACTTTTTCCTTCTTTCAAAGTAGTGATCATGACATCTCATTTAGTCACCAAGTATGTCTACTGACAACTATGTTGGTACTAAAGGGAAACAAGCGTGCCCATACCTTGGACACGTATAATACGGAATTTCAGCCTGATTAACTTGTAGGTTTGCTACAGGCCGACCCCTGACCGCAAACAGTTCATCAGTCAAACAGCTCGCAATCCGCCCTGCGCGGTTATTGGATCTCGCGGCCTCCCACTACGACATAGTGGCAACTGGTGAAATTTAATAACGCTATGTTGGAACTACGACCGCGACCCCCTGTTGTTTTCTCGCTAAACGCATCTTTATTAATCCAAAAGAACGAAAAGCGTGAAAACCAGCGAAGCGTACCCTGCATGGAAGCCGGACAGGAACAAAGGAAAGTAATAAAAAATAATGTACCTGGTAGCGCTCTCTATAATTTGTACAACCATGGCTATTGTGTCTGTGCAAGTTTTCGTTTTATACATACATAGGGAACCTTGATCGATCTATTTCAATAAAGCCAGTGTAGCCTTCCTTTAACAGTATTAACATGCTGAGGTAGCCCACCTCCAACGTCATTTATTACAAAAGTTTAGAAACCGCAAACCTTTTCATTATATGAATTTTTACAACAATGAAAAAATATAGAGCCAGAAGCGCTTTATTCAATAAATTAATTTAAAACATTTTATAACATACTGAAATCGACAAATATCTGTAATAAACCCTTTTACAACAAAATATTAGGTTGAAGCCAAGTACGTAGTGTTTACGTCCGTCATTTGTCATTCGTTATTTGGAGCATTGTGCTTGTAAATATATCCTGATTTTGCACATTTGAAAATACTTGCGCTACGTTTTTTTGAGTGGTGTTTAACGCCCGTTTTTACTACTGAGGTACCACAGGCGGTGGACACTGATGACACATGAGATGAAATGATAAATTGGGAAAGGATATTTTTTTTAAGGAAGGAAACGTTCCAGGCCTAAGTTTAGGGTACTTCCCCGGCATTTGCCAATTAAGAGGACTGAGGAAAACCTGGAAAAACCTCAGTCAGGGAGGACGGTCCTGGCGGGATTCGAACCCTAGACCTCCCGCTCACGAGTCCGCGCCTTAACGACCTCGGCCACCCGTGGCGGTACACTTGCGATACGTGTGAGCTACAGAAGATGGAGTGTCAGGTGGGAAAAAAAATTCCACACATTCTTTTTTAGGTTTAATACAAGAGCGAACGCAGCGGAGGCGACTCAAAACGTTTATACCGTCTATGGGGAGAGTACCATTGGAGAAAGCATGTTTCAAAGAGTGATTCGCCATTCAGGAGGACCATCGGATCTTGATGAAGACGTTCTGAACCGGAGAATTAGCAGATGTAATAAATTTGACCAGTCAACCATCATGCGACGTTTTCATTCCTGGGCAGGATTAAAATTATCCAGGATATGGGTACAGCAAGCTTTTAGTAAAAATAACAAAAATCAGCGGGTGGCCATTTGTACATCTCTGGTTGCTTGTCATTGGCTAGCTCGTGAATAACATCGACCGTTTTTAGTGTTGGGAAAGAGTCATAGATATTACTGGTTGATTTCCGTATTCTAACAAAAAATATTATCACAGCCAAAAAAAAAAAAACTGTAACTTGTGCATCAACCTGATAGTTATGTTCAACTATAGGCATATTTTATTTAAGGTGACTATTTCACTGATGTGACGTCATTTTAAAATCTACCAATAAAACGAAACAAAATTTTGAATTTTGACCAATCACAGCCGGATTACGGAGTGAAATTATTGAAAAAAATATCAAATCCGTTTTATCACAGGATGTGCATTTGTCTTGTGGTCATTATAGCCAACTCTATACCTCCGCTATATAATTCCTGAACACGCATCATTGACCACTTTTGATAGAAGCGGTGGGAAAGCTATTGATATACAATAAATGGACATACAATCGACAATCATAACGCATAATGGAGGGTTCTTCAAAGCGTTTTGCTGATGCGTCAAATGTGCAAATTGATCTTATCATTAGGAGCTCCAAACCAAAGAATACAAAGTGGGTCACTGTATGTTTTTCTCAGTTGGTATTAGAAAATTGAAAGGTAGCAATTGTTATAGTCCACTTTGGTCCATTTTAGTCTCCCGGTTTCTGAGTAGAATATTCATAAGTATAACATTTTGTACAAGTGTTAATATTCTGTGCGTGAATTTCAAATATATATATACTTTTATTCTTATTCTATTCATGAAATGGTTCTAAATCCTTATTTTGCTCTTCTCTATTGGCATTACTGACAATCAACATCCTTGAACATTGTGAAGCGGAATACCTAACTTCAAACCCCCAAGTGATAATAGGGTGCTTATTATAAGTATTTATTATAATTAATTTGTGTTTCTTTCTATATAAATAATACCAGATCCACTGATATTAGCAAACTGATTTAAAAAGTGTATGTATATAATAGGAAATTAAGAAAATGGTTTAATAAGTAAATAATATGGAAGAATTCACAATGTATGAAGTCTATAACGTTAAAACTGTAAAGGTAATTGTTTGTGTCCTTCTGAAATATCATGTGCCTTCCGACAGCCTGGAGCCCTTGCAAGGTTATCTTTTGTATATTGTGTCGGAACCCTTTTTTTTTGTGATTTTCAAAGGGGCAGCATTCGTTGAAGTGAACAAAAAGCTGGTAGCTTGGGTGAAAGAGAAATCGGAAGTGTCCGTTTTTAGGGAGACCTTTAAAAAGTTAAACTCCTCCGAATACAAACTCTGGTTACGTTAAGGCGGTTTTCAAGACGAATGGGGAGACGTGTTAGGGAAAGTTTAATGGTCATTCAGAAGTCTAACTTTATACAGATTTTCTAGAAGTTTCTACCGAAGAGGCTTTGTAGCCAATGAGATGACTAGATTTAAAAGAAAGCTGCTAGAAGCTCATGGTAGTCAAATCCGAATAGCGTGGGGGTTCCAAACTGTTGACGTTAAAAATTCGTATAAATAATCCATTTTTTGGCGATTATATTAATTGGCGTTCAGACTTCAGGGTAGTCGGCATGGAGAATTCAAATTAGTTGACGTTGAGTTACTTCAAGGATTACATTTCACATTTCGGCGGAAAGTAAGTTAGTCAGTGTTTGAATTTTGCCAGGCAGGCGTCATTTAGTTGGTGTTCAGATTTCACTCGAGTTGTTGCCGTTTTGAATTCAAGTTAGTTATTAAAGTTGGCGACGCAATTGCAGTTTTATAATGTATTGAAGTTTCCACTGTTTCACATTGGCTAGTAAAGTAAATAAGTAAAAAGCCGTGCCCGTAGATAGCAAGTTTTAAATATATTCATTCATTTACAGCGTTTTTTTAAGAAGTGTTCATAAAAATTTGTAATCATGGCGTCGAAGTATATAACTGTGGCGAGTGAACATTGTTCGACGAATTCTCATTTGCTTATAATGAAGCAGTGTGTTTTCCAGTGAACAATTATCTAGTTGAGGATCCCACACTTAATAGAACCCTAGGGCTCCTTTGTCTGAAAGGATCACGGCGTGGCAGTATCAGTCGTAGAACATTTTAATAAATAGATTATGCATTATAATTTGCTTAAAGATTCATCAATTAGCCCATTCACACGATCCTTTTCCGCCCCTCGATCTTGAATCTAGGATAGCTCACAAACTTCCCAGAGGGAAACACCACGACCGATTGGAACCGGAAGTGGTAATTTCAGATTACTTCAGCCGAGGCATCTACTGACAGACAAAATCTACGAGCGAGGCAACGAAGCTAACATCGACCCGCTTCGCTAATAAACTCAGAATAAATCCTTTCAAATATCCTATCAAACCAAATAAATCAATTAACGAACCATCAAATCACCCGGAATAATTAATTAATTAAAAAGCAAACATTCCAATAATAATTATATAACCACCGATTTATTAAAAGTCGTTCCATTTGCTTGAAAATGTTAAGTATAAATATACAATTACTACAGTTTTGTAAGCCAAGTTTAGAGAAATTATATTAAAATTCTTATTTTATTCGTGAAATGGTCCTAATAAATATTATTCAAGAGTCTGAGCTTTCCAGATAAATTCACTAATGTAGTGAGTAGTATCGGTAATCTGAGACGCTCTCGTGATATTACTTCTATTTCACTAATGTAACGTGATCATAAAACTGATCAATGAAATTGACCAATCACAGCGCGATATTGCAGAGAAATTATCGTAAAATTTTACCAAATGCATCACTGACCACATGTGCTAACAGGCAGTGGCAAGGTACTGATTATCAACAAAACTATCGACAATCATAACGCAAAATGGGGGGTGGGTTCAAAGCGTTTTGATAATTTTATAAATTATGTAAGAATCCTGTATAAGCAACCATTTGTTCAACATGGTAAAATGTTATTTCTGTTTTGTTTTTCTCAGTTGGTATTTGTAAATCGAACTGGAATAGTCAACTTTCAGTCTCACATTTTCTGAATAAGTATTCATAAGTAAGTATAATATTTTATACAATTGTTAATATTCTGTACGCAATTTTCAAATATATGTTGCTTTTATTCTTATTCTATTCTTAAATAGTCTAATTCCATGTTTGACTTTTCTTTATTGGCATTACTGACAATCGACGTTCGTCTGTCGCAAGATGGTTTGAAAAGTATTCATAATTAAAAATATAATTTTTAAAATTTTGTAAGCTAAGTTTAGGGACGTTATATTTCAATTATTATTTTATTCGTGAAATAGAACCATGTTCTTGAATTTATCGCCAATATCAGACCCTCCTGCGATATTACTTGTGATAAAACAAATATCTGAAATATATGCAGGAGTTTGTAGAATTCCCACAGCAACAGGTTCCCATACAGTAATTGTTTTATATGAAAGATCAGCTCTCTCCTGCTTCTGCCTTTGGTAAAAATTTCTTTTATATACATTCACTGATAAAAATAAACTCTAAGTCAAAATGATGACAATGTGGGATCTGTCTCTTGCAGTTCTGTGAAGATACCCCAACTTGTTTACAAAGATAATCTTGGAAACTTCAAGGCATTCATAGTTCATGGTATTTTTTGCACATCATCCTTGTTTGAATTAATGAAGTTATTCAATAATCAATAGAATAAATAAAAAGTAAAGTGCATAAATTGATCATGCTATAGATACTATTTTGTATTAGTTATATTAATTTTTTCTGTATTTAATTGCCGATAATGTTGTTTACACAATGCTCACAATACAAGAATATCAGTATATTCATCCATATAATTAAAATAGTCATTTCTTTTCACTAACTTTCATATTGATTTCCCTCAAACATTGTTCCTCACTTTCACAAAATAACTTTCTACTTCTTTTCCTCTGAACTTAAATTCATTATCTTATTCCCAAATACTCTGTTGAAAGTTTACTCCATTTCTCCAAAGGCAATATCTCTGTCTCAATACTCTAGTTTCTTTAAATTGTAGTAAATTAAGCTAGATATTATCCTTTTCTCTACAGATTGCTGAATACATCTCTATCCATCCACCTACTGCTTTCAACTTGACAACTTCTGCAAATCCTTCCCTGTCATCCTTATTATAGCATTAAACATGTTTTTCCCTATCCCACATATTGTGCACACACGTATTTAAACATTAAACTTGTGAATTTTTATTATTAAAGTAATTAAATATTTCTTTACTTAAATATCTTCAATCCTTAACTGCAGTTCTTCCCCAAACGTTTTTCCATTTTAATGCGCTATCTTTTGCTTTTCTGCCATACAAATTGTTTTCCACATTTCCTTAATCGTGCCTACAATTCTATTTTTGTTTTATTCTTTCTTCTAAAATTATACATTGCCTTAATATATTTTCTTCCTCTAGCCTAATGATACTGAAACTTCTGTAAGCTAAATCAACATTTACTCAACCCTCAAATCACTATCCTATATAACTTTGTCTTCAACAAATGCTGCATAAACTTTGTTAAACCATTTAAATTTAATTCCTGCCAGTTTCTTCAGACATACCTTCACAGCTTTCAATGCCAATTAATATTTCTGTCTTATTCAAATCCTCCATTATTACATAATCTTATTCTTAGATGGTCAAATGTGTATGTGTATACCTCTACAATTTCACCTTCTTTCCAGTACCATTTCCATCTTTTCTTAGCTTATGGCCCTTTTTAAACACCATAATCTTAGATTTTCTTGCATTGTTTAAACCCATTCTTTATAAACATCAGATATTGGGTCAATTGTTTTCATTAATCCCACATTAGTTATTGATTCTTGAATTAAAACTGTAAAAAGTATCCCAGTGTGTCTATTATTATTTACTGGACTATGCCCATAGGCCCTGTTAATCATCTTTAGAATATTAATCTATGAATCAAATAATATACAACCTTGTCATAAGTCAATAATTTTTGGAATAGTTTCAGGCATCATATAATTAGAGATCTTAATACAGAATACATTATCAGTATAAATTCTTTGTAATGTTTATTATTATTTACTGGACTATGCCCATAGGCCCTGTTAATCATCTCTAGAATATTAATCTATGAATTAAATAATATACAACCTTGTCATAAGTCAATAATATTTGGAATAGTTTCAGGCATCATATAATTACAGATCTTAATACAGAATACATTATCAGTATAAATTGTTTGTAATGTTCCTATAGATATTTTACCAACTTCTTTAGTAATAAATTTAAACCATAATGCTTAATAATGTATTCTATTAAGAGCTTCTTCAAAACCAACACACAATTATTTTTAATCTTCCTTTCCATACTTTTTATCTACCATTGTATTTACCACAAAGACGCCATGTGTTGTTTTATATCTCTTAAATGCTACCCTAAATTCTGAACTTCCACTTTCTACCCAGTTTTTCAGTCTTTCTGCTAGTATCCCTATATATCTTTCTGTTACTGCTAATAAACTAATTACCATACAGTTAACTGGACCATCTATATTTTCTTTGGCCTTATATTGATGCTCTCCATTACTGGTTTGTGTAACTCAATAAAGTGCATTAGATATCTTTATATTTGCACAATGTTTTTCAATGATCGAGCACTGGATATCAAACCAAACCATTGCTGCGAAAGGTTGAATGACTCTTCAGAACACCATAGTACTTTGATTGGTTAACAATTACATATTTGTCCCAAGGTAACAACAGCATTACATTATTTTTAGGACTTTCTCCTAAATAATGTTCTGCTAATTTTCAATTATAACTGTAGCCATGTTACCGTTCCTGATGTTAAGAGTAACATATCCTTTAAAACTCCATCTCATTGTGAATGATGCTGAATGTTGATTCTTATGTTCATTGCTGTACTAGTATAGGATCGATAAATCCTGGGGCTGTGCCCTTTACTTCTGTCAAATTCAATTAAAGAATAATATTCATTTTTCATTTTGGTCTATTTCTTCACTATAAAATCAATTTTATAAAATATATTACATATTTATGTTACCTTAGTGCCTTCAATATGAAAAATCTACAGGAACCAAAATGATTAGAAAGTGTGTAAAGTAGGAACATTTTAAGAACATAATGACGTGACAGTTTAATTCATCTACGTATGGGTCTATGGGTCTATGAAATGAGACAGAAAGATTTGGATGAGCATAATTTGTATTATTAACTTACATCCTTACTAAGTTCTGAATCTAAAAGTAGCAAACGTCGTTGTTCAAGGCAACGCTCCCTGATTTCTCTGTGCCCACCTCATTAATTACTGTCACAGCAATTCTTCTTTGTTATTTTTTGAGATAAGGTCTCTTGGACCTTGTTCAACATTCCAAAGATTTTGTGCCGCCATGGCTGGCCAAAGTCGTGAAGGTATGGACTTGTGAACGGGAGATCTGGGGTTCAATTCCCTCCAGGACCGTCCTCCCTAGCAGGTTTTTCCAGGTTTTCCTCAATCATTATAAATGGTAAATGCATGGAGGTACCCTAAATTTAGACCTGGGGCGTTTCCTATCTTAAACATATATTTCATCTGGTATCAGTGTTCACCGCCTGTGATGCTTCGGCAGTAAAAATGGGCGTAAAACAATATTTTAAAAATGCATATCGTAAGTGTATAGGTAAGTTAATTACTAATATATTTAGTTCAAATAAATCTATATTTTACTCAAATGACTCTAATAATACGACAATATAAACAACAAATATATATTATTGTGCATTGTATAGCATCTGCAAAGGAAGAATATATTCACTCATACCGCTTTTCTCCTGAGCATTGCGGTAGTTTTTAGATTCGGCAATTAAATTGAAATGTTAAACTTTTGTTGCTGTAAATATAATTTATTATTATTATAAAAACACTGCAGTACAGGCTTGCTTAAAATGGATCTCTAATGTATATGTCAATGGGATTGTAGGAAAACGAAACTTCCGAGTCTACCCGTCCTAAAAACGTCTCCTGTCTTGCAACAATGAAGCAAGTTCTTAGTAACACTCAAATGAAATTAATTTGTTGTATATGTTGCTGTTTGTTATACTTTTTATATGCTTTTTATTCTACGTAATGAAACTTTATAGTATTTTGCGTCTCTGTCGGTCTATTTCTTTTTTAAAGATACTTATTAGAGGCGTAATGGCCATTTTCGTACTTAACCTCAACAGAATACAAGTTGAGTTTTCTGAAAAACTATATGTCTGCCCAAATGAACATTTTATCACTTGTTAAGCATTATTTCATTTAAATTTTGTCTAGTCTAGTTATTATTTTACAATTATTTTAATAAACTAGAAAAAATATTAATTAGTATCATTTTATGTTTATCTGCACTTTTACCATAAACTGTTAATCTCAGTATCCTCAGATTTTAAAATCAGTTTCATAACAGGTTACTTACTTTTTCTGGTGAAAGAATGTGTAATTTAATTCAACAGTCTAATTTTCGAAAATATCTATATACAGAGTCATTTTATGGAAATTTCAATTTTTGCAAAACTCTAATGCATGCATAATTTAAAGGCTTTCACCAGCTATATAGATAAACATGCTTTGCACATGTACAAAAGAATCCATAAATTTGTCTTAAATAATTTTTATGAAAAGTGCACCTAAAGTTGCAAATATGAAAATTACTGCAAATAACAAAAAGACAAGAGTGTATATTGTGTAACAGCAAGGTGACCTAATTAGATTGTCATTTAAACAGTTTAAATTCCCCAAACAAGCAAAATTATATATGGTTGTAACGTGTAGTTTCGTATTATGCATAAAGCCAAAAATCGATTTTTGACCCAAAACATATACCAAGTGTCCTTTGGAATCAGAAGAGCATTGTTACTTTCATCATAGCTCCTCGCTTATAAGCCCTCTCTCAAGACTGTCCGGTGGCACCATTTCGATGCATCATTTAAATATCAAGAGAATGTGGAAAAATTACTACACACGTATGCCATTACAAGACAGTGGGGCGGAACTAGGAGGGGCTCGCTTAGTGGCCTATCACAGGCGTGTAGTGTTGCCTAGTTTGGATCCTCACGACACACCATGGTGTTTCCTGTATTTCATGCGACCAAAATTAATACTGGAAATTCGTCTTTTTAATTCGCCTAGCTAAATGAATCAAAAATTTTGAAACAGCCTGTCCAAAGGCCAAGTTTCCACACCGTATACTTCTCGAGTTGCAAAACTGCTCCTTGTTTATGATACGTTCCTACCTTGTTCTAGTGATATTAGTGTTCAGTAAACTGTACCCCGTAACAGACTTACGAGTGTCGTTCTGAACTGTACTATTTCTCCTTTAAATTAACTAAACACGGTTGATTGCAGTTTGGAAGCGCGCGTTAGTCCATAGATTTAAGTGCATATAAGTTTTAAATTCTCGGTATAGCTGTAACAACAAAAATATTTTTACACTGTGTGTTTTGTGAACTCTTAATGTCACTTTCAAAACCTGATACCTGTTATGCAGGCACTAAGGGCAAGATGTTCCACTCCAAGGCCAGAATTATTATTTTTAAAATGTGCACTTTATTTAAGAAATTGTCATCTGAGGAAGTGCATGATAAAACATTTTTTTTTTTTTATAAAGCCAGGAACTCACAGCCAAAGCATGCAACGTAAGTGTGCACGCTGTGTCGCTCATTGTGAAACAGGACAAAACTCCCACCACATAAATTGGTAAACCTTTATTTAGAACTCCAGAAAAGCATGCCAGAAAGAGAGAGAGAAAAAACATTTCCAATTTGATGACTTTGAGAACGTTGTTCTTCGCCGCACAATATATGAAATGTATGACAAATGCGAATAATCCGCCATTAAAATGGTCGTTCATATTATGAGAGAAAGAATTTAAGGTTCCTCTACTTTCATGGATTTAATGCTGAAAATTTTGAGCTTCAAATACAAAAAAAAAAAATCCTAGAAAGAGTTGCTGCAAGAATAAAAATTTAAGAACTATGTGCATGCTTAGAACATCTGAAGATACGTGCTCCATTTTTTATCTTTACGAGACGTGGGTAAATCAGAATCAATGCAAGAAAAACACGTGGCAAAATGACTAAAAGAGGTGGACTCAAAATTCCAATCAGAGGCAATAGGCTTATAATTATCATGACGGCTCCCCACAAACAGCGTTCATTTCCGAAACATTTGGGTTTTCCGTTCCAAACCAAGGAATAAAAATGTTGACTATCATTGTGAAATGAATGCAGGCAGACACGCAAAGTGGTACATTAACATAATTTTAAAATTTTAGAGGAGGGGTCAATCATGATAATGCCTAACTAGCATTCTAAAATCCAAATCATCTACAAATTTCCGAAAACAAGACTTTCAGGACTGGCTGGTATACAATAACAAAGAATTCCACCCTTCTGAAACGAGAGCAGAATTGTTAGAAAAAAAGTAAATCAATGCAAAACGCATAAAATTAAGTTGGGCTAAGGTAAAGGGAGAAGTTACTAAAGTGAACAGTACATTTCGTCTTTCGGATGTTGAAAAGCTTATGCACACTGCACTCGACAGAGTGACAAAACAATACAAATTTTGTTATAAATCTGCAGAAAACTTGCAACTCCTCTACAGTAAATCACTTTCAGTATTTCGGTATGTTGCTTTCAATAAATAGACACATTAATATGAAGTTTACAAGTTATAATACTATGTGCAAGCATTCAGCACACGCTTTGCTGCGTTTACTTTCTGAGTGACGCAACGAATATTACTTAATTTCCTCTTACTTCTCCCCTCCTTAGTTGCTCTGAACGCATCACTTGATAGCAGTGCAGGATTGGTTGGGCTCATATGCCTACTAAAATTGTATCCGTATGTAAATATATTACAAATTAATAACAAGACATGGTTTAAGATAAGTACTGACGTAGATATGAGGGAACACTGAAAATATCTCGGCGTAACAATGAAGAAATGCGTTTTTAACTTGGACTCATTTTTCAACATAAGCTCCTGTAAAGTCAGTTATTCCAGAGATGCTCCAATGTCATTACAACGTCCCTGAAGCGATTTTCCGGAAGTTATGAAAAATATTTCTCTACAGCTGCAATCGCCTCTTTGTTTGATGAAAAACTCTGACCAGAGAAAAAGTGATTGAGCTTTGGGAACAGACAGAAATCAAAGTTAGAAAAATCTGGAACGTACGTGGATTCTGTAACAACACATACTGAAAATCCTTCAATTTTTCCCATCACTAAAACACTTTCGTAAGCAGTGCGCTGTCCTGATGAAAAATTATTTTCTTCTATAACTGGGCGAGTCATTTCTCACTAATTGTGTTAAAAGACTGGAATGGCAGTCCGCGGCTATGGTTTTTACCCTTCTGAGGATAATTTGTAAAGTTCCTACAGCGTCCAAACAGAATAATTCCATTACCTTTCCTGCAAAAACGAATCAACTTTGTCTTCTTTATGCTGAACAATCTGCTTCTGTGCTGTTTCGATTCAGGTTGTGACTGTGGATCCAAGTTTCACCCACAGTTACAAAATTACTTCTGTTGCTTTTAAAACGCTCCAAGTAATTCACCGTTCATCTATTACCTAATCATGTATCCGTTCAATGCATTTTGCTGTTGTGGAAGCTCTTCAGGTGGATCATGTTCAAGGCTGATACGCCTGTGTTTAAACTAAGCATTCCATTTTTAAAAATGACAATGAAAGAGAAGAGTCATATAAAATATTATAACTTGATGTGCATTTCCTTTGGTGTTAAAACATGCTTTGCAAGAATTTTATCACTGCAAGGCACTAAATTTTATTTACTTTATACATTACCCATAACGCGCATGCTTTAGAAAACTGTATTAAATAAACATATATAATGAAAATTTGTTTGATTTTTCTAATAAATGCTATAAACAGAAGAACTCGTGAAAAACCAAATATCTTGCTGAAGTTCATGGGGGCCTATGATTGAGGCGTAAAATTTTTAGGCCGCCTTCACATAACCTGAATTCAAAACACAAGCAAAACTGTGGTCTGACCTTCATATGTTTATAGTGAATGTCTGATGGCTGAAGCAGAAAATAAGGCTGCCTTTATTAGTTGAATAACTAAAGACTGCAGAGCTATATTTATAAAGGCATTAGATTTGATAAGGATAATTATTATGTATAGGTATAAGAAATATCTTAGAGATAGGTATCAGAAATAGAAATAATTTGTAACTTGTAACTTACAAAAGGGTTTTCTATACATTTTGTGTAAAATATGTAAGAAAGAGACAGATACCTGGCGACTCGTCCGCAGATCGCTCCTTAGACAAGGCTGAAGAAAGGGTAAACTATCTTTTGTTAGGTCACGAACCTTCTGCCCAGGAAATACTTAGGAGTTGACAATAAGAGAAACATGTAGCCGTAACGGGACAGTATTTAACAAAGTCAGAGGTAGCAATAATTTAAGAGAAAATGAAAATGTCAGAACGGAGACGAAAATGTTTTATTACAGGAAAGCCGAAAAACAGCCCATCAACACGTGCCGTATTTCCGAGAACATTTAGAAATCTACAAACTAAGGAAGGCAAAAGATTATCAATAGAAATCAGAATGTAGGGAACGGGCCGAAATTTATGACAGGCTGTTCTGGGAAAATTCAAGTTCGTGGGAAGACCTTAGATCAGGGGGGAAAGAATAATTCTAGCCAATGGTCTTCGGATAAAAGTTAACGAATCAGGAGAACTTAGATACAAATAAATAATTTTAGGATAGCCAATGATGAACATATAACACAGAAATAGATCAAATACAAGGGAATTTAATTTAGCGAAAGGCGTGGCAATGTAGTAGAAAAACTAGAGTACAGAAGTCAGAGGGGCACTCAGTAGACACATAGTCATACATTCAGACATTCACGGAGACATTCTCTCGCACATTCAGACCTTCGCAGATTGAGATTCAGACATTCAAGAGAAACAGGGACATCATACGAGAGACGCGAAAGAAATATACGGAGTCAGAAATATACCAGTCATCCAAAAGTAATCAGTCTAGATCATTTCTAAAGTTCAGTTGAGGGCAGTGTAAATCATTTTCTAAAGTCAGTCTAAGTGTGTAGTGAGGTCAGCTACGAGCCGTCAGGAAGTAACCTGCCAAGTTATTAAATAAAGTAAATGTTCAAACAGTGCCGGACTTATTAATAGAGTGAACAATCTCCTTCCCCCCCTAACGATTTTCAAGTCGTTAAAAACAGTCCAAATTTACCCTGAGAACCCATCAATCCCCCCTACATTGGAACGACTATATTAACCCGTTGCAAATTGGCAACCAACAGTGGAACCACCACTTATAACCGTTCCATGGCACAAATAAATTTGATGAGTATCTTTAGTTCTGTATGAGCTAGCGAAGTAGTGTCACATATTGAATGAATGTGCTCGGTAAAAATGTTTTTTTT